>CM060661.1:38066812-38119312 GCA_030686955.1 Odontamblyopus rebecca
CTGCAAAGCTCAAAATGCTCCGTTCCACCTTGTGATGTCATCAAATGGTCATGGACTTTTGTGTAGGAGAGATCGGAAACTCCAGAGCTGAAAATAGCCAAGTCCAAAAGTTAAAGACAGGAAAGTCCAAGTCAGGTCTCGAGTCACTGGATCATAAGTCCAAGGGAAGGTCCAAGTCAGGTCTCGAGTCACTGGCCCATAGGTCCAAGTCAAGTCCAAGTCTGGTCTCGAGTCACTGGTTCATAAGTCCAAGGGAAGGTCCAAGTCAGGTCTCGAGTCACTGGCCCATAGGTCCAAGTTCAGTCCAAGTCCAGTTCAAGTCAAGGTCCAAGTCAACTCTCAAATCACTGGCCCATAAGTCCAAGTTCAGTCCAGGTCAATTCCAAGTTGAGTCTCAAGTCACTGGCCCATAAGTCCAAGTCAAGTTCAAATCAAGGCCCGGTCAACTCCAAGTCCAGTCAAAGTCAAGTCCAAGTCAAGTCCAAAACAAGTCCAAGGCAAGTCCAAGTCAAGGTCCAAGTCAAGTCCAAGTCCAGTCCAATTTAAGTCCAAGGGAAGTTCAAGTCAAGGTCCAAGTCGAGTCTTGAGTCACTGGCCCATAAGTCCAAGTCAAGTCCAAGTCATGTCCAAGTCAAGTCCAAGTCAAGTCCAAGTCAAGTCCAAGTCAAGTCCAAATCATGTCTTGAGTCACTGGCCCATTAGTCCAAGTCCAGTCCAAGTCCAGTCCAAGTCCAGTCCAAGTCCAGTCCAAGTCAAGGTCTAAATCGAGTCTCGAGTCACTTACCTTTGTGTTACTGTGTCCTTTGAGCAAGACACTTCCCCCCCACCTGCGTCAGTCCGAATACAGTGTGAGTGGAAAAAAAGTCACGCTGTTTTCAATTTGAGAGTTGGACAGGTGACGGCAGGAGCGCAGCCCCGGCAGGAGCAGATCTGACTGGAGCTTTCAGAATGTGGGGAAATATTGTGTTTTAGTGAAAGAAATGACACGCAGATTTGGACGGCTGGAAGCAAATTACATTTAGATGAATAAAACCTGTAATTTATTCTGCTGGAGTTACGTGAAAAGCACAAGAGTTTGAATATTGTTGAGTTTGGCTCTGACTCTGGGATTAAAGGTCCCACATTAAAGCTCAAAACGCTCTGTTCCACCTTGTGATGTCATGAAGTGGTAGTTTTCAAGTGAACAGCTCCTTTTTACCTTCAGTTCAGTCGAGATTCCAGGTCTGAAATGATCCAAAACGATTCCAGTGAAGGTGTGCGGAGTTTAAAAACACACTGGAGCACTTCCTGTATCACCACATGATGACATCACAAGGTGGAACAGAGTGTTTTCAGTTTGAGAGAAGAACTCTTAAATGCTTAAATCTGCAGGTTTGTGTGTTAAACGTGTGCGAATGAAACAAAACACGACTCCAGGTTTGTTTGTGACGAGGAAACGACATTAGAACAGATCAGAAAATAGTGTCACATGGACCTTTTAAAAATGATTATAAAAAAGATGAGTTATTTTAATATTTGTTCATATTTGTAGTAGGGATGTTAACTAAATTTTTTGACCGTTTGTTAAATGGGACCCGACGTAATCGTGCCTGAGAACAGCGCGTTTCTACAGTCCGAGTGGGAGTCGCCCGAAATGATCGTAAACCGGAGCCTAAACGCACTTTTCTATGGCGCGAGGTTCACGTCATCGATGATGTTTCACCTCAAAATGCGACACCCTCAAGCCTCTTCTACAGGTGAGAAAAGCCGGGGTTCACCCGCTATTCCGACAGCCCCCCCCACTCCGACATCCCGTCATTCCGTCAACCCCACATTCCGATACTTTTTGACACCGCCATTCCCACACCTTTTATGTTGCCATTCCGACAATTTACTCACAAGGTGTGGGGGGGGTGCGTTAACCGCGGCATGGATTTAATCCTGATTTAGACCTGGTTTTAGACCTGGTTTAGTCCTGGTTAAGACCTGGTTTAGCCCTGGTTTTAGTCCCGATTAAGACCTGGTTTCGACCCAGTATAGACCTGGTTTTAGTCCTGGTATAGACCTGCTTTTAAACCAGGATTAAACCAGGTCTAAACCAGGTCTAAACCAGATCTAAACCAGGACTAAACCAGGTCTATAACAGGACTAAAACCAGGTCTAAAACAGGACTACAACAGGATCTAACCAAATTAAACCAGGCTGCGCCTCCTCCCGTCACGCTCCACGTGTCCTTACACCATCAGTCTGTGAAAATCTGGTCCTGAAAAGAGCTCAGTCCAAACTCAATAATCACATGTCGGATGACGGGATGTTGAAAAAAAAGCGAATGTGCCGCTCCGACCACGGGGGAAAAATGTCGGAGTTCAGGACGTTTGAGAACAAATGGACACACGACACTCCCACAATTAGAGCCAGTGTCAGAATGGTGGTTTGTAACCACAGAAATATAATAAAATCTGGAAGATGAATCCAATATGGCGCCTGTTGTTTTCAATGGTCTGTGCTCAGTGGCGCATGACCGCAAAAAAGATTTTCATTTCCGCATTTACTTCCCTGTTTGCAGCCCAACGTCTGACATCAGGCTGCGCTGGGCTGTGACGTCAGAAACGCCGTTGTGACCAATCAGAGAGCAAGCTGCTAGAGCAGAGCTAGAGCGGAGCTAGGCTAACTTTTTAATAAAGTTGATTTGTAGGTGCTGTAGACGCCCTGTCAGCTGTAATATCTCACTCAGCCACACGTCAGTCTGCGGTCACGGACAGAGGGGGCGGGGCTTAGCCAGCTCTTATTATACATCCATGTGTGTAACCAGAAAAGCCGACCTACTGTGCTAACTATGCTAACCGTGCTACCTGTGCCCCGCTGAGTGCTTTCTCTGTGTTTCTGTTCATCTCTACAGGCTTTAGTGCTGCTTCGAGCTGTGGTTTGAGTTTCCACAGAAGTGCTTTTGTTGTGTAGGCGACTGTTGGATGTTTTGCCGTTTTATCCTCACGTTTTTGTGCGTATTGTGGACTAAAGTCATGACTGCTGGGTTAAACTGAGCCTTACGTGCGTGTCTGTGTATAAATGCTTCACGTGGCGTTGACAGACTTGTGCTCCTCAGTTTATAAGCGGCGTCTCTTTGGTCTTTTTCTGAAATGAGCCACGGCGAAGTTTCACATGAGCTTCTAACACTCGACTAACACCTTTATCTTCAGCGCTGTCACGTGTGAGCGCCGACGGCAGCACCGCTCCAAATGCACCTTATTACAAACAGCGATTAGATTTAGAATAGATTTTAAACTGTTCACAGATTTTAATCGGTTAACGAGGCTCGGTGGCTGGTCATGATTTTTTGTTTTTGTTTTCGCCGTCCCTAATTTGTAGCTTTAATCCAAGATGCCAGAGAACGTGAAAGAACTGGGACGGAGACGTGTCGTTTCAGTTGAAGTGGTCCAAGAAATGACTCAGGTATAATAATAAAGGTATTTGGGGAAACTTCTATTTATGTAAGACAACAAGAACTGAAGAAAAAAGTAAATGTCTCTAACAACTCATCCTTACGTAACAAATAAGCCTGTTTTTTCTGACAATCAGATCGACTTTGCACCGTTTCCTCACGACCTCTTGTAGAACTGTGACAAACTGTATTTATATGACTGTATTTGTGTTTTACCTCCTGCACACACATGGACAGATGGATGCAATTTACATTTAGAAAAAAGTGCCAACCGAATGTGTTTTCTAATTTATTTCTGATATAAAGTAAGTACAGAACAGCGTTGAGTTCAATATTACAACGTGTTTTGGGCCAACATTGGTAAGACGGTGAAATTTTATGCACCAAAGTCGGATATTGACAGATCCGATATCCAAAAATGTTCTGTATCCGTGCAAATCGGTGCATCCCTACAGGTCAAACTAACATCTACTTCAGCTTTACTTTCACTTTCACCTCCAGCTGAACTCGGATTTGGCTCTTGCAGCTCGAACACGACAATCACAAGCCCAAAAATAGCCCCGGAGTGTGAGCGTGTGACGGGCCCGTGCTGCTCTCACCTCTGCACACCTGGTGGGGGTCCGTGTAGCTGTACTTGGGACACTTGGCGGCGCAGACTCCGTGCCGGGAGCTCGGATACTGAGGGACCAGGACCAGGTCGGGTTTGAGGCAGAGGACGCAGTCTGAGGCCAGGGGTCCCACACACGAGCGGCAGGAGGGGTGGCAGTCTGCAACGCAAAGCCAACAGAGTCAGAACGGCACGAGAAGACAGATAAGGACAAATAAAGACACATAAAGACAAATAAAGACTCGTAAAGACTTGTGAAGACACATATAGACAATAGACGAATACCTTTAGAACCATAATCGCACAAACGAATGAAGCACAAATGACTGACAACATTTTGGGCATTTAAGATTTTTGATTTTTGATTTTGAAGCTTCCTGTGAGGCTGGCTGACTCTAATTTAACCTATAAAAGAATCGTTAAAGTCAAACCCGGGCACATTTGAAGCTAAGGTCCGTTGCTAGAGGTGGTGGAATTCTGTCAGAAGCCAAAAAACGGCACAGATCAGTGTTTCCTCGGCGGAGATCTCACTGTGGCAGTGAGTCTGTCAAGGCAACAAACTAGTGTAGTGATGGGGGCAAGTTCTGAACTAGTGTAGTGATGGGGGCAAGTTCTGAACTAGTGTAGTGATGGGGGCAAGTTCTGAACTAGTGTAGTGATGGGGCAAGTTCTGAACTAGTGTAGTGATGGGGGCAAGTTCTGAACTAGTGTAGTGATGGGGGCAAGTTCTGAACTAGTGTAGTGATGGGGGCAAGTTCTGAACTAGTGTAGTGATGGGGGCAAGTTCTGAACTTCAATTTGCTTCACACTGAAGAAGCTTAACACCACTTTAACCCATCTTACAACAGCCACGAGGTTGGAAACGTTAGAAAACAACTTTATAAGCAGCCTTACACTGAATTATATTTTTTGGAAAACACTAAAAATTACATTCCCGAACCATTTTCTTTCAACAACTTTCAGTTTCTCTTCTTCACCGTCAGTAGTCGATTCTCACTTGTTGCTTCTGGAGTCGGCGATCGAGTCTTTTGGGCTTTGGCCTGTGCAGTGGGAAATCAGCAGAGGGAAGTGTGAGGTGCTTATAAAGTTGTTTTCTAACGTTTCCAGACACTAATGAGTGAACCAGGCAGAGCGTTTGGTTTGTTAGACTCGTGGCTGTTGTCAGATGGGTTAAAGTGGAGTTAAGCTTCTTCAGTGTGAAGCAAATTGGCGTTTTACGTGGAAGTTCAGAACTTGCCCCCATCACTACACTAGTTTGTTGCCTTGACAGACTCACTGCCACAGTGAGATCTCCACCGAGGAAACACTGATCTGTGCCGTTTTTTGGCTTCTGACAGAATTCCACCACCTCTAGTGACGGACTTTAGCTTCAAACGTGCCCGAGTTCAACTTTAACACACAAAGGCTGCAGATTTAGGCCGAGTTCTTCTCTCAAACAGAAAAAAACATTCTGTTCCACCTTGTAATGTCATGGGGTAATACATCCACACACCTTCACTAGAGCCCTCCTGTGGGCTCACCACCTGCAGAGGGGTTCATCGGGGGGTCAGGTGCTATGAGTATTGGGCAGCACGCTGCCCCCGCGACCCAGCCGGATTAAGCGGGAGAAGATGGATGGATGGATGGATGGACCTTCACTAGAATCATTTGGAAGATTTCAGCTCTGGAATTGCCCATTTCTGCTAAACTAAAGGTAAAAGGAGCTGTTCAAAGCACAAGGTGGAACAGAGCATTCTGAGCTCTGGAGACATGGACAGACTAATAATAAAGTAAAGAAAGTTAACTAAAGTAAGTAAGTTTTTATTTCTACAGCGCTTTCCCCAGACATATGTCACAAAGACACTTCACAGCTCATTATTCATCCTCTCCACACCTGCCGTGTGTGAATGAAAAGAATCAGAACTCCGGCTCTGTTTTTGAGGAGGAAACGACATTAAAACCCGACTTAAAGCTCAAAAGAGGAAAATGTAAATGTCTAGAGAGACGGCTGCGTGGTGATTCAGTGCTTTTGTGTCTAATGCGCGCACAAATAATCCATCCACTGTTCCACACACTCACACACACACACACACACACACACACACACTCCCCTCCTATAGCTTTCGGGGAGTTATGGTCACGCTCCACCAGACCCCACAAACAGACAGGAAGTGGCACAGAATCTCCATAGAAACCAACCGCATGAAACTTTATCGCGTTTTCTGAGACGGTGATTGTTGTTGCAGCAGACGGAGACTTTTCAGCGGCTTTGCAAAGACACTCGAGGCTCAGATCGAAGGCGCCGTACCCGATTATGACTGTTTTAAACGCGTGAAAAAACAGAACTACAGTCTGCAGTGATTTAAAGTTATTCCTCATTTACTTCACCCCCAATTTACGCCAGAGCAGCAACACGGCAGGCGTCGCTTTCCGTTTTAATTTGCGTCTCCAGCTTTTTTATCAGGGATGAGACAGATGAGCCCGATGGCCTTTCAAAATGTCCTTTCATCAGGAGCTCGAGAAATGACTCGTGATGGACACAGAAAGTTTACAGTCCGTCCATTTTCTTGCTCTTATCCGGGGCCGGGCGGTGGGGGCATCAGGCTAAGCAGGGACTCCCAGACTTCCTCCACCCCAGACACTTCCTCCATCTCCTCCTGGACCCTGAGCCGTTCCCAGGCCCAGAGACAGAGTCCCTCCAGCTGGTCCCGGGTCTTCCTCCTTGACGTGGAGAAGCAGAGGTTCTACTCCGAGCTCCTCCTGCGTGAAACTCATTTCTTCTCTTGTATCTCGATCTGGTCCTTTCGGTCGTTCCCCAGAGCTCAGGACCACAGGTGAGGGGAGGAACGTGACTGAGGTGAATCCAGAGCTTTGCCTTTGGACTCAGCTCCTTCTTCACCACAACGGGCGATACAGCGACCGCATCACTGCCGACGCTGCACCGATCCACCTGTCGACCTCACGCTCCATCCTCCACTCACTGAGAACAAGACCCCGAGATACTTGAACTGCTCCACCCACCCGGAGTTTACAGTTGCGGAGGATAAATATAAAACATTTTCGACATGAAACAGCAACTTTACAAGCAGGGGTGCACATAACTTTTTCAGTGAGTTACTCAGGTGAATACCAGGAGATGGAGTTTGGTACTCACTCATTATGTAGCGAGGTCTTAAAAAGTGCCATCTTCCTCACTGTCGCTGCTCCTCATTCAGTTTATCTCGCCATCTGCTAAGTGGGCGACTGGACAGTTCTTCTCGGCTAGCTTGTTTATTAGCAATGGCTTGCACCACATTCGTATGCGCTTTGCTCTTTTCGTGCTTGTCAAATAAAGGATGGTTGAAATTCTTTGAACCTTTATAAAACGCACCTGTTTTATCTGTTAGGTGTGGATGTGAGCGGCAAAGCTTACACCACATTTCAGTGCGTTCATCGTTAGCTTCAAGCCACTGCACATCTTGAAGCCACTTTTCCGAAAAAAGTCTTTTCTTCGGCTCTGGCTCCGGTTGGTGTTTCTTTGTAGGTGGGGAAACGCCAAAGAAGCTGCTTAATGTCTGTTGTTTTTTAGACGTCTTTGACAGTAGTTGGACTTGGACATGTGTAAGATTGATATGACACGATCGGTCAAGTCAAGTGGGCGACGCAAAGGCGCTCAGTAACTGAAGTGGCATTACGCATTCGTTATTTTTTGCTGCGCATGCGTACCAGCGTACCAATTATGTGCACCCCTGATTACAAGAACAGGACGCATGGAGCAGACAACTAAAGTGAAATGGTGAGTGGTGGAATCAATGCGGGAACTGCAGCACCAACGCATCGTCTCTCTTGTTGTCAGCGTTTGTTTTGTGATATAAAACATAATCCAATCAATCAACAATGAATACATAAAGCAGGTAAATAGTTTAGTGTTTAAATGTGAGAATCCGCAGAGTATCCACGTCTCAGGAGCAGCTCCACTATCTCCGGTGTACATTAAATTTACTCTTTTAAAAACACGTGTGTGCAGCTTTATGCATCGCTGAAGCTCCCGGGATAAATTCCAGGTTATGCATTTCAAACATCCTAATTATCCACCGTAATGAGTTAAAAAGCGTCCACAGTGATGCTAACAACGCTAACGCTTTGTGGTTATACGGAGTGAAATTATTCTGACCTAAAGAGCTGCTCATAAAATATATCTGATAATAATCACAGGATAATCTGTTTCTAAAGTGCACAGTGGACTTATCTGAGCGGCTCATAGATTGTATCTGTACGGGGAAGACACATTTGCAGGGGCAGATATTTTAGTTTGGAGAAGCATTGGAGGGGCTCAGGTCTTCAGTGCTTTGCCGTTTAAACGAGTTCAAAAGCATTTTTCCCCTCGAATGATTTATAAAAGTGAATATGGAATTATTCTTCTATTATAGTCTCATTTTGAACACTCTGTCGTTGCCGTTTGAACATTTTTAGTCAAAGCTGAATCTTCTATGACAATGAGTCAAAAATCTGTGGGGGAGGCCACTGCCCCCCCCGGGCCCCCCCACCTGTGCCGCCCCTGCACATTTGGCTCAAATACACGGGAAAAATCAGGCCGTTGAATACGATACAAATGCATCTGTGTGGTGATGGAGGGTTTTATTTGGGGAAAGATGTCAATTAACGCTTAACTTTAACTATTAGCATCTGTAAACATAATATGTGCTGAGCTAGTAGTAGTAGTAGTAGTAGTAGCAGTAGTAGTAGTAGTAGTAGTAGCAGTGTGAGTAGTATTAGTAGCAGTAATAGTTGTAGTACTGTGTTCTTACTGTGGCAGGTTTGCTGCAGCGGGTAATAGTAGTAGTAGTAGTAGTAGTAGTAGTAGTAGTAGTAGTAGTAGCAGCAGCAGCAGCAGTAGTAGTAGTAGTAGTAGTAGTAGTAGTAGTAGCAGTAGTAGTAGTAGTAGCAGTAGTAGTAGTAGCAGCAGCAGCAGCAGTAGTAGTAGTAGTAGTAGTAGTAGTAGTAGTAGTAGTAGTAGTAGTAGTAGTAGTAGTAGTAGTAGTAGTAGTAGTATTTGTAGTACTGTGTTCTTACTGTGGCAGGTTCGGTGCAGCTGGTACAGTATTTGTAGTAGTATTTGTAGTAGCAGTAGCAGTAGCAGTAGTATTTGTAGTAGTAGTAGTAGTAGTAGTAGTGGTATTTGTAGCAGTAGTAGTAGCAGTAGTAGTAGTAGTAGTATTTGTAGTATATTGTTCTTACTGTGGCAGGTTTGGTGCAGCTGGTACATTCCTTCTCCACACGTTTTCACACATTGTCCCTGATGAAGCAGGAAACCACCAGGACAAATGGAACAGTGAGACACAGAGGGGCCCCAACACGAAGAGCAGGAACTGTGGCAGTCTGCAGGAAGAAGAGAGGGACAACGTGAAAGAGAGAAGGACCAAAAGAGAGGGGGAGAGAGAGAAGGACCAAAAGAGAGGGGGACAGAGAGGGAGGGAGGAAGAGAGAAGGACCAAAAGAGGAGAGAAGAGAGAAGGACCAAAAGAGAGGGGGACAGAGAGGGAGGGAGGAAGAGAGAAGGACAAAAAGAGAGGGGGACAGAGAGGAAGAAAGAGAGAAGGACCAAAAGAGAGGGGGGCAGAGAGAGGAAGAAAGAGAGAAGGACCAAAAGAGGGGGGACAGAGAGGGAGGAAGAGAGAGAGAAGGACCAAAAGAGAGGGGGACAGAGAGGGAGGAAGAAAAAGAGGGGGAGAGACAGACAGAGAGAGAGAAGGTGGGTATGGAGAGTCAGAGAGCAAACAGAGAGAGACAAAGAACAGAGAGAGAGAGAAGAGGGGCAGAAAAGAAGGAATAGACAGAAAGGAGGGGAAGGGGGATGAAAAGTGAAAGAGAAGAGGGTGGAGAGGGACAGAGAAAAAGTGGTGGCAGAGAGAGAGAGAGAGAAGAGGGGCAGAGAGAGAATGTGAGAGAAAGAGAGATAGAGAAAAGAGGGTGTCAGATAGAGAAAATAAAGAGACAGAGAAGATGTGCAGAGAGAAAGAGAAGCAGAAGGAGAGAAAGAGAAAAGGGGGTGCAGATAAATAAATATATATTGAGAGAAAAAGGGGCAGAGAGAGAGATAGAAAGAGAGAGAGAAAAGAGGGTGGCAGATCGATAGATAAATAGAGAGAGAGAAAGAGAAGATGGGAAGAGAGAGAGAGAGAGAGAGAGAAGGGTTGGCAAACAGATAGATAATTAGAGACAGAAAGAGAGAGAGACAGAGAGAGGTAAAGAGAGAAAGGGGACAGCATATAGATAGATAAATGGAGAGAGAGAAAGAGAAGAGGGGCAGAGAGAGAGCGAGAGAAAAGGGAGTAAAAGATAGAGAAAGAAAAGGGGGTGGCAGATAGATCGCGAGAGAGAGAAGAGGGGCAGAGAGAGTGAGTGTGAGAAAGGTAAAGAGAGAAAAGGGGTGGCAGACAGATAGATAAATAGAGAGAGAAATAGAAGGGGCAGAGAGAGAGAGATAGAAAGCAAGAAAGAGAGAAAAGGGAGTGTCAGACAGACAGAGAGAAAGAGAAATCGGGTTTGCAGATAGAGACAGAGAGACAGAAATAGACAGAGATTAATAGAGAGAGAAAGAGAGAAAAGGGGGCGCAGACAGAAATAGAGACAGAGAGAGAGAGAGATAGACAGAGAGGGGCAGAGAGAGCGGGAACAGGACGACAGATCCACGCGATAATGATGATGTCAAAACCCCAAATGAAGGACGACTTCCAAAGCTCTGCATGGGTTCCCCTGTGGGCGAGTCGCTGCTTTACAAAGAAACGTCCAAGGACACGAAAATACACGAATGACGAGTTCTTTTTGTGTCAAAACCCACTTCATCTGTGTCAAAACCTCCACGAAACTGAAGAAATCCCACGACTTCACACTCCGGGAAAATATAATCACCAAACAGTCGGCCCAGAAATGACCCGAGGCTTTTCCAGGACGGACGGGACCCACCTCTGCATCTGCCGTGGCCGTCCTTGTAGTGCTGCGGCGGACACTCGGAAATACATTTCCCATGATGCAGCGCGGCTCCCGGGGGACAGCTGGTGCAGAGGGGTTTGTCCGGGAAGCAGGACTCACAGGACGAGTCACAGGCTGGAGAGAAAAGAGTCGTTAAAACAAAACCTGCACGGAAGAAAGTCACGGGAAGAGAAGTCAAAGGTCATGAGAGGAGCAGGATTCCGTCCACGTTAACGCGCTAATCGAGATTAGATGAATGAAGTCCATAACGCGACCATTTTTTTAGTGGTGATTAAAGTTCTCCAGCGTTTTGTCTCTTCTCACCCGATGCTCAGCTCTGGTTCAGGCTCAGATGAGTTGGAGCAGGAAGTGTTCGGTGCTTTTCCCCGGGAAGAACCAAGTGCAGAGGACGAACCTCAGAACTAATTATAATGAACCAAACTGGGTTTGTGCTACTGTCCAGATGCACCACCACGGAACCAGCCGAGATCCTCGGAAAGGACCACACTGGAGAACTGCTTTATGAGTATTTTATTGCCTGGTGCGGCCAAATAATCGAATAAACGCCCCAAGTTACACCTCCGAGCTAAACACTCAGGTGCAGCGACCGGAGCCACAGCCAAGAGCCTCAGATCTGACAAACCCCCATTTCAGACCTGTGATAAAACACGGCAAAGAAACTAACAAGTAACACATAGAACTGCTTTAAGTTATGGCTTTAAAACTGTCTTGAAATGCAAAATAACACAATTTTAAACATGCAGTTCAATATGCGATTAATCGCGATTAAACATGGAATTTCTGCGATTAATCGTGATTTAAAATATTAATCGTTTGACAGCCCTAATAAAATTATAAATATAATTCATTTTTTATAGACACAGATACGTTTTATGCCAAACTGTGGAATATTACAGCCAAAATAAAACCATGGAAACAAGGTCCTCACAATAATAACACAAGTAAGAGTCAAAGTTTTAATGGCTTTAGAGGGAAAAGTAGTGAAGCTCAGGAAAGTTGCATCGTTAAATAATCCACATTTTAATCAGCAGTGTGATACCTTCTGCTGCTGTCGACTAATGAAAAAGTCTGAGAAATCGCACGTCTGAAATGGGATTAATCATGATTAATCACGTCATCGTTTTAATTCTGTCATTTCAAGCATAACCAAAAGCGATTTATTTAATTATTTCCCCAATCGTAACTTAAAAATCCCCAACTGGCTTTAATGGGAGTCCACAGACTGTATGTGTCAGGCCGGTGCACACGGCCAAACCACTTTGTAAATGTAAAACAAGGACAGTGCAGATAAAACAGGAAACTGAGAGAGAAAAGACGCTCTGTGCCAGATTTAGCTTCAAGCTCCTTTCCATCTGCAGTCCTCAAAAACCAGAAACTGTTTACAGCTTCAGCCACAACATTTCATCATTAAAACAATCCAAATTCATTCAGTCTAATTTCCATAAAAAGAAGATTTCAAATTCATCATTATCCTCTAAAAAATGTCATTGTTTTCGCCCATGAGAGAAACTGTGGGAGTTTGTGCAAGTTTTAATTATTTATTTACTTATCGATTTTCGTGCCCCGTCTTGGAAAGTGTTGTGTTTTTTTTTATATACTTTATGTTTATTGTGATTTTAAGCCAAACATTGTTGGTTCATTTCGAGCATAGTTCGCAAACTCATATGTACAGACTCCAAACTCCAAATACAAGAGGCAAAAGTAAGAACATTTAAATAAGGACGATCAGATTTGTTTACATGAACGAAAAGGAGTGGGAGGAAGTGAAAAAACATATTAAATCCCACCGTTTCTCCAAATTTAGAAAGTCAGTCCTTTCTCACTTCCTGTTCGTCTTTCATTAAGACTTAAACAAGCAACTTTACAGACTTCACATTTAAATTAGACTGAAGTGATCAGCCACAGTAAACATTAGATCCTTTCAAACTCAAAAAGAAGCTTCTTCATTAGTGTGACAAACTAATTCCTTTTAACCTTTTTTTTTTAACTGTTTTAAATCCAGACATTCCTTTTGAACATGACAAATGAATTCATTATTGGTGGAACAAAACCGTTCTGTGCTGGAGCTCTGTAAACACTTCAGTCGTTCAGGTAGAATCAGGGCAAAGGAGAGAATTCAGTTCATTTAGTCGAATACGTTTCTCAGCTCATCCAAACTGCTTCTTCAGTTCTGGTCAGACGCTGGAGGACACAGCCTTAAATCTGCCTGAAGGGAGGAGTTAGATACTGTGAAATTACCCTGAAACTAACACCCTACTAGTTTACAGTTACTGTTTGTAGCTCGACCTGGTGAACTCACCCTGAGTGTGGCTCATGTCAGCAGAATCGTTCAGGGCCATAATGGAGCGTTCACACCTCTGGGCCTCAGCTGACGACATCGATTGTTTTCTTAATTCGTTTTGATTCAGGTTTGGGGAGTTATAGATGGAGACAGATGGTGTCTGAGGCCTCCATTTCTGTTTGAAGAAGGGTTCTTTTTTTAACAAAATTATCCTTTTTTACGCCCCTCTCGAACCAGTTCTTCTCTCTGGGTAATATCTGCACCTCACTGTCCTCAAACGATCCTCCAGTGTAACAGGAGCGAGCGCCACACTGGAGACACGAAACGGCCACTGCACAAGAGGAAGTACCAGCACAGACGAGAGAGCAACACAGGACCTCAGTCTGCTGTACATCTGCGCCTAAAAGGACCTCAGTCTGCTGTACATCTGCACCTAAAAGGACCTCAGTCTGCTGTACATCTGCACCTAAAAGGACCTCAGTCTGTTGTACATCTGCACCTAAAAGCCTCGGTCCACTAGTTTGAGGATCTGTAAAACACATTTACCTACAAGTATGAATAGAGCGACCTAACATAACCTAATTAGTGTTAAAGTTGAACTCCGGCACATTTTAAGCTAAAGTCCGTTTCTAGAGGAGGTGGAATTCTGTCAGAAGCCAAAAAACGGCACAGATCAGTGTTTCCTCGGTGGAGATCTCACTGTGGCAGTGAGTCTGTCAAGGCAACAAACTAGTGTAGTGATGGGGGCAAGTTCTGAACTAGTGTAGTGATGGGGGCAAGTTCTTAACTAGTGTAGTGATGGGGGCAAGTTCTGAACTTCCTCGAAGCGATGGCGCGGTCGGAGCGATGGGGCAGTCGGAGCGATGGCGCGGTCGGAGTGAGTACATCTTCCTCTTATAGACTCCGAACACTCACTTCTCGTAATGTGCAACAAGAGGATTCGGCGCCCTCCTTTACCTCGGCCCCCGAACGGTAGTTATTTATTTTTTACGACAGCCCCGAGCGCCATTATCCGCAGATGTGATCCTGACGGGAACAGGGCCAAAAATTCCCTCTGGTGATTTCCCACTGCACAGGCCAAAGCCCAAAAGACTCAATCGTCAATGTCGTTTCTAATCACATTTATTTACTAGTGAATTATATTTTTTGGCTAAAAAATACATTCCCGAACCATTTTCCTTCACTTTCAGTTTCTCTTCTTCAGCGTCAGTAGTCGATTCTCACTTGTTGCTTCTGGAGTCGATATTCGAGTCTTTTGGACTTTGTCCTGTGCAGTGGGAAATCAGCAGAGGGAAGTGTGAGGTGCTTATAAAGTTGTTTTCTAACGTTTCCAGACACTAATGAGTGAACCAGGCAGAGCGTTTGGTTTGTTAGACTCGTGGCTGTTGTCAGATGGGTTAAAGTGGAGTTAAGCTTCTTCAGTCTGAAGCAAATTGGCGTTTTACGTGGAAGTTCAGAACTTGCCCCCATCACTACACTAGTTCAGAACTTGCCCCCATCACTACACTAGTTCAGAACTTGCCCCCATCACTACACTAGTTCAGAACTTGCCCCCATCACTACACTAGTTTGTTGCCTTGACAGACTCACACACAGTGAGATCTCCACCGAGGAAACACTGATCTGTGCCGTTTTTTGGCTTCTGACAGAATTCCACCACCTCTAGAAACGGACTTTAGATTAAAACATGCCGCAGTTCAGCTTTAAATAAGTTTGGAGAAATATTTGGTGAGTGACCTGTTCCACATTAGAACTGATGGGCTTTAAAGTAAGAGTCAAGAATAGTAAAGTAATAACAGTGTTTTTTCTCAGGTAAATCTTTGAGCCAAACCCCTGTGTGTTTGTCCAAACTGAGCGTGTGCAGATCTGACTCTCTCATGATTAATACCACGGCGTGTTTTGATTCATCGCCTTCGTCAGGGCGCTAACGATGACACCTTTAATTATTCCCATTGATGGATGAGTTTGTGTAACCCGAGGAAACAAACTCACACACAATGAGAGTCTGTAATGTCTCTGAAGAGCACATTTCCTGCATATCAAACCGAGTACTGTCTCGCTAAAGGGCGTGAGCACTAAACACTGTGACACAAAACCAGAGCTGCACATGAACCTGGAACTAAACCCAGACTTTCTTAGTCTTACTGAACTCCTACATTTGCAGAATCTCAGCACAGGTCTGATTTGGTCCTGTTTTAGTCCTGGTTTAGTCCTAGTTTTGTCCTGGTTTAGTCCTGTTTTAGTCCTGTTTTAGTCATAGTTTAGTCCTGGTTTAGTCCTAGTTTTGTCCTGGTTTTGTCCTGTTTTGGTCCTGTTTTAGTTCAGGTTTTAGTCCTGTTTTGGTCCTGTTTTCGTTCTGGTTTTAGTCCTAGTTTTGTCCTGGTTTTGTCCTGTTTTGGTCCTGTTTTAGTTCAGGTTTTAGTCCTGTTTTGGTCCTGTTTTAGTCCTGTTTTAGTTCTGGTTTTAGTCCTATTTTAGTCCTGTTTTAGTACAGTTTTAGTCCTATTCTAGTCCTGGTTTTAGTCCTGTTTTAGACCTATTTTAGTTCTGGTTTTAGTCCTAATTTTAGTCCTGTTTTCGTCCTGTTTTCGTTCTGGTTTTAGTCCTGCTTTAGTCCTGTTTTAGTCCTGTTTTAGTCCTGTTTCGGTCCTGGTTTTAGTCCTGGTTTAGTCCAGTTTTAGTCCTGGTTTTAGTCCAGTTTTAGTCCTGGTTTTAGTCCAGTTTTAGTCCTGGTTTTAGTCCAGTTTTAGTCCAGTTTTAGTCCAGTTTTAGTCCTCTTTGGCACTAATCCAGACCCACATATTAGCCTAAACTAAACCCAGACGTTGTGACTCCTCTTGAACTACAAACATGTCTGAACGGGCCCCTGTCCTCGGCCTAATCCCAGCGTGGCTCCTCCTACGGTGCGCCGGAGGGGACAAAAACCTGGCGTTCTCACGGGCCCCTGGGGGCCACAGCCGAATGCTTCAGTGACATTTCCCATCGGACACATTTCAATCTGAGTGTGCCCTTTAGCTCCGGCTCACGGTTCACCAGGTTCACCCGGTTCACCAGGTTCACCCGGTTCACCCGGTTCACCCGGTTCACCATTAAGACGCTTTACGAGTTTAAGTTTAACAAGGGGCACTGGGGCAAGTCTGAGTCCAGGTTTAGACCTGTTTTAGACCTGCTTTAGACCTGCTTTAGACCTGCTTTAGTCCCTGTAAATCTGTATATAAAGATGCAGGTGGTTTAGACCAGGTTCAGAGCTCCTTTTGTCCTCCTTTAGTCTTGGTTTAGTCCTGGTTTAGTCTTGGTTTAGTCTTGGTTTAGTCCTGGTTTAGTCTTGGTTTAGTCTTGGTTTAGTCTTGGTTTAGTCCTGGTTTAGTCTTGGTTTAGTCTTGGTTTAGTCTTGGTTGAGTCCTGGTTTAGTTCTACTTTAGCCTTAGTTTAGTCCTGGTTTAGCCTTGGTTTAGTCCTACTTTAGCCTTGGTTTAGTCTTGGTTTAGTCCTAGTTTAGTCCTGCTTTAGCCTTGGTTTAGTCTTGGTTTAGTTCTGCTTTAATCTTGGTTTAGTTCTGCTTTAGTCTTGCTTTAACCTTGGTTTAGTCTTGGGTTAGTCCTGATTTAATCTTGGTTTAGTCCTGCTTTAGCCTTGGTTTAGTCTTGGTTTAGCCTTGGTTTAGTCTTGGGTTAGTCCTGATTTAGTCTTAGTTTAGTCCTGCTTTCGTCCCTCTGTAGTCCCATTTTACTCCAGCCTAAATCCTGGTTTAGTCCTGCTTTAGCCTTGGTTTAGGCTTAGTTTAGTCCCCCTTTAGTCCTGGTTGAGACCTGGTTTAGTCCTGGGTTTAGACCGAACTGAACTGATCCTGGCTCCAAGGGAAGCATGGACTTTACAAACACAGAGGAGCTCCAAGACAAACTACCAGATCACAAAAATCAGGACTAAACCAGGACTAAATCAGGACTAAAATAGGACTAAAGCAGGACTAGAATAGGACTAAAGCAGGACTAAAGCAGGACTAAAGCAGGACTAAAGCAGGACTAAAGCAGGACTAAACCAGGACTAAACCAGGACTAAACCAGGACTAAACCAGGACTAAACCAGGACTAAACCAGGCTTAGACCAAGCGCACACCTCACGTTGACAAGGAGGAGACGACTTAATCCAAAAATAAGAGTTTATTTCCTGAGGGAGAGGGTTCTATTCCAGGCCTCAGCGCACACAACATCCATAATTCATCCCCTTTATTCACTTCTGCATTAATATTCCCACACAAACGAAGGAGCCGCTAATTACAGCCGTCCTCTCCGAGCCCGATCCGCAAACGCCGTGTTCTCCCAGCCTCAGATTACACGGGATTACACTCGCCGAGAATCCACAGCCAGCACCACCGCAGCTCCTGTGTACGGCCTAGTTTAGTCTGGTTTAGTCCTGCTTTAGTCCTGCTTTAGTCCTGCTTTAGTCCTGCTTTAGTCCTGCTTTAGTCCTATTCTAGTCCTGCTTTAGTCCTATTTTAGTCCTGTTTTAGTCCTATTCTAGTTCTGTTTTAGTCCTGTTTTAATCCTCTTTTAATCCTGCTTTAGTCCTGTTTTAGTCCTATTTTAGTCCTGCTTTAGTCCTGCTTTAGTCCTGCTTTAGTCCTGCTTTAGTCCTGCTTTAGTCCTATTCTAGTCCTGCTTTAGTCCTATTTTAGTCCTGTTTTAGTCCTATTCTAGTTCTGTTTTAGTCCTGTTTTAATCCTCTTTTAATCCTGCTTTAGTCCTGTTTTAGTCCTATTTAAGTCCTAATTTAGTCCTGTTTTAGTCCTGTTTTAGTCCTGCTTTAGTCCCGGTTTTAGTCCTGCTTTAGTCCTATTTTAGTCCTCCTTTAGTCCTGTTTTCGTCCTATTTTAGTCCTGCTTTAGCCCTGCTTTAGTCCCATTTTAGTCCTGGTTTTAATCCTGTTTTAGACCTGGTTTTAGTCCTATTTTAGTTCTGGTTTTAGTTCTGATTTTAGTCCTATTTCAGTCCTATTTTAGTCTAGTTTTAATACTATTTTAGTCCTGTTTTAGCCTCATTTTAGCCCTGATTTTAGTCCTATTTTAGCCTCATTTTAGTCCCAGTATTTAGCGTAGCAGTGTCTCTCTTGTTGGTAGTACCCAGGTCCACAGTGGGAGACACAGTGTCCTGTCTTAGTCCTGGTCTAGCCCCGCTTTAGTCCCGGTTTAGCCCCGGTCTAGCCCCGCTTTAGTCCCGGTTTAGCCCCGGTCGAGCCCCGCTTCAGTCCCGGTTTAGCCCCGGTCTAGCCCCGCTTTAGTCCCGGTCTAGCCCCGCTTTAGTCCCGCTTTAGTCCCGGTTTAGTCCTGGTATAGTCCTGGTCTAGCCCCGCTTTAGTCCCGGTTTAGTCCTGGTATAGTCCTGGTCGAGCCCCGCTTTAGTCCCGGTTTAGTCCTGGTATAGTCCTGGTCGAGCCCCGCTTTAGTCCCGGTTTAGTCCTGGTATAGTCCTGGTCGAGCCCCGCTTTAGTCCCGGTTTAGCCCCAGTCTAGCCCCGCTTTAGTCCCGGTCTAGCCCCGCTTTAGTCCCGGTTTAGTCCCGGTTTAGTCCCGGTCTTTACCGTAGCAGCGTCCCTCTCGTCTGTAGTACCCGGGGCTGCAGTGGGAGACACAGCGCCCCTGGTGGAGGAGGGCGGTGAGGCGGGAGCAGGACACACAGTCGGCCTCAGACGGGCCCCGGCACTCGGAGCAGGAGCCGTGACACTCTGCACACAAACACACAACAACACATTTTTAATCAGTTCACACTCCCTCTGAACACGCTGCTCCTGCTTTAACCTCCTCCTGCGCCGGAACATCAGCGCCCCCTGGATCATCAGCGTTATCAGCTGTTGTTGCTTGTTCTTCCTGCGCAGCATCGCTCCATCTTTTTTCACCTCTTTTATCAAAGCTCTCACAGTTATTGGGCTTTTGAAAGAAACTTCGGACACTCGGCGGCCGTGACATCCGCATCTCACAGTCCCACGTCTCGGCTCTGGCTCCTTGGAGATCCCTATATTCCTCAGAGTGCGTTTCCCTGCACATCAGTGTCCCGGGTATGATCGGATTTTGGAGTGTCCCGGTTTGGTCCTGGTGCAGGTTTACGCAGTTTCCCGGTTACTGCAGCAGTCGAGTGGGTCCAAAAGACCAACACTTTTCAGTCTTTTCATCACAACAGTTCAACACAGGCGGTTTCATGTGTGCAGTATATTGTATAGAGATAGTTTTTTTGTAAACTGTAAATGGTTTATGTTGCTGTGTGTCCTTAAATGTCCGAGGACTACGGATGGAAAGTAGCTAAATCCGGCATATTTACACAATGTCATGAATTTGTACAAAGTCTTCGTTAATGTGCATTGTCCTCATTAAATTAAATAAATAAATAAATAAATAATAATAAAAAAAACAACAACAGAAGTCTAAATAAATAAAGTGATCGAAATGATGTTAGATAAAGAACTGGGCTAAACCTGAGCACGTAGACCTGTGAAAACATGAACATCTCCAACGTGACATACGCGAAAGAACAGACTCAGCATCAGCAGAACATCCTCTGTCACAGAGAGAACACTCATATTCACTGAGTCACAGGGAGAACACTCATATTCACTGAGTCACAGGGAGAACACTCATATTCACTGAGTCACAGAGAGAACACTCATATTCACTGAGTCACAGAGAGAACACTCATATTCACTGAGTCACAGGGAGAACACTCATATTCACTGAGTCACAGAGAGAACACTCATATTCACTGAGTCACAGAGAGAACACTCATATTCACTGAGTCACAGGGAGAACACTCATATTCACTGAGTCACAGAGAGAACACTCATATTCACTGAGTCACAGGGAGAACACTCATATTCACTGAGTCACAGAGAGAACACTCATATTCACTGAGTCACAGGGAGAACACTCATATTCACTGAGTCACAGAGAGAACACTCATATTCACTGAGTCACAGGGAGAACACTCATATTCACTGAGTCACAGAGAGAACACTCATATCCACTGAGTCACAGAGAGAACACTCATATTCACTGAGTCACAGAGAGAACACTCATATTCACTGAGTCACAGAGAGAACACTCATATTCACTGAGTCACAGAGAGAACACTCATATCCACTGAGTCACAGAGAGAACACTCATATTCACTGAGTCACAGGGAGAACACTCATATTCACTGAGTCACAGAGAGAACACTCATATTCACTGAGTCGAGTCCTTTAGTCCAACAGAAGCTGAAGCAGCAGCACAAGGAAAGAGCTGCTTTTTTCAGCTCTTACAGTTTATGCAAATGAGTCATGAGGTTTAAATCTGCATTAAACTCATTCTGATCTCACACTGATGAGGCTCTGGAGTCAGGACGTTTAGATGTTTAAAGTTGAGTTTATGCAGATCAGTAACAGTAATTACAGTGATGATCATTTTAATATAAACACGTTAATGATTAATCGAAAGTCGTTCATTAATTCTCCCAGCGTTCGATTAAGGACATTGAATCGAACGTCCCCAGTGTGAACTACTTAAACTTATGGTTTATCGCCTCAGTCCAAATGACGGACGCCTTCAGATTTGCCCATCACTGTTAAACAAATAAAAACCGGAGAATATTTTACGACAACAACTAAAATTACTACAACTAAGACTCTCCTCTTACTACAGCTACAGCAACGACTACCACGACTACTATTACTATAAGTACGACTAATTACTACGACAACAACCGCAGTATTTTCCCAGTTCTTCCCAAATCCGTCACACAAAAGCACTCTGGTCTCGCTCTTTCTTTGACGCGTTTGTTTCGGCGCTGGATCCTGTTCGGAGGTGAGACTGACGCCGCCTGATGAGGTGTTTTCAACGAGACTGTAAATGTCACGCAGATAAAGTCTCGAGTGTTTGCAGCCGAGGATCTGGAGCAGGTTTTCGCCTCGGGAAATGCACACAGAGGAGACGCAGATCCACGAGAGACCCGCGCCGAGCCGCATCCTCGCTCATTAGCGCCAGAAATGTGATCTGGAAACGTCCGAAATTCACATCTGTTCATTAAAAAACACAATTAAACTGGAGACGTTTGAGGGTTTTGTCTTTAAAAGTCCAAATGGGACACAAAATGACACCGAGTGATGGTTTAGACCTGGTTTAGCCCGGCTTTTAGTCCTATTTTAGTCCTATTTCAGTCCTGTTTGAGTCCTGTTTTTAGTCCTATTTTAGTCCTGGTTTTAATCCTATTTTAGTCTTGTTTTAGCCCTGGTTTAGTCCTGTTTTTAGTCCTGGTTTTAGTCCTATTTTAATCCTGGTTTTAATCCTATTTTAGTCTTGTTTTAGTCCTATTTCAGTCCTGTTTGAGTCCTGTTTTTAGTCCTATTTTAGTCCTGGTATAGACCTGTTTTTGTCCTGGTTTAGTCCTGGTTTAGCCCTGGTTTAGTCCCGGTTTAGTTCTGTTTAGTCCTGTTTTAGTCCTGGTTTACACCTGGTTTAGTCCCGGTTTAGTTCTGTTTAGCCCTGGTTTAGTCCTGTTTTTAGTCCTGTTTTAGCCCTGGTTTAGTCCTGTTTTTAGTCCTGGTTTAGTCCTGTTTTAGCCCTGGTTTAGTCCTGTTTTTAGTCCTATTTTAGTCCTGGTTTAGTTCTGTTTAGCCCTGGTTTAGTCCTGTTTTTAGTCCTGGTTTAGTCCCGGTTTAGTCCTGGTTTAGTCCTGGTTTAGTCCTGTTTTAGCCCTGGTTTAGTCCTGTTTTTAGTCCTATTTTAGTCCTGGTTTAGTTCTGTTTAGCCCTGGTTTAGTCCTGTTTTTAGTCCTGGTTTAGTCCCAGTTTAGTCCTGGTTTAGTCCCGGTTTAGTCCTGTTTTTAGTCCTGGTTTAGTCCTGTTTTTTGGATCAGAATACATTCCTTTGGACCTTTCAGAAGGCTGCATGTGACTGACAGCTGCTTTCAGACCCTCCTCTCCACAGATCTGTTTGTTGGTTTGTTTTGGCTCCCCAGCCTCTTCCTCCTCCTCCTCTTCTCCTCCTCTGATCTCCGGAGCCTCTGTCTCTTCTGGCCCTCTGCATTATACATCCACTGTCTGTGTTTGAGTTGGAGCGACAGACTCTGAAACTTCACACACAGCCGGGCAGAGGAGCGGCCACGGGGTTTTACTGTGCCAGGCCCCAGAACTGGCCCCGGCACTGGCCCCGGCACTGGCACACGGAGCAGAAAGACGACTTTACAGGTCTTATATCGACTCCTGTGAGCTTAAAAGTGGAACTCCGGCACGTTTGAAGCTAAAGTCCGTCGCTAGAGGAGGTGGAATTCTGTCAGAAGCCAAAAAACGGCACAGATCAGTGTTTCCTCGGTGGAGATCTCACTGTGGCAGTGAGTCTGTCAAGGCAACAAACTAGTGTAGTGATGGGGGCAAGTTCTGAACTAGTGTAGTGATGGGGGCAAGTTCTGAACTAGTGTAGTGATGGGGGCAAGTTCTGAACTAGTGTAGTGATGGGGGCAAGTTCTGAACTAGTGCAGTGATGGGGGCAAGTTCTGAACTAGTGTAGTGATGGGGGCAAGTTCTGAACTAGTGTAGTGATGGGGGCAAGTTCTGAACTTCCACGTGTAGGAGGAGGGGAGCCAGAGTCATATTGATATTAATCCGTAGTAAAGAAACCGTTCACTGAGGAGCAGACCCTTCCCCAACATTTTTCTTATCAGACCCTGGACTCAACAAATGGCCCTGATCAAAGACAATGGGAATTACTCTAGTTTCATTATCACTACAGACTCAGCATTTACAACCCCTCTGGCCAAAACCACAGGTAAAGTGGTGCCAAGTACCCCCAGGACATTCTGGACTGGTTCTCTGACTAAAACGGATAAACGATAAAAAACTGCAAACTGTATTTTCTGTACTGTAGACAGGCAGTGGGTCGTGCTTTCAGCTTTTGCGGCCGATCCTCCTGTTCTGAGCTCAAACTGAAACTCTCGCTCTGAAATCACGTGTGAGTTCATTCTTGATACTTTTTGTTGTTGTTGTTGATCCTCCACCAGAAGCAACAAGTGAGGATCGACTACTGACGGTGAAGGAGAAGAGAAACTGAAAGTTGTTGAAAGAAAATGGACTTTTTTAGCGTTTTCCAAAAATATAATTCACTCATAAATAAACGGGATTAGAAACGACGTCGGCGATCGAGTCTTTTGGGCTTTGGCCTGTGCAGTGGGAAATCAGCAGAGGGAAGTGTGAGGTGCTTATAAAGTTGTTTTCTAACGTTTCCAGACACTAATGAGTGAACCAGGCAGAGCGTTTGGTTTGTTAGACTCGTGGCTGTTGTCAGATGGGTTAAAGTGGAGTTAAGCTTCTTCAGTGTGAAGCAAATTGGTGTTTTACGTGGAAGTTCAGAACTTGCCCCCATCACTGCACTAGTTCAGAACTTGCCCCCATCACTACACTAGTTTGTTGCCTTGACAGACTCACTGCCACAGTGAGATCTCCACTGAGGAAACTCTGATCTGTGCCGTTTTTTGGCTTCTGACAGAATTCCACCACCTCCAGCGACGGACTTTGGCTTCAAACGTGCTGGAGTTCCACTTTAAGGCTGTTCTTATGTATTCGTCTTTATTATTTCCCCTTTACACCTCTGATCACTCCGGGTTTCTCTGCGCCGTCCTCTTTTGCGTCTCTTTAATGGGGCAGAAAGGAGTTTAAAAGGAGCTAAACACACGAGCGGCGCTGGGGCCGTGCAGGAAAAGAAGTCACCAAACAAATGTGGAGCAGGAGGTTTTTAAACGTGCACAGACACAGAACCAGAGCAGGACTCAGGAAGTACAGGATCCTGAACAGGTGCAGAGCTCAGATATGTGTGCGGTGCAGTTTTCATGGAGGAGAGTTCAGCGTCAGGTACAGATGAGACTAGAGCAGCTAAACCAGGACTAAACCAGGGCTAAACCAGGACTAAACCAGGACTAAACCAGGACTAAACCAGGGCTAAACCAGGGCTAAACCAGGACTAAACCAGGACTAAACCAGGACTAAACCAGGACTAAACCAGGACTAAACCAGAATTAAACTAAAACTAGGTGAGGACTAAATCGGGATTAAAACATGGCTGAACTAAGGACGCTTTCTATACCACCATACTTGGAGTGTAACGATATCCAAGTGTAACGATATCCAAGTGTAACGATATCCAAGTGCAACGATATCCAAGTGCAACGATATCCAAGTGCAACGATATCCAAGTGCAACGATATCCGAGTGCAACGATATCCAAGTGCAACGATATCCAAGTGCAACGATATCCAAGTGCAACGATATCCAAGTGCAACGATATCCAAGTGCAACGATATCCAAGTGCAACGATATCCAAGTGCAACGATATCCAAGTGTAACGATATCCAAGTATAACGATATCCGAGTGCAACGATATCCAAGTGCAACGATATCCAAGTATAACGATATCCAAGTGTAACGATATCCAAGTGCAACGATATCCAAGTGCAACGATATCCGAGTGCAACGATATCCAAGTGAAACGATATCAAAGTGCAACGATATCCCAGTGCAACGATATCCAAGTGCAACGATATCCAAGTCTAACGATATCCAAGTGTAACGATATCCAAGTGCAACGATATCCAAGTGCAACGATATCCGAGTGCAACGATATCCAAGTGCAACGATATCCAAGTGCAACGATATCCAAGTGTAACGATATCCAAGTATAACGATATCCGAGTGCAACGATATCCAAGTGCAACGATATCCGAGTGCAACGATATCCGAGTGCAACGATATCCGAGTGTAACGATATCCAAGTGTAGCGATATCCAAGTGTAACGATATCCGAGTGCAACGATTCAATACTGTCACGGTCTGAACCTCATGGTACGATATTTATTACGATACGGCGGGAAGGATCTCAATATTACGATATTCTACAGAATAACAGACTGACTCTAAAACGCTTTGACCAGTCATTTGGTGCAACATTTATCATCATTAGGGATGGAACGAAATCCAAATCTCTGTACGATATTTTCACCATAAACATCTCACCGTACGATATTTATTGCAATAACAAAACTGTGAAACTGCTGCTTTTCCCTCTAAAAATGCTTCACAAGACTTAATCCGAGCCTGAGGTTAATCTGAGGCCAAGGTGCTCGGTCTCACCCAGGGCCTTTCCGTGGAGCTTCGTGAGGTAGCAGACATGGTTTCTCGAACCTGCCTAAACGCTCGGTCTCACAAATGGAAGAGCAGGCGTCCGGACCCAACCCCGCCCCCGCCCCTTAACCGGATGGGGGGGGCCATTCGCTCAATTCGGGCGGGTGGAAATTGAAGACCTACTGTCTATGGTTTGGACCCGAGTTCGTGTTTGGTCTGGAGTCAAGCGGATCAAGGCCAAATCTTTTTTGAGGTCTGGTGATTTAGTGCTGATCCAAGTTTGACTGAAGCTTTCACATCAATGAAACAAACCAAACTAAGCGCTTCTGGTTCACATGGAACTGCTGTCGCTGTGAAAGAACTCTGAGACTAAACCAGGACTAAATTCAGTTCTGACTAAATCAGGACTGGAATAAGACTAGATAACGGCTAAACCGAGATTAAACCAGATCTTAGAGTAGACCCCACCTAAACCAGGACTTAACCGTGGACTGGAGTAAAACGAAAGCAAAACAAAAGAAGAGATAAACTAGGACTAAACCAGGACTAAACCAGGACCAAACCAGGACTAAACTAGGACTAAACCAGGACTAAACTAGGACTAAACCAGGACTAATCCAGGACTAAACCAGGTCTAAAACAACACTAAACCAGGTCGAAATAACCCAGACCAGCCTATTTCCAGTGAAACCGAAATCCCGGCGGCCGGAGCTTTGGGGCAGTCAGAGTGTTGGGGCGGTCGGAACGTTGGGGCGGTGGGAGCAATGGGGCGGTGGGACCGATGGGGCGGTGGGACCGATGGGGCAGTGGGACCGATGGGGCGGTCGGAGCGTTGGGGCGGTCGGAACGTTGGGGCGGTGGGAGCAATGGGGCGGTGGGACTGATGGGGCGGTGGGACCGCTGGGGCGGTCGGAGCGATGGGGCGGACAGTTGGAGCGATGGGGCGGTCGATGGGGCGGTCGGAGCGGTTGGAGCGATGGGGCGGTAGATGGGGCGGTCGGAGCGATGGGGCGGTCGGAGCGATGGGGCAGTCGGAGCGATGGCGTGGTCGGAGCGATGGGGCGGTCAGAGCAATGGGGCGGTGGTTCGGCGCGATGGGGCGGTCGGAGCGATGGCACAGTTGTAGCGATGGGGTGGTCGATGGGGCGGTCAGATTGTTGGGACGGTTGGGGCGGTCGGAGCAATGGGGCAGTGGGAGCGTTGGGGCGGTGGGACTGATGGGGCGGTGGGACCGCTGGGGCGGTCGGAGCGATGGGGCGGACAGTTGGAGCGATGGGGCGGTCGATGGGGCGGTCGGAGCGATGGGGCGATTGGAGCGATGGGGCGGTAGATGGGGCGGTCGGAGCGATGGGGCGGTCGGAGCGATGGGGAGGTCGGAGCGATGGGGCAGTCGGAGCGATGGCGTGGTCGGAGCGATGGGGTGGTCAGAGCAATGGGGCGGTGGTTCGGAGCGATAGGGCGATCGGAGCGATGGCGCAGTTGTAGCGATGGGGTGGTCGATGGGGCGGTGGGAGCGATGGGGCGGTCAGATTGTTGGGACGGTTGGGGCGGTCGGAGCGATGGGGCGGTGGGAGCGTTGGGGCAGTGGGAGCGATGGGGCGGTCAGATTGTTGGGATGGTTGGGGCGGTCGGAGCGATGGGGCGGTGGGAGCGATGGGGCGGTCGGAGCGATGGGGCGGTGGGAGCGATGGGGCGGTGGGAGCGTTGGGACGGTTGGAGCGATGGGGCGAGTACATCTTCCTCTTATAGACTCCGAACTCACTTCTCGTAATGTGCAACACGAGGATTCGGGATTCACCGACCTCCTTTTCCTCGGCCCCCGAACCGGAGTAATCTTGTTTTTACGACGGCCCCGAGTGCCGTTATCCGCGGATGTGATCCTGACGGGAACAGGGCCAAAAATACGAATCCTGCGTAAAGACGAGGACGAGGTGTTTGTGAAGAGAACGAGACGAACAAATAAACCGGGAGCAACGGAGGGAGACGAGGAGAAGAGGAGGAGAGAGAGAAAAGTGGACTGAACCGGGACTGAACCAGGATTAAACCAAGATTAAACCAGAACTGAACCAGGATTAAACCAGGATTAAACCACCCCTGAACCAGGATTAAACCAGGATTAAACCAGAATTGAACCAGGATTAAACCAGGTTTAAACCAGAACTGAACCAGGACTAAACCAGGACTGAACCAGGACTAAACCAGGGCTGGATTAAGACTAGACCAGGACTAAACCAGGGCTGGATTAAGACTAGACCAGGACTAAACCAGGACTAAACCAGGACTAAACCAGTATTAAACCAGGACTAAACCAGGACTGAACCAGGACTAAACCAGGACTAACCCAGGACTGAACCAGGACTACACCAGGACTAAACCAGGATTAAACAAGGATTAAACAAGGACTAAACCAGGACTGAACCAGGACTGAACCAGGACTAAACCAGGATTAAACCAGGACTAAACCAGGACTGAACCAGGACTGAACTATGACAAACCTTCGACTAAAACAGGACTAACTCAGGACTAAACCAAGACTAAACCAGGACTAAAATGGGACTAAACCAGGGCTAAACCAGGACTAAACCAGGACTAAATCAGGACTAAACCAGGACTAAACCAGGACTAAACTCCAGGACTAAATCAAATACAAACGGGGGAAAAGTCTGGAGTCATTCGACAAACCCAAATAATCGTCGCGTAAAAAGAAATGTTTTGTGAGAGGAAGTTGAGTTTGATGAATGGAGGAGACTCGTCTCACGGAAACTCCCGGAATACAAATGATCCAAAGGCCGGATTATTATTACCGAGACGCTAAACACACCACAAAACCACAAATTAAAAAGAAAAACAGAGCGCGGCGGAAATGTTTCGCTTTCCAATTACAGTTTATTGTTTCAAACGCGGACAGAAAGTACAAATAACACAAATAACACAAACGTAATTCCCGACGTAAAGTGAGGAGCAAACGAGACGGAAACAGAGACGTTCTGGGATTAAAGGCTTTAGATCAAACCAAACGGAGTCGACGTGACGAGTCTGGGGACTAAAACAGGACGAAAAACAGGAGTAAAATAAGAACTAAACTAGGAGTAAACATGGACTAAACAAGGACTAAACATGGACTAAACAAGGACTACACCAGGACTAAACATGGACTACACCAGGACTACACCAGGACTAAACATGGACTACACCAGGACTACACCAGGACTAAACAAGGACTAAACAAGGACTAAACATGGACTAAACATGGACTACACCAGGACTAAACATGGACTAAACAAGGACTACACCAGGACTAAACATGGACTAAACCAGGACCAAACCAGGTCTAAAACAGAACTAAATCAGGACTGAACCAGGACTAAACACGGACAAAACTAGGACTACACCAGGACTAAACAAGGACTAAACATGGACTACACCAGGACTACACCAGGACTAAACAAGGACTAAACAAGGACTACACCAGGACTACACCAGGACTAAACAAGGACTAAACAAGGACTACACCAGGACTAAACATGGACTACACCAGGACTACACCAGGACTAAACAAGGACTAAACATGGACTACACCAGGACTACACCAGGACTAAACAAGGACTAAACAAGGACTACACCAGGACTAAACATGGACTACACCAGGACTACACCAGGACTAAACACGGACAAAACTAGGACTGAACCAGGATTAAACCAGGACTAAAATCGGACTAAACTAGAACTAAAACAGGACTAAAGCAGGACTACATTAGGACTAAACCAGATCTGAACCAGATCTGAACCAGGTCTAAAACTGGACTACAGCCGGACTAAACCAGCACTGAATCAGGACAAAAACAGGACTAAAACTGGAGTAAACCAGTACTAAATCAGGACTAAACCCAGACTACACCAGGAAAAAACAAGACTAAAAGAGGACTAAAAGAGGACTGAACCAAGTCTAAACCAGGGCTAAAACAGGACTAAAACAGAACTAAACCAGATCTGAACTAAGACTAAACTAGGATGAAACTAGGACGAGACTAGGACGAGACAAGGACTAAACCAGGACTAAACCAGGACAAAACCTGGACTAAAACAGAACTAAATCAAGACTACACCAGATCTGAACTAAGACTAATCCAGGATTTAAACCAGGACTAAACCAGGACTAAACAGGTTCTAAACCAGGACTAAAACAGGACTAAACCAGGACTAAAACAAGACTAAAACAGGATTAAACCAGGACTAAAACAGGACTAAAACAGGACTAAACTATGACTAAAACAGGACTGAACCAGGATGAAACCAGAACTAAAACAGGTCTAAACCAGGACTAAACCAGGTCTAAACCAGGTCTACACCAGGTCTAAACCAGGACAAAAACCAGGACTAAACAAGGATGAAACCAGGATGAAACTAGGACAAAACTAGGACTAAAACCGGACTAAAACCAGATTAAACCAGATTAAACCAGGTCTAAACCAGGACTAAAACAGGACTAAACCAGGACTAAAACAGGACTAAACCAGGACTAAACCAGGTCTAAACCAGGTCTAAACCAGTGATAAAAATTGACTGATTCCTTCTGTCACATACATAATGTTCACAGGCCTCTAAATCTTTACAATACGAAGCAACAAAAACAGTTTCTATCTGTTCATCCCTCTCTCCTTCTCTCTCTCCTTCTCTTTATCCACTCTTCCTTATCTTCTCCTCTTTCTTCTCCTCTTTCTCCCTCAGTTTCTCTCTGTTTCTGTTTCTCTCTGATCAGACTTCATCCTTAAACCTCGGCTCTGGTTCAGCTCTTTTTATTCCTGAAGGGAGGGATCAGAGGGAGAGAGAGAGAGAGCGGGATGGAGGGATAGACAGAGACAGAGAGAGAAGAAGAGAGAGAGGGATGAAGATGAGCGGTGACAGGGAAGATAAAGAGGTTGGAGCTTTGCATTCTGTGGATCACATTTCCTGGGACGGACTCGGCCTCTGAACTACACAATGAAACGACTCAGACTCTTCTGCTCCATCTGTTTTCTCTCACTCTTTTTCACACTCTGTCCCCCTCTCTTCCTCCTCTCTCTCCATCCCTCTCTTTCTCTGTGTCTCTCTTTCTCTCTGCTGCTTCCTTAAATCGCCCCTGTGCTCCGGCCCATTTGTTCGTGTTTGTGTTTGAAGGACTGAGAGAGAAACAGAAAAGAGAGACAGAGAAAAAGATGGAGAGAAAAAGAGAAGAAGCCAAGAGGAGGGTGAGAAGAGAGAGAGAGAGAGAATAAATGGAGAGAGAACAGAAAGAGACAGAGAAAGAGGGAGAAAATAAGAAGATAGAAAAGATAAGACACGACAAGAGATAAGAGAGCGAGAAGAGAAAGAGAGAAAATAAGACATAATGAAAGAAAAGAGAGAGAAGAGTGAGAGGAGAGGGAGAGAGGGAACAGAAAGAGAGAGAGAGAAGATAAGACACCAAGAAACAAGAGAGAGAGAGAGAAAAGAGCGAGAGAGAGAGAGAATGGAAAGAGAAATAGAGAGATCAGTCACCAAGAAAGAAGAGAGAGAAAAGATAAGACACCATGAAGAGAGAGAGAGAAGAGAGACAAGAGAAGTGAGAGAGGAGAGGGAAAAGAGAAGAGTGAGCGAGTGAAAGAGAGAACGGAAAGACAGAGAGAGAAGATAAGATGAGAAGAGAGAAAGAAGATAGGACACCAAGAAAGATGAGAGAGAAATAAAAGAGGAGAGAGAGAGAATGGAAAGAGAACGAGACAGAAGATAGGACACCAAGAAAGAAGAGAAAGAGAGAGAGAGAGAAAAGTTAAGACACCGAGAAGAGAGAGAGAAGAGAGGGAGAGAGAATGGAAAGAGAAATAGAGGAGATAAGTCACCAAGAAGAGAGAGGAAGAGAGAGAGAAGAGAGAGAGAAGAGAGGGGGAGAGAAGAGAAAAAGAGAAGATAAGACACTAAGAAGAGAGAGAGAAGAGAGAGAAGAGAGGGGGAGAGAACAGAAAAAGAGAAGACACTAAGAAGAGAGAGAAGAGAGGGAACATCACTTCCAGCTCAGTCTAAAAATGACACGTCCAAAAGTCGTCGTTTTGAGGCCTGAGACGGAACGAGAGAAAAGAGAGAAAAGACGAGAGACGGACGGAGACAGAAGAGAGACGGAGCGAGAGGAGGATGAGAAGTGACAGAGCGATAAAAGGCTCCAGGACCAGACTCACAAACACACTCCGAGAAACAGGATCAGAGCTGAAGGTTCTGCACATCCACAGCTTCATTTAGCGTCCGGACCTTTTCCTGCTCCACATCATATCAGAATCAGCACCGTGTGTGCTGGTCAGCGACAGTTTGACCTCCACAGTTCAGAATCAGCACCACGTGTGCTGGTCAGCGACAGTTTGACCTCCACAGTTCAGAATCAGCACCACGTGTGCTGGTCAGCGACAGTTTGACCTCCACAGTTCAAACAAAACATCTTTAAAGAGTCTTTCAGAGCCTAAACAGACTCTCTGATACTAAAGTCTGTGCGGGAGACGAAACATGGAGACAAAACGGGGGAAAAAAGTAGAAATATTTGCACCTGAGTTTGGATCCACGTGTGATCAGAGGTGGACTAAACCAGGACTAAACCAGGACTAAACCAGGACTAAACCAGGACTAAACCAGGACTAAACCAGGACTAAACCGGGACTAAACTGGGACTAAACCGGGACTAAACCAGGACTGAAGACTAAAAAACAGGGACACAAGAGACTAAACCAGGACTACTCCAAGACTAAACTGGAACTAAACCAAGACAAAACCAGGACTAGACCAGGACTAGACCAGGACTAGACCAGGATTAAACCAGGACTAGACCAGGACTACTCTAGGACTAAACCAGGATTAAATCAGGGCTAAACCAGGACTACTCCTAAACTGGAACTAAAACAGAACTGAAGACCGAACAAAGACGAAACAGGGACCCAGGACTAAACCAGGACTAAACCAGGACTAAACCAGGACTACTCTAGGGGTAAACCAGGACTAAACCAGGACTAAACCAGGACTACTCTAGGGGTAAACCAGGACTAAACCAGGACTAAACCAGGACTAAACCAGGACTACTCTAGGGGTAAACCAGGACTAAACCAGGACTAAACCAGGACTACCCTAGGGGTAAACCAGGACTAAACCAGGACTAAACCAGGACTAAACCAGGACTACTCTAGGGGTAAACCAGGACTAAACCAGGACTAAACCAGGACTACCCTAGGGGTAAACCAGGACTACTCTAGGGGTAAACCAGGACTAAACCAGGACTACTCTAGGATTACTCTAGAACTAAACCGGAATAAAACCAGGATTAAACCAGGACTAAACCAGGACTGAATCAGAACTAAACCAGGACCTTTTCTGTCCACTGTTTGTTCTAAATCTTTAACATGATAAACACATTGGTGACAAATGTAGTGCAGTACTGGACTTACACAGACACTTTTAGTATCTGTACTTTACTTAAATACATTTTACAGCAGATACTTTTTATTTTTACTTCACTACATCTGAAAGTATCTGTACTTTTTACTCCACTACATTTTTATTACAGTTTGACCTGCTGAAAAACATGAGGGTTTATTTTTAACAGAAAATATTTAAAATAAACCCTACAAAATCACTGTATTTGAAGCTCTATTACGTTTTAAACCGGTAATTAAAGCTGCATTGTGTAACTTTTCCGCTGGAGGGTTCGTCAAATGTTTTTCTTCACGCAGACGTTGGAAAATTCCGGTTTAATCCAAGTTTAGTCCCAATAATAAGAGAAAGTAAACAGGATTATCCCATTAACAGAATAACACTGTGCAGAACCTGTGCTGCATCTGAGGTCTAAAGTCTTAGTCCTGGTTGAGTTCTGGTGTAGTCCTGGTTTAAATGTGGTCTGGTCCCGGATCAGGTCTCTTTATTTACAGGTGCATTTCGATTTTATTCCAACGTCCGTCAGAACTGTTCAGAGAAGCAATTTCCTCCAGACAAAACTGAAGTGTTTCCTTAAAAAGTCCCGTCTCTGTTTATTGTGTTTGTTTTACAGAGTCGAGTCCAAAGCAGCGGAACATGTACCAAATCTGCTTTAACCTATCTGTTTATAGAGGATTAAACCAGGACTAAACCAGGACTGAACCAGGACTAAACCAGGACTGAACCAGGACTAAACCAGGACTGAACCAGGATTAAACCAGGATGAAAACAGCATGAAACCAGGATGAAATCAGGGTGAAACTAGAATGAAAACCAGGACTGAACCAGGACTAAACCAGGACTAAACCAGGACTAAACCAGGACTGAACCAGGATTAAACCAGGACTAAACCAGGACTAAACCAGGATTAAAACAGGACTAAACCAGGACTAAACCAGGACTGAAACAAAGATTAAAGCAGGACTAAACCAGGATGAAAAACCAGGACTAAAGCAGGTGTAACCTGGGACTAAACTAGGACTGAACCAGGACTAAACCAGGACTAAACCAGGGCGAAAACCAGGACAAAACCAGGACAAAATCAGGTTTAAGCAAGGACTAAACCAGGACTAAACTAGGACTAAACCAGGGCTAAACCAGGAGTAAACCAGGACTAAAACAGGACTAAACCAGGACTAAACCAGGAGTAAACCAGGTCTAAACCAGGTCTAAACCAGGTCTAAACCAGGACTAAACCAGGACTAAACCAGGAGTAAACCAGGACTAAAACAGGACTAAACCAGGACTAAACCAGGAGTAAACCAAGATGAAAACCAGCACAAAAACCAGGACTAAATCAGGACAAAACCAGGTCTAAACCGGGACTAAAGCAGGTCTAAACCAGGACTAAACCAGGTCTAAACCAGGTCTAAACCAGAACTAAATCAGGACTAAACCAGAACTAATCCAGAGCTAAACCAGGATTAATCCAGGACTAATCCAGTTCTAAACCAGGTCTAAACCAGGTCTAAACCAGGTCTAAACCAGGTCTAAACCAGGTCTAAACCAGGACTAAACCAGGTCTAAACCAGGTCTAAACCAGGACTAAACCAGGTCTAAACCAGGACTAAACCAGGTCTAAACCAGGTCTAAACCAGGTCTAAACCAGGACTAAACCAGGTCTAAACCAGGACTAAACCAGGGCTAAACCAGGTCTAAACCAGGTCTATACACAGTGACTGATTCCTCCTGTCACATTTCCACAGCCTTCAGCTCTTCTGACTCTAAATCTGCTTCTATCTCTTCATCTCTTTCTCTCTCTCCTTTCCCGTCTCCGTCTCTTCTTCCTTTTCTTTCCTTTCCTGGTATTTTCTCTCCGTCTTTTCTCTGAGCAGACGACGTCCTTAAATCCCGCCTGTGGCCCGGCTCGTTTGGTCCTCGCCGAGTGGATCAGATGTGGACGAGCTGTGACAGGCCGATAAATAAGCCGCGGTTTTGGTCCTTGTTTGTTTCTCTGCTTCGTTTTAAGTGTCCCCGACGTCCGTCCACATTCTGCTCCGAGGGACGAGGCCAAACGAGCCACGATTTACGCAGAACCCGTCTGAGATCGATCAAAAAAAAACGTTCAGCGAGGCCGAGAAGACGTGACGTTTCACCTGGATTTACTGAAGTGTAGACCTGGAGACGGAACTTAAAACAGGACTGGACCAGGACTGAACCAGGACTGAACCAGGACTGGACCAGGACTAAACCAGGGCTGAACCAGGACTGAACCAGGACTGAACCAGGACTGGACCAGGACTAAACCAGGGCTGAACCAGGACTGAACCAGGACTGAACCAGGACTGAACCAGGACTAAACCAGGACTGAACCAGGACTAAACCAGGACTGAACCAGGGCTGAACCAGGACTAAACCAGGACTAAACCAGGACTGAACCAGGACTGAACCAGGGCTGAACCAGGACTAAACCAGGACTAAACCAGGACTAAACCAGGACTAAACCAGGTCTAAACCAGGACTGAACCAGGACTAAACCAAGACGAAAACCAGCACGAAAACCAGGACTAAATCAGGACTAAACTATGACTAAAACTGGACTAATCAAGGATTAAACCAGGACTAGCCCAGGATTAAACCAGGACTAAACCAGGACTGAACCAGGACTGAACCAGGACTGAACCAGGACTAAACCAGGACTGAACCAGGACTGAACCAGGACTGAACCAGGACTAAACAAGGACTGTACCAGGACTGAACCAGGACTGAACCAGGACTAAACCAGGACTGAACCAGGACTAAACCAGGTCTAAACCAGGACTAAACCAGGACTAAACCAAGACAAAAACCAGCACGAAAACCAGGACTAAATCAGGACTAAACTATGACTAAAACTGGACTAATCAAGGATTAAACCAGGACTAAACCAGGACTGAACCAGGACTGAACCAGGACTGAACCAGGACTAAACCAGGACTGAACCAGGACTGAACCAGGACTGAACCAGGACTGAACCAGGACTAAACCAAGACAAAAACCAGCACGAAAACCAGGACTAAATCAGGACTAAACTATGACTAAAACTGGACTAATCAAGGATTAAACCAGGACTAAACCAGGACTGAACCAGGACTAAACCAGGACTGAACCAGGACTAAACCAGGACTGAACCAGGATGAAACCAGGACTAAACCAGGACGAAACCAGGACTAAACCAGGACTAAACCAGGACTGAACCAGGACTAAACCAGGACTAGACCAGGACTGAACCAAGACTAAACCAGGACTAAACAAGAAGTAAACCAGGTCTAAACCAGGACTAAACCAGGCCTAAACCATTCTGTCATTTGTCCATAAAATGCATATGTGGCCAACTGTGAATCCAACTTCACTTTCATTTACTTTATTCAAACTTATTTCATTTAAAAACACATTTGTCGATGACTTCAAACCAGACTCCGATATCTCACACGGATCTGCCAATCCCTCCTTGATTCCTCATTTTCTGCTTAATCTTGATTTCCCCGTTGGAATCGCATTACGTTTCGCTTCACTTCTGCCTCCAGCTGCCTCCATTAAGGAAACTTTTAAAGGGTTTAGGGAAAGAGGGGGAAAATCCAAATCCCGAATGTCATAAATTGTGGGCGAAAGATCAAAGCGCAGACAGAATGCGAACGGAAAAAAGCGCATTATCAGACCCGCCGTACGTTTGTTTTATTTGTTTTGTGTTTCCCTCTTTCTGATGTTTACCGATCCTTTGTTTACTGTGTTTTAGAGTGAATTACATCAAAAAAATAAGAGAAAAAAGTAGAAAATCAGGGAGTTGGAAGTGGAGGAAGTTTCCCATGTTGTTCTAATGGGGCGAGTGTGTTTCTGTGTCTGATTAATAAGTTTACGTGGACTGTCGTCGTACTCAGGACCGGTTTTGGTCTCTCCGGCGACTCGTCAGGAATCAGAACACACTGCGGTTTGCAAAAATCCCGGAAGTCGTGCGAAATTCGGCGTACCGGGCAATCAGTGAAGCGGAGTGTCGGCCAGAACCAACCCGACTGCAGACGCTCTCCTCCTTTGGACTTCCTGTGTCAAACTATAACACGTGTCAAACATGCGGCCCGTCGGCCAGATCCGGCCCTCCAAGACCCTTAATCTGGCCCTCGGCTGATTTTTCTATTAAAATACTTAAAATTTTCAGATTTTTCTGTTAATTTTCTGCACCGTTTAGCATAGCAGCGTCTCCGGCGTTTCTGTACGTTGCGACTCCCACCAGAGCAGCACAAATGAAGACTTTCCTCTTTCCAAACGCTCTTAAAGGACGATCGTTTTGACTGTCGACCGTGACCCTCATCAGCAAAATGTCAAAAAATGAGAAAAGCAGATGCTGAGTTCAGGATTTCCCAAGAAAAATAGTCTAATTCTTATTTGTTGACAGAGGTGAATGGGAAATCTGTGCTCAGTGTGTTTGGAACAAGTGGCGTTGCTCGAGGAATATAATCTTAAACACCACTACGAGACACGGAGAAAAATACAATAACTTGAAGAGAGAACTGAGTTTTCTAATCCGGCCCTTTTGGGATCAAAGTAGGTTGCATACGGCCCCGGACCAAAATGAGTTTGACACCCCTGAACTATAACGTCGCATTTTTTTTATCGTACCTGTGATTCTCACGTTCTCCTCGCAGAAACGACAAAGCTCCTGGACAGACATGTTCACTCTCTGCTTTGGTTTGCGCGTTACAGACGTCTCCGCCAATCAGCTTCGCTCGGACTCGAGGTCTGACGCTTGTTTAGGGCGACCACCGGCAGAACTCCAAAAATTAGGACACTTAGGTCCAAAAGTGAGGACAAAGATCCAAAAGGAACCGGGGCAACCATAGAGCACAACAAAATGGCTAAAAACAGCACAATACACCCGCTTGTCATGATTATTATTATTATTTATATGTGCTTATTATTATTATTATATGGGTTTAATTGGGTGAAATGGCTCGGTGAGCTCAGCAGCAGTGCTTTGGCCATCTGTTGTGTTGGTTGTTGATGGGGCAAAAAAAGATGTTAAATATTCTCCTTGTGGCGTTCTGTGTCTGTGTGTCGCTCTAACCTTTACCTCGGCTCCTCACATCGAGGTGAACACAGCAGAGCTCACAGAAGGCAGAATATTCTCCTTTGGTGCTCTGGTAAAACGATACTCTGAGCACGAAGCACGTTTGAAGGATTCTGCCTTTTCGAGTGCCTGACGTGCGAGGATTTGTGGCGATGCGACGGCGGCCGAGGGTCCGAAATGAGGGCAGAACGTCCAAAATGAGGACGCACAGCAGAGGTCGGGACAGAAGGCTCTAAAACCGAACTGTCCGGCCCAAATCCAGACGAATCGTTGCCCTACACTTGGTACAGACCACGTCCTAGTTTCCTGTTTGGCCTCCACCCGCCTCAGATCCTCCACCTGGACTGTCTGATCAGCGCCACCTTGTGTTCAACTCCCGACATTTTAATCCCTTTAATTTAAGTACTTTGTCTTAACCTTTGACCAATAGGTTCGATAAATAAAGCAAACAAAAGGGGAGATATCGGGCAGCCCTGTCCGCGGTACTGGCGACAAAAGGAGAAGAAAAGTGGTGGGTGAAGTACTCGGTTTTGATGCGTAAAAAGGTGCACGGTGTCGCTTTTTGGTGCTTGTTTCTAAGGAGATGTCATCGTTCTGCTACGACGACGACCACAGTGTGACATTAAACAGCTCTTCCTGTACGTTTACTTAATTACAGGGGGTTTTATAGCTCGAAAACCCCTGGAAAAAAACAAAAAACTGTGAGATATTCCAGAAAAAGCAGTAGCATTTCATTTCTAACGTTGGAGAAAAGCATTTGATGGAAAACCACCACCGGAAAAGCTACGCAATGCAGCTTTAAGTACGAGTGCAGACAGAAAAACGCAAAAAAAATGACAAATCTGCATAAGTAAAAGTACAGGATGTTACTTTCGAGCACAAACATGGTCAAAATAAGACTTAAAATCCTACGAAAAGTCCTGTCAATCCTTTTGGTCGATTTTTGGTCAATTTTTTTTTCTGCACCCTCTACATTCGTGTTTTTGTACCAGCCCGGTTCTTTTTACATCTTTCAGTTGCGTTTCACCCCCCACACTCAACAATCGCATCATTCTAACCGTTATTGTCGGCACTAAACGTGTATCAGTGCACAGGACCATGTGGGGCTTCTCACTGCAGCCTGTGCGCTCGTTTGGGGCCTTCACACAACCCCAGTGAGCTGCTTGTCCCCAACAACCCCGTCACAAGGCAGGTGAAACCTTTTAAAACATGCGGCCTGTCTGTCTGTATCACGTCAGAGCTGCTTCTCGCCTCTTCCCCGGGCACAGAACACACAGGCTTTTTCCTCAACGCGAAGGGCAAGACGAAACAAAGACAAATCCAAACGTACGTTACAGTGTCCACACAGGGCTGGAGTTTACCTCATAACAGTTACACAAATCCATTTCTATCTGCCGCCCACATTTGGGGATGGTAAATGTGCAGAGGTAAACAGAAAACCACTGCAAATCCAGTCAGAGAAAGTGACTCCAGGAAAGTGAAACAAACAGGTTTAAAAAAATCCTGCGCATTTTCTTCACTTTCTTCACAGCGCCAGGGTAAGTTCGCTTAAAGAAGGGCTCCTCAAACTGTGGCTGTCAGAATCAGAAATCGCCGCCCAGGTCCGGGATCTCTAGGTCTCCTCCAGGTTTTTGGAGGAGGTAACGACATTCTAACGTGGATAAAACCTCACAGGGGTCCATTAAAGTTTGGGGAACGACTACAACGTGGGTCAAACGCTCCGAAAAGTCCATTTTGCAGAATAGTTCCGCTTCAGCAGAGCCTCTGATTTACGGAGATTCTCGTTTTGTCTTTCTAATTTAAACACGTCGTCTTTCAGAGCTGTTCGTGGGGAGCGGTGAGTGTGTTTTTGGGCTCATAATCCCGGAGCTGGAGCGTTTGGTGAGCGCTCCCTCCAGACCCCCGGGCTGTTTGCACCTGTGCGAGTGAACCGGTGCGCATGGAGATCAGGTTCTGTTTGTGTTTGTGTTTGCTAGGAGGGTCCAAGTTGGGAAAAATCCCACTTGAACAGGCCAGTCCACAGAAATGAGGAGGCCCCAGGCGAGAAATCCACCCACGGGACTCGCTCGAGTGTAAGTTAATACAAAGAGGGTCCAATTCTGGGTCACTGAAACCCCAGGGAACAACAAAACCCCCTGTCCTCCCTCGTCTACCGCCCTGTGCCCGAGTTTTCTGTAGGATTTTGGATTGAATTGATTCACCACAACAATGACAGTCCAAACCTAACTACGTCCCATTTCTATTGATCTGTTTTCTTCTTTCCTCCTGCCATCGTTTCCTTCAATTGCACCAAAGCAGTCAAACCTTTGGACGCACTTTTTCTTGGTTTTTTCTTTTCCTTCAGCGTCAAAACTATAAATGAAAACATATCGTATGAATCAGTCCATCATTTATTTCGACCTTCGTGGTTCAATTCCTTCTCCCACACTCCTGTCACGGCAGTCAAAGTACCATTTTACACTTATAATAATGTCAACAACAAAAAAAAGCTCAAAAAACAGTGGGAAGAAGTCAAACTTTCTTACTCCCGCCCCAGGGCCCATATAGAATAGAGAAAACAAAAGATGAATTTAAAATAACTCAAAACTTTGGTTAAAAACAGCCAATACGACCAAAGTTCTCCGTCACTTATCTTATGCATTCTGAGCGTCCTGATTATCCACCTTTTTTGTTTATTCTTCATAATTCCAAGGCAGCTGCATCTCTATAACGCTGCTCTGAACTTTTATTGACAATCTGAAACTAAAAAATCCTCCACACAACCTTTAATTAAATGACAGTTTAATATTGAGAGTTTGTTGGTTTAACTTTTAACCTCCAATGAACTCTCTGAAACGAACAGATTGTTGTACTTTTCCCTGTTCTGTAGATGATTTAACATCAAACTGCCGAGGAACTGAAGATGGAAATGATGTTATTTTAAATGTTCATTAATACGCGTTGTCCCTTTGTAAAGAAATACGACAATAAAAAGCCTGTGCGATTTGCCAGTGCGGCAGTGTGGCGTTACCTCTGCAGTGCACATCGTCGTGTTGGTAGGATCCAGACGGACACACGGAGACACACCGGAGTCGGTCTGGGCTCAGCAGCGCCCCCTGGGGTCCACACGAGTCACACTGAGCCGGGCCCGAGCAGGAGAGGCAGGACGGAGCGCAGGCTGGAGGAAGATGAGGAGAGAGCGGTGAGATCAACATAAAGTGAACGTGGAAAAGCTAAACGAAAGGTGCATTGGGTAACGTTTCCCTCGGAGTGTCCGTCAAATACTTATCTTACTTTTACTCCACTGCATTTTAGATCTGGACTGAAAATCAATCAAGTACTTTTCTGCTGAAAGGGCTGAGATGTATTTATAGCACATTTAATTTGAGTTAATGTCCCAACTTTGAGCAAAACAAAAAGAAAACAGCAGAAGTTTAAAAATTATATTCATATACCTCCACTGACTCTCTGCCAAAATGCCTCTGTGCTGTCTGTGGTCAAACGCTCAAATCGGGAGAAAGACAAAAAAAAATTCATGTATCAAAAGTGCCGAGTCACAAGAGAGTTACTTAAAAAAGGCGACAAAAATGGATCGACAAACTTCAGCTAAAAACAGGAGGTGCAGAAACAGATGGTGCTACTGTAGAGTTTGCGGCGACCACTTTATAACAGGTAAGGACTGTGTAAATTATTAATTAAAGTTGAACTCTGGCACGTTTGAAGCTAAAGTCCATCGCTAGAGGTGGTGGAATTCTGTCAGAAGCCAAAAAACAGCACAGATCAGTGTTTCCTCAGTGGAGATCTCACTGTGTGTGAGTCTGTCAAGGCAACAAACTAGTGTAGTGATGGGGGCAAGTTCTGAACTAGTGTAGTGATGGGGGCAAGTTCTGAACTAGTGTAGTGATGGGGCCAAGTTCTGAACTAGTGTAGTGATGGGGGCAAGTTCTGAACTAGTGTAGTGATGGGGGCAAGTTCTGAACTAGTGTAGTGATGGGGGCAAGTTCTGAACTAGTGTAGTGATGGGGGCAAGTTCTGAACTAGTGTAGTGATGGGGGCAAGTTCTGAACTAGTGTAGTGATGGGGGCAAGTTCTGAACTTCCATGTAAAACGCCAATTTGCTTCAGACTGAAGAAGCTTAACTCCACTTTAACCCATCTGACAACAGCCACGAGTCTAACAAACCAAACGCTCTGCCTGGTTCACTCATTAGTGTCTGGAAACGTTAGAAAACAACTTTATAAGCACCTCACACTTCCCTCTGCTGATTTCCCACTGCACAGGCCAAAGCCCAAAAGACTCGATCGTTGATGTCGTTTCTAATCCCATTCATTTACGAGTGAATTATATTTGTTGAAAAACACAAAAAAATACATTCCCTAACCATTTTCTTTCAACAACTTTCAGTTTCTCTTCTTCTCCGTCAGTCGTCGATCTTCACTTGTTGCTTCTGGAGTCGACGATCGAGTCTTTTGGGCTTTGGCCTGTGCAGAGGGAAATCAGCAGAGGCAATGCTGTAGAATTATGTAGAATACTGTAATATCGTGAGCCTGCCCACCATATCGTGATGACGTATTGCATCATCACCAGAGCGTCCAAAATCATAAATTCGCCTAAACCATCGCTGGAATCACTACACCACAAAAGGACCGTGTGCTACAGGACAATCACCACCAAAACAACCGCTTCAAAAACACTTTTCTTTCCCATTGCCTGGAAAAATGTTGTTTGTCAGTTTGTCTAATTGTTGTGTCCTAAATGTTTGCATCATAATTATTTGATGGATTCTCTGTACGTCTCTGTTCATCTGTTGGAACCTGCTTCAAGAAGACGCTGAACCGTGAGGTCATTTAAAAAAAACAAAAATCAATCAACTTGTCACGCAAAAAGTTTTATGTGATGCTAATTTTCTGAGCTCACTGCTGTAGTTTGGTGTTTTATGCCTTTTTAAATCATGATTATAGGTTCTCCTGGTGCAGCGGCTGATTTGAATTCTGAACAGTTGTAGCCTCCAGGTTTTTAAAGGCTTCATTAGGCTCAGTTTAACATGAGGTCTGCAGCACCAGATCATTTATTATATCCGTCGCCTCAACTTTATTTATTAATATTAACTTTATTTATTATTATTAATTTATTTTGTATTAATATTTTACCAGGTAAGTCATTTAAAAACAGCTTCTCATTTACAATGACGACCTGGGACATGTTTTGGGTTGATCGCCCAAATCATCCAAATTGTATGAAAAATCCGACTTCTCCACATCGTACAGGTCATAACCACAGTCTGTATATATGAGTGGACAGAGCTAAAGCGTTAGCCGCCGTGTGCCAAACAGGAAGTGCTCCAGGAGGCTCTTCCGGCTCCTTCTCTCCCTTTTTCCCATTGACTCACACTGGGATCTTCTGGCTTGTCTCTATGGACCTGCTGCTGTGGCCTCGACATTTTGCTCTTAAACTGTTCGTCTGAAGCCGCCACACAGGATCCTCAACTTTTCATTTCACTATTTTGTTCCTAAATCAAGATCTGAACATAAATAACGGACCAATCAGACGCCTTCATTCCCCGAGGCCCCTCCCCCTAGCATTTGGTTGGGGTTTGATTGACAGCTCGTGTGTTTCGTTGCTAAGTAAGTTCCCTTCCTGCTTTCTAATGATTTCTGAAATAAAATGACAAAATATCTCAAACAGTCACAATATCTAATGTTACTAGAATCTGAACGAGCAGAATTTAACGAGCAGAAAGTAAAGTGAATTTAGTTTAATTGCGACTCTATTGTTGTTCGTACGTAACAGAACAAACGACATAAATCAGTGACTTAAACTACTTAAAGTTTAATGATAAAAGCTCAAAGTGTCCTTCTTATTCTCAAGAACCAATGAAATCAGTGCAGAGTATCTCCGCTCTGAGGAGGGCGGCACATTTAAACTCATGATTGGCTCTTGTGTTGCTATGATACTCGCGGTCGGATTTCCAAATATGGAGCCTGTAACCGTGGCAACAGGAGCCTCATTTGAGCGATGCTGTGGAGACGTCACACTCACTTCGTCCACTCAGATATACGGACTATGGTTATAACCTATAATTTACACTTATTTTTTCGCGATGTGCCGGCCAAAGCTGGTCAAACGCTTTGCTGTTTTGAAGTGGAGCAAAATACTTCCTGCTCCCATCTGAATTTCGCGAGTCATCAGGGTCACGTGAGTGAAACCAGCAATTCAGTGTTTCCCGCAGCGTTTCATAGTTCGAGCGGCCGCCTTGACTACGTCCCTCCGAGCCAACATGAATCCTCGCAAAACTACAATCGTCGCGCCCCAGTCCTCACTTTCCCTCACTTTTCTTCCTCCTTCTCCGACACTCTTCCCTTCTCCTCCTCAGCTCACAGACGTAAAGCGTGAGGACAGAATTCTCCAGCTGCTGCTTCATTATCATCGGAACGACCGCGGAAAAAGTTCGGATCGGCGGCGAAACGACAAACCGAGATGACAGAAAAGCCGGGAGCAGCTGAAGTGTGAGTTTTCTTCCCAAAGACGGAAATACGTTTGTGTCGCTGTCCGATCAGCACCATTCTCCACCCCCAGACGCTGAGCCCAATTCAATAAAGATGATTTAACGCGTTTTCCGTGGAACAAAAAGCCATCGTGTAACTTGTCCAATGCCTCTATTACTGTCTTGTAAAAACCGGATGGAGATGTTTGTGCATTGATTTAAAGTTCCCAGCTGAGTAGCGTTTTCAGACGTACTTCTTCTTTCTCGTATTTAGAATTTTTAAAGAAACATCCGATCCATTGGAAACCCATTACTTTGCGACCTCAGTCGAGAGAGGAGGTGGCAGAGGAGAGCTTCCGATAGATTTCCTGCTGCTCGGATTTGTAAATAGCTCTACAAAAGCTCTCGTCTGCGTTAACAAGCCCACACAGGCCCGTTTCCATTGTCTCCTAGTTGAGTTATTGACCCGCACGTATCTCAGCACTTTTCATAGCGGATAATGAGTCCCACAGAGTTCCTGGCAGTCTGTATTTTCAAAACTCCACCTCAAAAAGTTTATGCGCTGCCACTTCCAAACTAGGCTGAGGTGTTCTAACAAAGCGGAGAGAGATTTGGGAGGATTCGGAAACTTTTCTCAGCAACGAGAGTCGTTTCAGACGGGAAATGTTGCATAATGAGAGGAGCTTCGAAGCACAGATCGCATTCGTTTTCACTATTAAGCGCGTTGAATTGTGACTTTTCTGGTTGGAGGGTCCGTCTCCTGCTTGTTTCTACAGATATGTCACCTGGAAAGAACATTTATTCAATTACAGGAGGTTTTATCGATCTTTTTATTTCTATAAACGGTCTAATCATTGCAAACAGAACTGCATAAACCCCTGTGAGGTTATATTGTTGTGTTCCTCATCGTTTCACGGTTCTTTGGTCCAAATCTGACGACTCTGTGACACTGTACGCGACTATAACGAAAAATTTGGGTCATTTTTATAATTTATAATTTGCATTTTTGCTCCCGCCCACAAATCAGGCGAAATGGGGACGTTCGTTTTCTTTTTCGCAAAAGGTCTTTTCATTTACCTGGAAAAAACCAACAACACAGGTGCACAAACATCCTGGAAAAAACAATATCTAAGAAAGTTAAAATGACTTAAATTAAGAGCATTTTACTTTATTTGAGCAGATTCAACTTGACAAGTAAAGTGATCTGCAACATGTGATTTTGTTTCTTATTTTAAGTAGAAAAAGTCTTGTTCCACTGTCAGATCATTTTACTTTACCATGTGAGATGTACTAAAACGCTGTCTTCTTCCTCTCTTCTCCGACACTCTTCCTGACACTAAAACGCTCTTCATTCAAGCCATCTTAACTTGACTAGAAGTGGCAACTGGCAAAAAGACTTTCCCAATGTCTGATTTCTTGGTTTTTTGATGGTTCTTGAAGCTCTGTGAGATTCTCCGGAGGTTTCTCTGTTCTCCTGGTCAGGCCGGCGCCCCCTAGTGCCTCCGCTCAGTTTCATTTCTCTCCAGCGACTCGTCAGGAATCAGAAAAACACTCGGCAGTTTGGAAGAACCCTGGAAGTTGTAGTCGGCGCTCCGGCTGTGAAGCCGTGAGGTCAAACTCCAGCTCCTTTTGTGTCCAGCACAACAGGAAACAAAGAGGTCGAGATGGACGGAGACGAAGCCGAACATTTTGTGTCGGTGACGATTCCCGACGTCGAGGATTTAAAGCCAAAACCTGCTCCAGGTCTCCATGGAGAACGGCTGATAACTAAGTGTAAGTCAATTCAGTACAATCCATCAGTTCAAATACTGTCGAATACATGACTAAATACTAATAAAATACAACACTAAATTCAATACGAAATACAATCAATGAATTAAGTCCTGTCCCACTTTAACTGTGGCTTTAACTGTGTGTTTTAATCACACTTAATTTGTTTATATTGTTGTAAGATGACCTTTGGTGTCCAGAAAGGGCCAAATAAATAAAATGTATTATTATTATAAAAGTACAACAATAATATTGAATTATTTATTGCTCAAGCATCAACTTAAAGAGAATAACAAAAATCTGACAATTACGTAAGTCCATATTCCAGCCGTTACTTTCCTCGTCTTTGCTGCATGAACAGAAGGAACAGGAAGGAGATAAATCGTCTTATAAACCTGCTCCTTTCACAGATTAAAAAATTCAATATTTCTTTAATAATTAATCCCCACCGCAAAAACCAAAGCCGAGTCACCAGTGAGCCACGTGCGTGTGACAATATCTTTACATTTCCTCAGTCACGTCGTCCATCATTATTTTATCCTTTTACATTTTCTTCAATTTAGAAACATTCGTGCAACTTTTCAAATCATAATTTAACAAGTTCCATATCTTGACTCTGTCCTTGAAAATACAGATCCGAAAAAATATCGTCTTTTACGGTCACAGTCCTCTGAAACAAACGTAAAAAAGATTTTGTAGAGCTTCGGGTGTCTGTGTTTGGCTCTCCACAGAAACTAATAAAATCTTAAGATCAACTTCATATCATTAAAGCCGGAACAAAGAGAATGTTTGGCGAATTTTTAAGGGGAAAGACGTTATTGCCGAACGTTCCGGTGCAAAATGTGCGCAAGATTCGACCACATCCGCAATGTTTATTCTGCTTCAAATGTTTTTTTATTGAAGCCAAATAAAATATCCAGCACAAATTCTGTACAATAGGCAAACATTAATCATTTCTATATCTTTCTTGACACTCATTTTTAGTTTGCGGGGCTGCGGTTTGTCAAGCGGCTCCCACCAGCGTCCGAAATCATCTTAAAAAATGAATCCTGGGTGTGGGGTCCCTCGGCGTTGCAGGTTTCTACTTCAAATCTCTTATTTTACGCTCATTTGAAACTTCCGATGCAGTACAGGGTCTACTGTTCAGCAGCAAAACTGAATTCAGCAAAAATCTGAATCCAATTTCGAGGCACGACGCAGCAGGAGAAGGCGAATAAAATCTGAAAAAAAACTGAAACTGCAGAAGTTTACCTAAGTTATATGAATGTGAGATCTGATTTGTACTGTTTTCAATAGAGTTGGGTTTAAATTTCAAGGTTTTGTTCACATTTGATACAAAAACGATGGAGTTTTGGAGAGATTTTCTGAATAAATGAGATATAACAAACAAAAAAATTGGGTGAAACGAAAAGGAAAAGAGAGAAAAACTGCAGGGTTTGTGTGTTTGTGATGAGGAAACTATATGAGAACAGATCAGAAAACTGCGTAATTTGGACATTTTAACACAGAAGAAACCAAATAACATCACATAACAAACTCCAAACGGATAAATAAACACGCAGAGAGAAGCGGCAGATGTTCATATCGGACCTTTGCAGACGTCCTGGTCCTGGTAGAAGCCGGGGGGGCAGCGGGGCAGGCAGCGGCCCAGGTGGAGCACGGCGCTGGGGTCGGAGCAGCCGGAGCAGCGGTCCGGACTTCCAGAGCAGGAGGAGCATTCCGAGTGACATCGCACTGAGGGAAGAGGAGGAAGAAGAAGAGGGAGGGGTCAGCATGAAGGTGCGTTGTGTAACTTTTCGCATCGTATCAGCTCCCGATCCGGCTCTTTCATGAGTATCGGACAGTATCGGATTCGGTCACGTGATCGGATCCGGTTTCACGTGTTTTTGCGGCACCGACTCGCTTTATGGCAGCCGTAAATCAAAACGCCGCCGCGTCGCCGCGTGGGACTTTTCACCGCACTGGTCACTCGTTTATCGCGGGGGTCACGTCCTAAAAATAACCTGCAATAAGTGAAATCCGTGAAGTAGAAACACCCGGTAAACACTGTAAAACCCTCAGCGATATGAGCGGGGAGCAGGAGCAGGAGCAGGGAGGGGAATCGTTCCACGCAAATCGGCCGAGACCTAAACTGAGGAGCAGGGCTGAAAAACACAGTTATGGGGACTTGTTTGTGCTGTTTTTTATTCTTATAAGCCGACGTGTCACCTTCAATTACGCAGACCAAGTCAATTATTCAGAATTTAATTTAACTCCGAAGTAAGTGGGTGGTTTACAGTGATCCCTCATAGGCATGTCCCGATCCGGCTCTTTCATGAGTATCGGACAGTATTGGATTCAGTCACATGATCGGACCGATCCGGTTTCACGTGTTTTTGCGGCATCGACGCGCTTTACGGCGCCGTAAATCAAAACGCCACCGTGTCACTGCGTGGGACTTTTCCATGGATGTATAATAAGAGCTGGATAAGCCCCGCCCCCTCTGTCCGTGACCGCAGATGTGTGGCTGAGCGAGATATTACAGCCCAAGAAAAACTCTCCCATAGAAGCACAATGTTTTTTATGAGAAATCAACCTGCCCGTGTTCGGCTGACAGGGCGTCCACAGCTTTCAGAAAGGTCAGATTTTGTAGGCATTCTTCTGTAATTTTACAATACGAACTTTTAAAAAAAAAATTAATCATCAAAGCACCTGAAAATCAGCTTTGTTAGAGTTAGCCTAGCTCCGCTCTGAGCCCACGCTAGCTCCGCTCAGCAGCTCGCGCTCCTACACAGCGACGTTTTGATTTACGGTGAGGTAAACCACGTCGATGCCGCAAAAACATGTGAAACTGGATCGATCCGATCACATGACTGATTCCGATACTGTCCGATACTCATAAAAGAGCTGGACTGGGAACGGCGTTTCTGACGTTGGGCTGCAAACAAGGAAGTAAATGCCGAAGTGAAAATCTTTTTTGCGGTCATGCCCCAACGAGCTCAGGCCACTGAAAACAATAAGGCGCCATCTTGGATTCATCTTCCAGATTTTATTATAGTTCTGTGGACTTTTCACGACAACAAAACGAGAGTCAAACAGCGACGCAAACGCTGCAAACAAACAGTTCCTCCTGGAGGAACCAGCAGAGCCACTTTAACACAAACTATTTGATTCGTCACTTACAAAAGAATCATCCGGACGAGATTGAGATTTACAAGAGCAAAGCCACAGCAGCAAACACTGGAGGAGGTATCGGATCGGTATCGGAAAGAGCATTCCTTAAAAAAAACAATCGGTTCGGGAAGTCTCTACTATAGATACTTCATTGCTCTGCTTAGAAAGTTCCACAGTGTGACATTAAACTACTTTACATTTATTACGTTACAGGTGGTTTTAGAGCTCAAAATACTTTTAAAAAACAACAACGTTCTGACTGTGAGCGGTGTCGCCTCTCCACAGATCTGACCTGTAACTTGGTCTGGTTTGGTCTCCATGAAGATACAAAGGTTTAATGCCGTACTGGCCCACGTTTACATGATGTAGTTTTTTTAAATTCCAAATGAATTGTTCTGTTGTTTCTCCTTTGTTTACATGGAAATAATAATTCTAAATTGAGGTTTCTATGTAAAACTCGTTAAATGGTCTTTATTTAATGCCTCTCAGCGTCTGGGGGTGGGGAAGGGTGCTGAATGGACAGCGACACAAACGTATTTCCGTCTTTGGGAAGAAAACCCACACTTCAGCTGCTCCCGGCTTTGGTTTGTCGTTTCGCCGCCGACACGAACACGATCCAAACTTTTTCCGCGGCCGTTCCGATGATAATGAAGTTTCTAATGATGGTGTTAACGCCTCGGCCCTGACAAAGACGGAGGACGGATGTTCACACGGGTTTGTTTACACTCGAACACTCGCTGTAGTTTTAATTTCTCCAAGCGCAGGGAGACGAAAGATTCCCTCAAGCATTCGGTCACCACGGCAATGGAGGGGGAGGAAGAAGAAGAGGAGGAGGAGGAAGAACAAGAACAAGAAGAGGAGGAGAAGAAGATGACAAGGAGAAAGAGGAAGAGAGAGAAGGAAGCAATGGAGGAGGAAAGTGAGGAGGAAGAGGAGGATGTGGAAGAAAAGGAGGAAGAGGAAGAGGAGAGAGAGGAAGAGGAGGAAGAAGAAAAGGAGGAGGAGAAGGAAGAAATTAAGGAGGAAGAAGAGGAAAGAAGAAGGGAAGGAGGAAGAGGGAAGAGGAGGAGGTATTGAAGGATTATGGCAGTGATGGTGTGATGTGGTTTAGACCTGTTTAGACCTGGGTTAGACCTGGGTTAGACCTGATTTAGACCTAGTTTAGACCTGGGTTAGACCTGGGTTAGACCTGATTTAGACCTAGTTTAGACCTGGTTTAGACCTAGTTTAGACCTGGGTTAGACCTGGGTTAGACCTGATTTAGACCTAGTTTAGACCTGGTTTAGACCTGGGTTAGACTTGGCTTAGGCCTAGTTTAGACCTGTGTTAGATCTGGGTTAGACCTGATTTAGACCTAGTTTAGACCTGATTTAGACCTAGTTTTGACCTGGTTTAGACCTGGGTTAGACTTGGGTTAGACCTAGTTTAGACCTGGGTTAGACCTGATTTAGACCTGATTTAGACCTGATTTAGACCTGATTTAGACTTAATATCATCTTTTAAATCACATCTTAAAACCCATTTTTTATCGGTTGTTCTTCCTTTAACTGGTTTTTAGTTCGTTTTATTCTAACTCTTATTTATTTATTAGAATTAATCTGATTTGTTGCATCATCGTCTGTTTTCTTTGTTTCATGCACTAGTTTTACCTGCTTTGTATTCACTGCTTCTTGTACAGCACTTTGTAAACCTTGTTATTAAATGTGCTTTACAAAAAAAGATTTCTTATGATTATTATTTTAGTTTGGCCCCGTTTTAGCCCCGTTCGGCCTCAGTGTTGCTCACATACACACTGCACAGTACAGTACGGCTCAGTATGGTCCATGTATAATGCAGGACTCAGGGCTGGAGGGTTTGTGTGGCGTATGTGCTGTTTTATTCAAGTGAACATGTGCCACAGACCCTGCATTATTCAGTCACACACACACACATATATACACACACACATACATATATACACACACACATCACACATACATACACACACACACATCACACATACATATATACACACACATCACACATACATATATACACACACATATAACATATATACACACACACATATCACATATATATACACACACACACCCACACACATATCACATATATACACACACACCCACACACATATCACATATATACACACACACACATATCACATATATATACACACACACACATATCACATTTATACACACACATATCACATATATATACACACACACCCCCACACACATATCACATATATACACACACACACACACACAAATCTCACATATACACACACACACATCACATATACACACACACCCACACATATCACATATATACACACACACACACACACATACATATACATATACACACACACACACACACATACACACATACATACATATACACACACACACATACATATATACACACACACACACACATACATATATACACACACATCACACATACATACACTATTTTAACCTCTCACTTCTCTTCTTGTAAACAACCGTCTCGCGGTTTGTTTGTTTTTCCTTTATTAAACAGAACAGATGTGGGAGTGAAAAGAGGAGACGAGTGGGAGAGACATTCAGGACGTTCAGGACTGAGGCGTGGCCAGGACGGCTCAGACTCTGGACCTGGTTTAGACCTGTTTAGATCTGGATTTGACCTATTTAGACCTGGTTTAGTCCTGGTTTAGACCTGGTTTAGTCCTGGTTTAGACCTGGTTTAGTCCTGGTTTAGTCCTGGTTTAGACCTGGTTTAGTCCTGGTTTAGTCCTGGTTTAGACCTGGTTTAGTCCTGGTTTAGTCCTGGTTTAGACCTAGTTTAAACCTAGTTCAGACCTAGATTAGACCTGGTTTATACGTAGTTTAGACCTGTTTAGTCTTGGTTTAGACCTGGTTTAGATCTGTTTTAGACCTGTTTTAGACCTGGTTTAGACCCAGTTTAGGCCTGGTTTAGACCTGGTTTAGACCTACTTTAGACCCAGTTTAGACCTGGTTTAGACCTGGTTTAGACCCGGTTTAGACATGGTTTAGACCTGGTTTAGACCTGGTACAGACCTGGTTTAGACCCAGTTTAGACCTGGTTTAGACCTGGTTTAGACCCAGTTTAGACCCGGTTTAGACCCAGTTTAGACCTGGTTTAGACCTGGTTTAGACCCAGTTTAGACCCGGTTTAGACCTGGTTTAGACCCAGTTTAGACCTGGTTTAGACCT
>CM060661.1:38124312-38146812 GCA_030686955.1 Odontamblyopus rebecca
TCCGAATATAAACATTTTACGATTCACTTTCCAGTTTTGGCCTCACAATTTTTTATTTCTTTGAGTTTATATTTTTCTTACCATTTTGCTTCTGTTTTTTTGTTTTGTTTGTTTTTTACTGTAAGAGACGTAACGCACCAACTGTGACGCTTTTTGGTCCAATCCAAATGTAAACAATGTAAAAAAAACGGTGTAAACTCTAAAAACGCAGTGTAGTTTGATAGTTTTTAGTGTTTTTTCTGTAAATGTGAGGGTCTGAGCCGAGTCCGAAGTCTGAGGAAAGTCCAGTCCCAGAGGAAAGGACCGGGATCACAAAGGGATTAGTTCAGGTTCAGAGCGTTCCCATAGTGACGCCGGGATTACACCACACTGACCTACATAGACTTACACTACGGGCTTAAAGAAGGACTAAACCAGGACTAAACCAGGACTAAACCAGGACTAAACCAGGACTAAACCAGGGCTAAACCAGGACTAAACCAGGACTAAACCAGGGCTAAACCAGGACTAAACCAGGACTAAACCAGGACTAAACCAGGACTAAACCAGGACTAAACCAGGGCCAAACCAGGTATGAACTAGGGCTAAACCAGGACTATACCAGGACTAAACCAGGGCGAAACCAGGACTAAACCAGGGATAAACCAGGACTAAACTGAGATTTAAATAAACTAGAACTAAACAGTATAAAACCCAGGGACTAAACCAGGACCAAAGAGGGTCCAAACAAGATCTAATTCAGGATTAAAGCAAATATATCCAGGGACTAAACCAGGACTAAACCAGAATTAAAGCAGGACTAATCTAGAACTAACCCAGATTAACAATCTAAAATCCAGGGACTAAACCAGGATTAAGTAAACCAGGACTAAACAATAGAAGATACTAAACCAGGACTAAACTTAAATTCATTAATCCGGGACTAAACAATTTTAAAACCAGGGACTAAACCAGGACTAAAGTAAGACTAAACCAGGACTAAACCAGGACTACACCTCAGATCCACTTGAACCAAATAAGTAAGAACATCAAGACCAAAAACAGAAGAAATCTAGTTATGAAGACTGGATTAGAACTAAACCAGGACTAATCGAGGACCAAACGGTGCCTAAACCCGGCCTGGACCGGTTGAGAACCAGGTCTGGAGCGGGACTTTCTCCAGTCTAAGCACATTCCAGGGCAGGTTTAATGGGCTCATGCATCAGTGCTGCGAATAATCAGATCAGAGTCATTAAGAGTCTCAGGTCTGGATCTGGTCCAGGATTCAGGCCAAGGTCAGTGCGCCCTGGGTCTGACTGGAAAGAGTACGGACTGGGACTAAACCAGGACTAAACCAAGACCAGTACTACTGTAGGACTAAACCCGAACTAAACCAGGACTAAGCCAGAACTAAACCAGGACCAAACCAGGTTTAAAGCAGGACTAAAGCAGGATTAAAAGAGGTCTAAACCAGGACCAAACAAGGACTAAACCCGAACTAAACCAGGACTAAGCCAGAACTAAACCAGGACCAAACAAGGACTAAACCCGAACTAAACCAGGACTAAGCAGAACTAAACCAGGGCTAAACCAGGTTTAAAGCAGGACTAAAGCAGGATTAAAAGAGGTCTAAACCAGGACTTTAACAAGACTGATACTGAACTAAGACTAAACCAGGATTTTAAAAGGACCAGGACAAACAAAGACTAAACATGGACTAAACAAGGACTAAACATGGACTAAACATGGACTTAAACCAGGACTAAACATGGACTTAAACCAGGACTAAACAAGAACTAAACCAGGTCTAAACCAGGACTTAACCAAGACTAAACCAGGACTAAACTAAAACTAAACCAGGACTAGATGAGGTCTTAACCAGGACTACACTAGGACTAAACCAGGACTAAACCAGGACTAAACCAGGACTAAACAAGGATTCAACCAGGTCTAAACCAGGACCAAACCAGGACTAAACCAGGACTAAACCAGGATTAAACCAGGACTAAACCAGGAGTAAACCAGGACTAAACCAGGACCAAACCAGGGCTAAACCAGGACTAAACCAGGACTAAACCAGGACCAAACCAGGGCTAAACCAGGACTAAACCAGGACTAAACCAGGACTAAACCAGGACTAAAAAAGGACTAAGCCAGGACTAAACCAGGACTAAACCAGGACTAAACCAGGACTAAACCAGGACTAAACCAGGACTAAACCAGGACTAAACCAGGACTAAACAAGGACTAAACCAGGACTAAACCAGGACTAAACAAGGACTAAACCAGGACAAAACCAGGACTAAACCAGGACTAAACCAGGACTAAACCAGGACTAAACCAGGACTAAACCAGGACTAAACCAGGACTAAACCAGGACTAAACCAGGACTAAACCAGGACTAAACCAGGACTAAACCAGGACTAAACCAGGACTAAACCAGGACCAAACCAGGACTAAACCAGGACCTGTATTAACAGTGGCTAAAACAATAGAAGCACATTCTCTATCATCACTTTTCCTCCTCCTCTGCAGCAGTTTTCTGTTCGGCTCTTTCCTTATCGCGACCACACAAAAGCGTTTTCTCCGTCCTTATTTTTCTCCGTCTGTTGTATCTGAACTTTGGCCGAGGCGAGCGCTGTCACCTCCCCAAATCCCACCTCAGCGCCGCGCAGAAAGTAAAATAGAATAAAAAACAAAGGAAGAAGAGCCGGGGCTGAGGGCACCGTCTGCTCCTCCTCCTCCCGGGGACCGGATTTCAAAGTCCGAGTCCTCAGAGAGCGTCTCGGGCTCGAAGCCGGACCTGAGTTTGGGTTAAAGTTCAGATCCTCAGCTCCAAATAGAAAAGCGGTAAGAAAAAAAGGGAAAATATAACTGTCGCGGCAGATTTTAATGGGTAAAATAGTTAGAAATAAGGAAATAAAGCAAATGTCCTGCCTTAAGACTGAAAGAAAACAGAATATGATGTGGAACATATGTACAGCCTCCACTCACCCCCACTTTTAACATTTATTTTATTATTATTTTCTGTTAGTTTCTTATTTATTTATTGGTTGATTGATTATTTATTATTTTCTTTCATTTGTTTTTAGTTTGCTTGTCTTGACAGCCTCCCCCTTTTTTTGTTTTTAATTTATTTTATATTTTTTTCTGTAATTTTATTTATGTATTTATTTTATTTATTTTTATTTATTATTATTTAATGTATTTCCTTTCTCATTTTTCTTTAGTTTTTAATTTATTTTTATTTTTTTTCTGTAATTTTATTTATGTATTTTTTTATTTTAATTTATTATTATTTAAATTATTTTCTTTCTTTTGTTTTTCATTTATTTTACAATAATTTATTTATCTGTTGTTTTATTATTTAAGTATTTTATTTAATCTATTTATTTCATTTTTAAAAATTTTATTTCTTCTTTTTCTTTAATTTGTTTTTAAATCGCTTGTACAATTAAAATTAAAAATCGATTTTGTGATGTCGCATCAACTGAGAAATTTATGCAGTTTAAATGCTACAGATGTTCACAGATTAAATGTCGACCATTTAAACTACACAAATCTCTCAGTCTGTGCTAATATCAACATCACTAAATCGATTTTTAACTTTAATTTTAGCATCAGTCAGAGTGAACAAGTTCCTTCTGTTTCCTTCAGGACCAGAACGTTCGTGTTGCTCAGTCGTTTCACTGATGCTCGTTGTTGTTTCCTTTAAGTTCTCGTCTTTCTTCCCTCGATCGTTGTGGATAAATTCTTCATGGACAGAATCTGTTCTTTGTTCCTTGTTGGATGAAGATTTGGTGTTGGGGCAGATTTATGAAGCTGCTCAAAAATATGACACACTTTTCCACAGGGATTTTGCCGTAGAAAAGCATCGACCGGAAGTTGCGCGACTCAACATCGCCGCACTTCCTGCCGTTGTGATAATCGTCCAGAAAAGCACCAAAAGGAGGTTTATGGGCGTATGTTGTGTGAGAGAAGAGGCTCGGACAAAAGAGGCGGCACAGTGAACATAAAAAAGACCTTTACGGTGCATCTTTAGCGGCGTTTGAATCCTGTTTCCGCCTCGTTTTCGTGTGCTTACCTGCGGACACTGGACCTCCTGGCACTCGGCCCTCTGGCACAGCACCTGGCCTCGGTCGCAGGAGCAGAACTCGCAGCCGGAGCCCGGAGACGAGGACGATCCGGCCTGGAAAAGAACACACACCGGCGGCGCCATTACACCTGGGAGAGCCATCGATCACCGCGGAAGTAATCGCATTCGAGAGCCAATTCTAATGCCGTAAAAGTTTCATGATTGAATTTTGGAAAAGGACGAAATAATTATAGACAATCACCTCGTAGAATTTTTATGAAGCCTGACATTGTAATCGCCCCTCGGGTTCCATAGAAGACAAACGCAGGACTAAACTAGGCCTGCGTACGGCTCATTTGTCACAATTCTTTCTTAAACAGTACTTTATTTACAGGACTGGAGACTAAAATCATGAAAAATGCAAACAAATTCCATTAAAAGGCCCCATAATAGACTATTTTCTGATCTATGTTACATGTATTTCTACTGGAGTAAAAGCAAATTTGTTGATTTTGTCCTAATTTTCACGGCGCAAATTTCATTTCATCAAATTTCACGATGTAACTTCATTAAAGCTGAGAGTCGCACCTTTTAAATGCAGCTCATTTCATGTTTTTATGAGCTTCAGAGGCTCAGACATGAAGGTTTTCATAAACAAAATCAAAACTCTTCACAAACCCTCAGGACACAAGGACCTTTACCCGAGAATAGCATCGGTTTTATAGGTGTTTTTTTGGCAGCTGTTTTAAGAGTGAATGGGCTGATCTGAGCTTTCGAGACGCAGACGGACTAATAAGCAAAAGTTTCACGATTGAATTTTAGAAAAGGTGCAATAATAATTACAGAAAATCACATCATAGAGTTTTTATGAAGCCCGACGCTGACCTCAGATCTCACACGAGGCAAAAGCAGGAATAAATTTCAGTCCTGGAATCGAGTGTCGCTACTAAACTAAAGGTCAAAAGAGCTGTTCATTAGAAAACTACTGCTTGAGCTTTGGAGATGTAAACAAACTAATAATAAAGAGTTACTCAAACATGTGAATGAAACAAAACACAACTCCAGGTCTGTTTTTGAGGAGGGAACAGTGTTAAAACTTGACTTAAAGCTCATAAGAGTCCATTTGTCGCGATATAGGACTTTTCAAAGAAGGTGATTTAAACAAGAGTTGTATTTGCAGTCAAAACTAAAGCTCCAGGCTAAAATCCAAGTAGAGGTACCTGCTTTCTATTCTTTCTATTCTATACCTTTTTTTTCTCCACCAAAAGCACTTTTTTAGACCACAGAGAAACATTTTAGCAGCTCCCAGCTCAGATCTAAACTTAAGGACGCTACACACTATAGGATTTTCAGTCTTAAACCATTTTTAAACGTGCGAGAAAAAGCGCAAACACCACAGACACGAGGAGAAACTTATGAGACCTGAAATCTCCGATCGTAAAGTCTGCGGCGGGATCTGTGTGTGGACCACAGGATCTAAAGCTGTGAGCGCGATCAGAGCGAATAAAACCACTCGCTCTGAGACTCTGAAGTGTTCAAAGATCAGACTCTGCACTTCCACTTTAGACACAAGTCCAAACTGTGTTCTGTGTGAAATGTGGAGCGAGACTTCAGATACAGGATTTTTAAAGCAGAAAAGAGGAGATAAAGTCCACAGGAAGTAGAGTCACTGTCGCTGATCTGCAGCTTTCACCTTTTTACTTTCAAAAAACGCTTCAAACTGGATTAATAGCGCAGTTTTGTGGACTGGAGCCATTATTTGCGGAGGACAGTTTCTGTGGATAATGTGGGTGAGACGCTGCACTTTTTTTTTTTTTACAACTTTACGAGAGGTTTTTGCTCTATCCTGAGTTTATATCTTGTGTCTCTGTGTCTGTCACTCCCGCTGTTTTATCGTCTGTTTCCGTCGCGTTGTTGATGTTCGGTGGTTCTGATCTGACACTGACTCCACACACGAAGGAGGAATCGCAGCCAAAATCGGGCAAATTCTCCTGTAGTGTGTGGCGGCCTTAAAACAGACCTAAAATTCCATCTGTACGTCCCGAATATGAGGTGGACACATATATTTTGTTGTTGTGTTTGTTGTATTTTGTACTGTCCAAACTTTCTTCCTTTAACTTCTCTGATAATGCCATGAAATGGGTTGAAACATATCTTTCCCATCGCTCACAAACAGCTCGAATCAACAGTTATCAATCTGAACCACTCTGCTTATCAACTGGGGTGCCACAGGGGTCAATCCTCGGCCCTCTTTTGTTCTGTATGTATATAAACGACCTACCAACTCTGTGCCCTGAAGTTAACATCCAAATGTGTGCGGACGACACAGTCCTGTTTGTTCAAGGATCCTCCAAAAAAGAAGTTGCTATCAAACTTACAGATGCTGTGATCAAAGTCACACAATGGTTGAGTCAGTGTTGCCTTCAACTAAACATGTCCAAAACATGTAGCGGCCAAAGTAGACTTTATGTTAATATAAATAGAAATTAATGTATAAATATATAAATAATTTGATTTGAATTTGTAATTTCATAGAAGTACATTTCATGATTAAAAATGATGAATGTTATGTAGGAAAGTTTAAAGAATGAGAATTCATATGTATAGATTACCTATTTTACATAGACTAAAAATGTGTACTGTCGCTTTAAGAAATGCGCAATTTGGTTTCTTTAAAAAGCGTCTCGCGCTTCTCCTTCTTAGATCTCGAGAAGCCGTGGAAGCGAACAGTTTTTCTTACCTGTCTGACCGACTGACTCTCTGATTTAGGACCTTTTCATTTTCATTAGTTGCTGGTGTATTTAATTCATGTGTGTTCGTAATTGTTAAGAAGAAGAGTAAACTTCAACTTTCATTTCAAGACGTTTTTTGAGTGGATTTATTACAGTTATAGTACACGGACAATGGCAGTGGAAACAGCAACTTTGGGTCGGAGATTTCATCAGCGTAAGAAATAGCACTTTCTCAAGGTCTCACAAAGAACAAGCCTCTACACATGTACTTCACTAAAAGTGTCAACTCCACCACAAACCCTGACATATTTGTATCTGGTGAAAAACTACAATTGGTTGAAGAACATAAGTACCTTGGCATCGTAATCGATTCACATATTAATTTTAAGTCACATGTTAAACAAAACATCAAAAGGGTCAAATTCAACTTATCAAATTTCAGATTCATCCGAAATTCTATGTCCACCCAAGCAGCTAATATTTACATGCACAACATGATCTTCTCACACCCGACTTACTGCCTGAGGAGCTTGTCCCAGACCAACCACACCACACCCAGACCAACCACACCACACTCAGACCAACCACACCACACCCAGGCCAACCACACCACACCCAGACCAACCACACCACACCCAGGCCAACCACACCACACCCAGGCCAACCACACCACACCCAGGCCAACCACACCACACCCAGGCCAACCACACCACACCCAGACCAACCACACCACACCCAGGCCAACCACACCACACCCAGGCCAACCACACCACACTCAGACCACTACAATCACTGTAGAAACAGACACTCAAAGTTCTGGACAAAAAACCACATCCATCACTGCAGCATCTTATCTGAATATAATATCTTAAGTTGGGAGAATCTGATTAGATTCACAGACGCTTTGATGCTTTGTTTATAAAATCTTCCATGGACTCGTCCCTCCACCGCTCAGTGACTTTGTCAGCCTAAGATCAAACTCAAGCTGCATCACTAGAGGAGCCACAAGAGGAGACTGTCTGATCCCATTCAGAAAGACAGGATTTGGTCAATCAGCCTCTTCTGTTAGAGCTTCTAAAGGGTGGAACAGCATCACTACAGTCATCAGGGAGAGCTCCACATACAGCTCCACATACAGCTCCACATACAGCTCCACATACAGCTCCACATACAGCTCCACATACAGCTCCACATACAGCTCCACATACAGCTCCACATACAGCTCCACATACAGCTCCTTTAATCCCTACAGTCATCAGGCAGAGCTCCACAAACAGCTCCTTTAAGTCTCAATTTAAACATTGGCTTTTATCAAATCAGACCTGTCAACACCAAACTCCTGCTGCTGCCATCTAGTGTTTGTCCTTTGCATGTGCTTCTCTGTAACTGCTTTAACAAATCTTTTATTGCCCCTCTGTTTATTTTCTTGTGCTTTTTTAACATAATCTTTTACTGTTATTCATTGCGAGCTGTTCTTAATAACCTGTCTGTTTTTATTATTTTGTTTGTCATTTGTCTTCGCTACGATTCACTGCTCAAGACTTAAGCTTTTCTACTTTTTAACCACGTCTGAAAATGTCTTTCCAGGAGCCGTCTGAACACCCTGGCAACGGACAAACAGTTAAACAGTTACTCTTGGTCAACATGCACTGTCCGCTATAAATACATAAATACATATTTTGTCATTTACCGTAGAGGCGTTCCACATGTCTCCGTGGTATCGCACCGTCCCCTCGTACAGGCAGCTGCCCTTGGGCCAGACACACTCCTCACAGCACTGACCCGGGCGGCGAACTCCAGTCTGACCCTGGAAGAAAACAGAGCCACGGCCCGATTAAAGACAACGACGAACCGACGAATCAGAGAATGACGCAGGACATGTTAGTTATCATTTATAAAGCACTTATTCATGTTTTATTCTATACGACTGTGACACAAATGACGCTATTTTCTGATCTGTTCTAATGTTTCCTCGTCACAAACAGACCCGGAGTTGTTTAATTAAAGCACAAACCCTGCAGATTTAGGTCCTTCTCTCAAACTGAAAAAAAAAAGCTCCATTCCACCTTGTGATGTCATGTGGTGATACAGGAAGTGCTCCACTGTGTTTTTAAATGCCAGACACCTTCACAACAATCATTTGGATCATAATTTCCAGTCTCCACTTAACTAAAGTTAAAAGGGCTGTTTACTTGCATAACATCCAAGTAACTATAATAAAAAACAGATAAGCCCCTCCCCCTGTGTCTGTGAGCGAGACTAGTGGTCGCTCCAGGTACTGCAGCTCCCGGAGTTTGTTTAATTTATCTTATTTAACCTTTATTTAACCAGGAAAGATTCAAAGATCTCTTTTTCAAGGGAGTCCTGGCCAAGAGGCAACACAACACAACCCACAAGACCATTAAATATAAAATCAACCCAGATAAAATGTTAGCGACACAGTTAGAAACATTGGCACATCATCGATTGCATTTCCAGGTCCTTCAAAAGAATATGTAAAAAAAGCCATAGGCACAAGTGTTTGAAGTTTTAAAACTCTCTGCAAAGAAGTCCTGAAAAGACAGTTTTCCTTTCTCTGTTCTCACAGTAGGAACCAACAACGTGTGAACATCCTGAGAACCTAAATTCTGGGTCCACCAGGCTGAAGGTCTGGAGGAAGCAGCCCAACAAGTCCCTCATAGTTTGGGCCCAGAAAGAATTCTCCCGTAAAGCACAATGCATTTTGGGAATTCAAACTGCTCGTGTTCGGCTGGCAGGACATCCACAACTTTCACAAAGGTCGGATTTTATGGGGATTCTTCTGTATTTTCATAAAATGACCTTTGATACACTTTAAATGGTCAAAGTGTCTAAAGTCGGCTTTGTCAGAGTGATCCCAGGCCAGTATTCAGGAAATAACGCGGAAGTAAAAATGTTTTGGAGCGATGGAGGTCACTGAAAACGACAGGACGGCATCTTGAGTTCAGCTTCCAGATTTTATTATAGTTCTAGGAAAGTGTTCGGGCGGTAATATACACTCCCCCAAACCAAGATCACGCTCCAAACGGAGGAGTATGAGCAATTTCTCAGAATTCTTTGAGAATCACGGGCAAAATCGCTGCTGCCACAACCAAAGTAATGTATTTCCTCCATTATTTACGGTTTAAAATGTGTGATATCCGCTGTATCGTCTTAAGTTTAACGTTGTTCCAGTGCGTAATGCTCGTTTTCTTCATAAATTGCACAAGAAAAAATCGCTACTACGTTGGGAAGTGTCACGTTATTAGTGACTTGAGTGATCGGTTGATGCAGGGAAATAAAGCTGTGAACGAATTGCTTGATTAACTCAAGAAACTGACGCAAAATGATTGGTTTAACCTTTAGAGAAGCTCAGGTTGTGCTGTTTCCAGTGGTGTGCGTGTCGTTCTGACAGAAACTTTACATAAAGAGACTTCTGATGACGTAGGGCTGTCACAGTTCGTAGGGGTCGACTTTTTTTTTTTTTTTATGGTTGGTTTATTTCGAGCATAATTCAGAAAATCATACGTACAGACATGTAAACTCCAAAGACAAGAAACAAGAGGAAAGAAAATGTACGATGAAGGACGATTAAATTTGTTTACATGCCTGAAAAGGAGTGAAAGGAAGTAAAAAAAAAAACCATCCCTTCTGCAAATTTAGAAATAGTCCTTTTTCACTTCCTGTTAGTCTTTCATTAAGACTTAAGCAACTTTACAGACCAAAGCCGTCGTTCACATTTAAATTATACTGAACTGATCAACCACAGTAAACATTAGACCCTTTCAAACCAACAATAACAATAAGTGTCTCAAAAAGAAGCTTCTTCATTTGTATAATGTGACAAACTAATTTCTTTAAACATTTTTTTAAACTGTGTGAAATGTGGACGTTCCTTGAGCTCCACTTTACAACTTATTCCACAATTTTACTTCACAAACAGAAACACGGAAACCTCTCCTCCTCGTTTTCACCCTTCTGACTCTTTTTTTCCAACTATCTGATCTGATCTGATCTGGGACGCTGACGATTCAGAACCGTTACACAGAGAAAAGAGAAAACAGAGGAAGCGCAGAACAACAAAACACAGTACAGATAATGACAAGACGACAGAGGACTGGAGACTCACTCCGCCTGATCAGACCTGGTTTAGTCCTGGTTCAGTCCTGGTTCAGTCCTGGTTCAGTCCTGGTTTAGTCCTGGTTCAGTCCTGGTTTGGTCCTGGTTCAGTCCTGGTTTAGTCCTGGTTCAGTCCTGGTTTAGTCCTGTTTTAGTCCTGGTTCAGTCCTGGTTCAGTCCTGGTTTAGTCCTGGTTCAGTCCTGGTCTAGTCCTGGTTCAGTTCAGATCTTTGTGTCTTTCTCACTGAATAACATGAGGAATAAGTAGAGTTTGTGCAGCTGCTTATCTGCAGCAGCAGCTTCAGGACTCACACAGGACCTGAGGGGGAGTCCGGGTTTGCCCTGATCCCGTTTAGTCCAGATTTAGCCCCGACAGGTCCTAAATCCTCCTCACGTGAAGCCAGTTTAGGCCTATTTTAGTTCTGGTTAAGTCTTTGCTTAGTCCTCGTTTAGACCTGGTTTAGACCTGGTTTAGTCCTGGTTTAGTTCTTTATAACCTGTTTGGCTGTGGTTAAATTTTGTGTTCATTTCCACTTTAATCATTGTTCTTAGGTTCAGACTTGATTTGGTTTAGTCTGGTTTAGTCTTGGTTTAGTCCTGGTTTAGCCCTGGTTTAGTCTTGGTTTAATCCTGGTTTAATCCTGGTTTAGACCTGGTTTAGCCCTGGTTTAGTCCTGGTTTAGTCCTGGTTTAGTCTGGTCTTAATCCTGGTTTAATCCTGGTTTAATCCTGGTTTAATCCTGGTTTAGTCCTGGTTTAGACCTGGTTTAGACCTGGTTTAATCCTGGTTTAATCCTGGTTTCGTCCTGGTTTAGACCTGGTTTAGACCTGGTTTAGTCCTGGTTTAGACCTGGTTTAGTCCTGGTTTAGTCTTGGTTTAATCCTGGTTTAATCCTGGTTTAATCCTGGTTCAGACCTGCTTTAGACCTGGTTTAGTCCTGGTTTAGTCCTGGTTTAGTCCTTGCTTAGTCCTGGTTTAGTCCTGGTTTAGTCCTGGTTTAGTCCTTGCTTAGTCCTGGTTTAGTCCTGGTTTAGTCCTGGTTTAGTCCTGAGTTCTTCCTCATTTAAACCTCACTACAGTCAGCTAAAGTTAGAGGATCGATTCCGGCTCAGACCAAATTCTGCCGTCGTGTCCTTGGGCAAAACACTTCCCCTGCAGCGCCGAGTGTGACGGGTCTGGAGTGAATTTACCACAGTGCGGCTTTATTTTCATTCCAAACACATCACGCTGGAGAATTCTACCCAAGAGTTCGGCTCAACACAAGAAACTATTTCCCCCAATACTTTAAACATCACTTTGTATTTGTGGAAAATAATCTCTGCGTTTTAGAAAAGTTTTTCCCCGGTTTTCTCCATGGTTGCTAGGTAACACAGAATTCCCAAGTGGAACGTCATAATTCCCCATCAGGAAGTCAAAATTTAAACCTTAAAACTATGTAGGAATAACGGAAATATGGTGATATCGTATCGTCAAAGGTAGAAATAGCTAAAAAAAAACAGAGGGAACTACATGATCCATACGATCCATTCATATAGATTAAGATTCTTCAGTGTGAAGCAAATTGGTGTTTTACGTGGAAGTTCAGAACTTGCCCCCATCACTACACTAGTTCAGAACTTGCCCCCATCACTACACTAGTTCAGAACTTGCCCCCATCACTACACTAGTTTGTTGCCTTGACAGACTCACACACAGTGAGATCTCCACCGAGGAAACACTGATCTGTGCCGTTTTTTGGCTTCTGACAGAATTCCACCACCTCTAGTGACGGACTTTAGCTTCAAACGAGCCGGAGTTCAGCTTTAAAGATGCGTTGGAGTTTTGAGTGCGTGCGACTGTCCGAATTTCCGTACCAGACAATTCCCGATGAGGTAAGAATAAAACTGAAGGAGAACATTATGTCTCACGTTGAATTTTTTGAGTTGACTGAGAGTTGACCTTTTTGTAAATTTCCTCTGAGTGCTGCTTAAATTTGCGTTACTGACGTGCGTCCTGAGGAATCTGAATGAGTCCGTGATGGCGATAACATCGGTGCTGACGAAGATGGATGTTCTGCGTGTGGGTGAACGTGAGAAATCCACAGTCGGTTCTTTTGTCTCTGATGCGTTGACTTGGACGTCGTCGCACCCGTACTATAAAAACTAAACCAAAAAGTCTCCAAACTGGGGGGAAAAAGTTTTGGAGTTTTCACTTTTCAGGCACTGATTCTGACTCATTTCCGGTTCACCTCGCGTCTCGATCTCCGTTCGGCTTCTTTCCGTTCCCCCGTCTTGGCGCCGGCCCCTTTGAACCCCGCTCGGAGCCGGTCTCCCTCCCGTCAGCACTTCCTGTTCTGAGGACCGTGTGATGTCCAAAGAGCCGAGGAATCTTCACTTTTAATAAGCCCGAGCGCCGATCCCGTCCGCTGAACCGAGAGCGAGCTTCTCCACCAGAAACCCTCATTCACATTCAGAGCTCGGGCCCGATACGCGCAATTATTGCAGATTTCTGTAGCCGTAATGCTTCTCGCTTTTGCGGTTTAGGTCTGAGGAATCCTTTAAGGTTCCTATATCATCTTTTATGTATTATTCAGGTTTCCTAAGTACTTTTAACAGTTGGCTTCACATACAAAGTTTTAGATTCATATGCTAGAAAAACTGTGGGTGTAGGGAAAGCAGATCTGCCTAAGGATATGAGAAAAAAAATGAAATAAAAAATTAAAAAAATTAGAAAAAAACCTAAACTAAACATACTAATTTCAGGATATAAAAGGTCTTACAGTAAATGACACAAAATTAACTCTTATGAGATTTAAGTCGTGTTATAGTGTCGTTAAATCCTCAAAAACAAAGCTGGAGTTGTGTTTTATTTCGTTCACATGTTTCAGTAACTCTTTTTTTATCAGTCTGTTTACTAGGGTTGGGCGGTAATACGGTAATAAGGTATCCCGCGGTATCTAAAAATAGCCACGGTATCAGATTCATTACCGTCATTAAAAAAAATCTTGCCCTAAAATATTATTAACTATAATTGATTTAATGCCTAAATAAAGAGTGTTTTTTCAGCACTTATGTTTGTGTGGTTGTGTTTGTTAATTTAATACTATTACAGTTTAAAACGAATATTACTATGTTATAGTGTAATTTTGCTCTTAACTGTTGACATTCGATGAAGTTCCTGGATGTTGCGTAGTCACGTGACATTACCGCTCCGAAAGGAGAAGGAGAAGGACAAGACAACATGACAGGCCGCGCTGAGTTGGTCCCAAAGAAAAACAACGTCTGCAATTTGGCAGCATTTCGGATTTCGGCCAAATGACAAGGGAGAGCCAGGCAGATCCGGTCGGCACTGTAGAGGAGCGAGCAGAAGCAGAGACAACTGCATATTGTCGCGAGCCTGTTATTCCGGGAGAAGAAGACCCCCTTCTTTGGTGGAAATCCAATGGAGTCAGGCGCTTTCCTTTAATGTCACGGGTTGCCCGAAAATACCTGTGCGTTTGTGCCACAATCTCTCCATCGGAACGGGTCTTCAGCACCGCGGGCAAAGTTGTCAACCCACAACGTGCCCTACTCAAGCCGGAAAAAGTGAACATGCTGGTTTTTCTGGCGAAAAACATTCAATAGCTTAATCATTTTATTTTCAATAAGGAGTGGCTTTTTCTGACGTACAAAAACGGTTCGAAATGTTGTATAGTTGTACTTTTAATTTATTTGATTCATGTTAATATATTTTAAAAATATACAAACGAGCATTTCCGCTGCGTTCTCATATGCACATTTTCGGTTATGTCTTGTTAGCTAGCTTTAGCCCATAGACAATTTGTTATTTCGTTCTGTCGGTTGACTGCTGTATTTGCACTTTTTAAACATTTGTTAATAAAAGTTACTCATTTTTTACATGTTTTGTTATGTTTTCAGTATCATTAGGCCTATGTAATGCTTTTCTGTTTCTAAACGGTATAAGTGCAAGCTGCCATTTGGCCAGCGGACTCCACCTTAGTGCTACGAAGTGTGTTTTTTTTTTTTTTTTTTTAGCCTTAGCAACGGTAATACCGTATACCCCGGGAAAATGTGGAGACGGTTTAACGGTATCAAAATTTGGATACCGCCCAACTCTACTGTTTACATCTCCAAAGCTCAAAACGCGCCGTTCCACCTTGTGATGTCACGAGGCGGTCGTTTTTGAGCTGCTTTTTAAACTTTTCTTCAGTAGAGATCGGCAATTCCGGGCGTGAAATGATCCAAATGATTCCGGTGAAGGTGCGCGGAGGTTAAAAACACAACGGAGCACTCCCTGTATTACCCCGTGACATCACGAGGTGGAACAACCAGTTTTAGGGAAGAACTCAGCCTAAATCTGCAGGTTTGCGCTTTGAACATGTGCGAATGAAACAAAACAGAACTCCAGGTCTGTTTTTGAGGAGGAAACAACGTTAGAATCAAAGTTAGAGTTAATTTACATTTAAAAAACGCTATGAAGGCACATGTCATCTCCATACTCTCAGAAAGAAACAGAATAAAGAGAAAACAATTTGTGCTCTCATTATATTTGAAGATGAGGCACAAGTTCTGATCAAACCAAAACTTTGCAGCGCGTTCGATCGCATCAGCATCAGCGCACGAGCTGTTTTTATCAGCGCTTATACTGTATGCAAATGAGCTGTATGCAAATGAGCCATGCAGTTTGAAGTTTGGTTTGTGTAAAACGTAAACAAATGTGCCAAAGCTGCATTAAACACATTATTACTCAAAGTCTAGAATGAGCGGAGCAGCGGAAACGGAAAGCGGTGGAGACGACCAATCACAGCCCTTATTGTCTGCGTCGTTTTGAGGCGTCGTTAGAAAGTTTGGGAGGTTTTGAAAGTTTCGTTTTGATGCAGAACCATAAATTCCTCCTCCGTGAAAGTCTGACTTCGCCCTCGGGAACTTTCTCCTCTTCAGCGCCTCGTCCCCTCTCGACTCTCGGCGTTCGATATAACGTCTCCATCACAAACTTTTGGGCTCAGCGTCGCACACAAAGCGTCAGTCGGGTTTTTTTCTTCTTCCTCGCTGTGTGTGGATGGAAATCTCCGAGCGGAACCACGTTTGAAGAGGAGAGAGAGCGGAGGGAGGAAGTCCTGCTGTGGGTTTAGGTCCTGATGCAGATTTTTTCAATGATACCGATTACTGCCCAAACCTAGTGAACAGCTCCTTTTTCACTTTTGTTCAGTAGAGATCAGCAATTCCAGGGCTGAAATGATCCAAGAGGAGTTTAAAAACACAGTGGAGCACCTTCCTGTATCACCACGTGACATCACACGGTGGAACAGAGCGTTTGAGGGAAAAATTCAGCCTAAATCTGCAGGTTCGTGGCGTTAAACATGCGCGAAAGAAACGAAACACGACTCCAGGTCTGTTTGTGATGAGGAAACGACATTAGAATCAGAAAATAGCGTCGTGCGGGTCGTTTAACGCTCGACTTCACGCACCTTCTGACAGGTGAGGGGGGGGCAGGTGCGGCGGTGGCACCTGGACTGGCCCCTGTCGCATACGCAGGTGCTGCAGGGGTCCTTCTGCCACTGCTCTCCGTGCTGAAACACAAAGAGAGAGAGACATACACGAATGTTCAGTTATCCAAGAAATCCAAGTCTCAGGTCTGAACCCAGAGTGTCCTCAGGTTCGACTGCCACAAATTTAAGACTTTTTAAGACGTTTTTAACACCACTTAAAGGAAAATTAAGACCAACGTCGCACCCATTATGAGAGCAAAAAACACCAGATCCAGATCCAGTTCTAATAATGACCGTTCCTCACTGCTTTAAATAACAACAAATACTTTCATGATAAAATCTCATTCAGAACTCATTCATAGTCGTGTGCGTTGGTGTAAAATGGCCAAAAAATCATTTCTAACATTCTAAGAAGACAAACTAAACTTTCACAGTGTCTTGTCTCACGACTTGGACAACGTAATTTAAGACTTTTCAAGGCCTTAATTTAGGAACATGAAATTTAAGACCTTTTTAGCACTTTTAAGACCCCGCGGTGACCCTGGAACCTCAGGGTACGATATTTATTGCGATACGGTGGGGAGGCTCACGATATGACGATATTCTACATAATAACGAGACCAGTGCTGTCAAACGATTCATTTTTTAAAATCAGATTAATCACACTTTAGAATTTTGATTAATCACGATGATTCGCAGTTAATTATTCTTCAAAAAAAGAACAAAATGTCTGGACAAAAATGCAGTGCTGGTAGTTTTGTCGCCGGTGTTTGTCGCGCTCGTTGTTGGTGTAGTAGCGTTGTTGACGTTGACGGCGTTTTAAACTTGTGCTTAGTCGTGATCAATCAAAATTCTAAAGTGTGATTAATCTGATTTAAAAATGAATCGTTTGACAGCACTAGTTTGCGTACGTCACTGTAACAGGGCCTCTACGGTGTCTTAAAAATAACAAAGAAACGTCTGCGTGTCGTGGGAGGGTTTAAACGACTTTCTGTAATTCAAGAGTCGCTTTCGAATGTGGGAAACTCTTCGCTCCGTAGAGATTTTGTCGTAAAATTTCAAATGAACTCGCCTACGTCTGTGTAGAAAGTCGCCTGAACCAGATTTTCCCAGTTTTTCCCAAGTTTTACGAGGAAGGAATTAATCTCCTTCCCCAAATTGCCGCCTGGTCTCAAATAAAAGCCTGGTCTGTTAAGTAATTGACGATTTTTGGCTGTTATTTGGTATTTTACAGTAATTCAAGTCGCCGTAACCCTCGAAGATCTACGGCATCGTGTACGACACAGAGGAATATGTTTCTATAACCGCAGAACTTTCTAACGGTAAAAGACAGAAACGTCCTTTTCCCCTCTGAAAGTGCAGACATAGAGGTTTCCGTACATTTCTGCGGCTTTATCCTACGTCACACTCACGCTGTGTGATGACGGGAGCAAAACGAGTGTCCAACAGGAACTTTGTTTTCCCCAAACTCATGCGCTCCGTCCATTTTGATGGAGCCAAACTTTGCCAAAGAGTGAAGTGAGTCAAGATGGTCGACTCCTCTGACTGTGTGTGTTTATAACGAGGGAAAAAGTGGCTCTAAGTGGAGTTAATTCTCACACACATGGAAAATGACACATCTTGGTGTGTGTAATTGTGCATCTCTTTCTATTTTTATTTAAAGGTTTATTTCAGTCCAAATGAACAAATCCAAATGTAATTTCCACCCTGGAAATGCAGAAGTGCTGTGGCTCTGGCCCTGGACCTGACAGGAGCTGTTTCCAGGACTGGACCAGGAAAGTCATGGAGCCACTGCACTTTTTTTGTTTTTAGGGCAATAAGGAGATTTTTAATTTACTTACAGACTTGAGATTTTGCATTTTTGTAGCTGAGGCCCTAAATTAAGCATTTTTTATGTCCAAAAAGTTGTTTCTACATGTTTGCTGTGGGTTTTGTATAAAAGAGTGTGAATTTTATTTTCTGTTTTTTTTTTTCATCTCTATTTCTGGTCCTGTAGCTTTTCTCACAGCCTCATGACACAACTACAGCAGCAGATTGTGAAATAACAGGTTGGACTGAACAAAAGGAGGTAGAACACTTCATTAGGGGTAAAAGGGGCAGTTTTAAAAGCAAAATTAAGAAAAAAATCCAGGCGACGAGAAATGTACTAAAATTGCCCTTTGGTCTTCAGCGGTTAACTTGTCTAGACTTTGGTTTTTGCAGTAAACTAAGTGACGTACAAAAGGTTCAGCTCGAATATAAACCTTCTGATATAATTTCCGAGAATATATTAAAGGATAAGACATAAACGGGCGGTGGTAACGTCTTACAGAGAGGTGAGCCCAGGTGACACCGGGGAACGTGAAGTGAAGCCGCGACAGCTCCGCACGAGGCGCCTCCGCGGAACCTTCCCGGATATTTATGCGGACGTAAAAAGGCAGAGTGAGTTTGACAAATCTGTGTAATAAACGACGGGGCGGCGGCGGCGGTGACAAACGTCCCCCCTGCGCCCGGAGAACCTGCTCCATTTGCATCGTACAAACCAAAGCCGACGTTTAATGACCTCCCGGAAATCGACTACGAGACGCCGGTGTCAGAGAGGTCAGAGGAGAAGAGGAAGAGACTGAGCTGTGGTTTAGACCTGGTTTAGACCTGGTTTAGACCTGATTTAGACCTGGTTTAGTCTGGTTTAGAACTGGATTAGCTCTGGTTTAGTCCTGATTTAGTTCTGGTTTAGTTCTGGTTTAGTTCTGGTTTAGACCTGGTTTAGTTCTGGTTTAGGCCTGGTTTAGTTCTGGTTTAGTCTGGTTTAGTCTAGTTTAGTCTGGTTTAGTCTGGTTTAGTCCTGGTTTAGTCCTGGTTTAGTTCTGGTTTAGTCTGGTTTAGTCCTGGTTTAGTCCTGGTTTAGTCTGGTTTAGTCTAGTTTAGTCTGGTTTAGTCCTGGTTTAGTCCTGGTTTAGTCTGGTTTAGTCCTGGTTTAGTCCTGGTTTAGACCTGGTTTAGAACTGGATTAGTCCTGGATTAATCCTGGTTTAGCTCTGGATTAGTTCTGGTTTAGTCCTGATTTAGTTCTGGTTTAGTCCTGATTTAGTTCTGGTTTAGTCCTGGTTTAGTCTGGTTTAGTCTGGTTTAGTCCTGGTTTAGTCTGGTTTAGTCCTGGTTTAGTCTGGTTTAGTCTGGTTTAGTCCTGGTTTAGTCTGGTTTAGTCCTGGTTTAGTCCTGGTTTAGTCTGGTTTAGTCCTGGTTTAGTCTGGTTTAGTCCTGGTTTAGTCCTGGTTTAGTCTGGTTTAGTCTAGTTTAGTCTGGTTTAGTCTGGTTTAGTCTGGTTTAGTCTGGTTTAGTCTGGTTTAGCCTGGTTTAGTCTGGTTTAGTCTGGTTTAGTCTGGTTTAGTCTGGTTTAGTCTGGTTTAGTCCTGGTTTAGTCTGGTTTAGTCTGGTTTAGTCTGGTTTAGTCTGGTTTAGTCCTGGTTTAGTCTGGTTTAGTCTGGTTTAGTCCTGGTTTAGTCTGGTTTAGTCTGGTTTAGTCTGGTTTAGTCTAGTTTAGTCTGGTTTAGTCTGGTTTAGTCTGGTTTAGTCCTGGTTTAGTCTGGTTTAGTCTGGTTTAGTCTAGTTTAGTCTGGTTTAGTCTGGTTTAGCCTGGTTTAGTCTGGTTTAGTCTAGTTTAGTCTGGTTTAGTTCTGGTTTAGGCCTGGTTTAGTTCTGGTTTAGTCTGGTTTAGTCTAGTTTAGTCTGGTTTAGTCCTGGTTTAGTCCTGGTTTAGTTCTGGTTTAGTCTGGTTTAGTCCTGGTTTAGTCCTGGTTTAGTCTGGTTTAGTCTAGTTTAGTCTGGTTTAGTTCTGGTTTAGTCCTGGTTTAGTCCTGGTTTAGTCTGGTTTAGCCTGGTTTAGTCTGGTTTAGTCTGGTTTAGTCTGGTTTAGTCTAGTTTAGTCTGGTTTAGTCTGGTTTAGTCTGGTTTAGAGAATATGATTGACTGAGGTACAGTCTTAGTAGCTGATATAAATGTCCCTGTTGTGCCCTTTTTGTGCAATGCAGTGATGACTGCACATGTTTCCTTGCACATGTTTCCTTGCACATGTTTCCTTGCACATGATTCCTTGCACATGTTTCCTTGCACATGTTTCCTTGCACATGATTCCTTGCACATGATTCCTTGCACATGATTCCTTGCGCACGTTTCCTTGCGCACGTTTCCTTGCGCACGTTTCCTTGCGCACGTTTCCTTGCGCACGTTTCCTTGCACACGTTTCCTTGCACACGTTTCCTTGCACACGTTTCCTTGCACACGTTTCCTTGCACACGTTTCCTTGCACACGTTTCCTTGCACATGTTTCCTTGCACACGTTTCCTTGCACACGTTTCCTTGCACACGTTTCCTTGCACACGTTTCCTTGCACACGTTTCCTTGCACACGTTTCCTTGCACACGTTTCCTTGCACACGTTTCCTTGCACATGTTTCCTTGCACACGTTTCCTTGCACACGTTTCCTTGCACACGTTTCCTTGCACACGTTTCCTTGCACATGTTTCCTTGCACATAACCGTGGTTAACAGAAGAGGAACAACGATGTCCAGCACCATCCTCCAGTGTCCGAGTGTCCAGTCTGTTATTCTGACTAAAATCATGACAGACTTCAGTCTTGTCCTCATTAACACTCACACCAGTGTTAACGCAGGAGTCTCTATGATGTCAGCTGGTCCTTTTGTGGCAGGGCTGAAATGCAGTGGGGATAAAGTTCATTTTCAAGGCAAAGAGGGACTTTGTAATTACCGTATTTTCGGGACTACTTTTTTCTCAGGCTTTGAACCGTGCGGCTTTTACAAAGGAGCGGCTAATCTGTGGATTTTTCTTCCACCACTAGGGGCGCTCCAAACAAGTTTTAAGTTGAAGGCATCGATCTTGCTCCAGGAGGGAAACCGCTGTAGAGTCCTGCACCCACGGGACCCGTGGGACCAACACAAAACAGTGCAGCGCAGGACGTATTCTGAAAGTTTACTGCGGGAGTGGGACTGAAGACTGTGTCCTGCAGACCTCCACCTGCTGCTGTGAGCTCAGCGTCAGCGGAGATGATTAAAGTGTCTTGTGGTTTCACAGGAGAAATGAAGGTCAGTTACCGGTTCTTTTGTCTTTTTGACCTGTTTTAATCAGCACAGTTGCTGCCGTGTTAAAAGGCACTGTTCTGAAAGAATCTGTTCAGGTACATAAATGTACATTTACAGTACAAAATCGTTCTGTAGATGCAGTAAATATCTCATTTTTCAACATAGATATCAGCGGCTTTTTTTCTTTTTACCTTTATTTACCCAGGAAAGTCCCACTGAGATCACTAATCTCTTTTTCAAGGGAGTCCTGCCCTGCACACACCTCTTTCATACTAGGCAACATGGGTGAAGTGTCTTGCTCATGGACACAACAACAGTTTTTGCCACTGGCGCCCCCCTGTGGCACCTGGAATTCCCAGTGGTCTCCCATCCAAGTACTACCCAGGCCCTGCTGAGCTTCTGAGATCTGACGGGATCAGGCTGTGACGAGCCGGTCTGGCCACATACCGGCTTATAGCCCGGTTGTGGCTTGTATATCTTTTTTTATTTATTTATTTATTTAAAATAGAGTGGACTTATATACCGGTGCCTCTATAGTCCGGAAAATACAGTAACTGCAGTTGAGCTGGTCACTCCTCATTCTGGAGTATATGTAAACTGCTATTATAAAAACTGAAGCAGCAGAGTCTGGAAAATTAATATTTGTGTCATTCTCAAAACTTTTGGCCACGACTGAATATGATCCGGATTTTTTATTTTTTTTTTGTTATTTTGTCTGTCTAAAATAATCCTATTCATAACACAGAGCCTGGCTCCAGACTCACTCCTGTACCCGGGAACATCATGAGCTTCATTTGAGTGGAGCTGACGTCACACTCACTTAATCCACTTCTTTTCCACAGTCTGTGGTATTAACTGACAGAATGAAGTATCCGAGTACTGCAGTGTTTACCTGGTACTGTTTCCCGGCAGAGAGGCAGGGGTTGGTCACACACTCGGGACAGCAGCGCCCCGGGAGAATCACCAGGTTCTCGTTCTGTTCGGACAAAACACAAACATTAAAACATTAAAAACATCCAGGAAACAAGGGCAAGAATTCTAATTATTCGTAC
>CM060661.1:38149312-38386812 GCA_030686955.1 Odontamblyopus rebecca
GAACGCGTCTTCGGCGTAGACCGTGAAAGGAGCCAAACGCTGAAGCCGTACGACATTTGCATCAACGGCTTCAGTCGTCACATTATGTGGAAGCAAACGTTGCCAACAGCGAAAGTATTGGTCGATTTTGATAGTTCTGCCTCCTCCTCCTCGGTCCAGTTGATCTTCAGGACTGTCCATAACTCGGCCCCTCCAACACTCAGAGTTCATCGAGCTGTCAGCAGAAACGGCTCCAGGAGGAACCCGAGGAACCACGGGAGGACTGTGTAACATCCCTAGATGTAGAACAGCTTTTGCTCCATCTGCCTCCTCGTTTAGGGCTGTTAAACAACGGGACGAGCTCCCGTCTGAGGAGCTGAGCTTAAACAGTTTCAGCCTCAATACAGAGGTGAAAGATGTGTTAGAAAACCAAACATGGAGCACGATTAAGAAGGAACTGTGAGAGCGGAATGTGACTTTGCAATGAATGTGTGTTTAATACACCAGTTTTTGCTGGTGAATACAGTGTGTGTGAATGTGTTGTGTGAATGTGTTGTGTGAATGTGTTGTGTGAATGTGTTGTGTGAATGTGTTGTGTGAATGTGTTGTGTGAATGTGTTGTGTGAATGTGTTGTGTGAATGTGTTGTGTGAATGTGTTGTGTGAATGTGTTGTGTGAATGTGTTGTGTGAATGTGTTGTGTGAATGTGTTGTGTGAATGTGTTGTGTGAATGTGTTGTGTGAATGTGCCGTGTGCACTGGTGAGTTTGGACAGATGCTGCATGTGAAGCATCAGGGTTGTTGTACATATGTAAATCCTCCCCCTGAGGACTGCAGATGGACATTAGCTGTAAAGCCAGAGTCTGGTACAAGCATCTCTGCCATTGTGCCTAATGCAATTGTACATTGTCCTAATAAAAGGATTAAAAAAAGAAAAGATGACTATATCAACACTGTGACTCGCACTGGAGCTCGTCCACAAAGGTTTCGGGCGGATCCAGGTACAGAAAAATCCCATTGCCGAGAAACCACAGCGACGTATTCGCCGGGATCAAAGCTTCATCTCTGGATGCAGCACTGCCTGTGCTACACTACAGTAAGTACACGACACTACAGAACAGACTCATCCTGCCAAACAGGAAAGAAGAGCAGAAGTAAAGCAGCACCGCCATGACTGTGCTGATCTGGTGTTGCTCCTGTAGCTGTAGCTGCTCAGACTTTAGCCAAAGTCCTTGTCATGCAGGTGCTTCTCACCTGAACCTGACACCACCCTTCAGCCTGAGGACGTCCTCTGCGATGCACAATCTGACCCAGGGGTCGACAAACAAACACTCAACGAGCCGTTTGGACACAGAAAAGAAAACACCCAGAGCCACAAAACCCTTTGGCTGTAAAATGAGGAGAACTGGAGATCATGTTTTTACCCGTCTGTTCTGTATAAAAACTAGAGTGTGCTGCATTTATGAAATCAATGAAATACGACAGAGAATATCTGTCCATTCATACGGTCTGTGCTTTTCTGCAGGAGCGTATAGCAGCAGCACAGTAGGAGCTATAATAGTGTAGTAGTGGCGTATGAGCTCTGAAAAGTTTAACATGAACCAACTCCAACGTGACAGAAGCACAGAACAGACTCAGCACCAGCAGAACCTCCTGTCACTCATACTCCACTGAGTCATGTCCTTTAGCCCGAGCTGTTTTTAGTGTATGCAAATGAGCCGTGTGGTTTAGAGTTTAGTTTCTCTAAAATATGAACAAATGTGCTCAAAGCTGCATTAAACACGTTATTACTAAAAGTTTGGAGTTTTGGAGTTTAGGTCTGGACTCTCATCACATGCAGCTGATTAATAAAATAATCCTAAACACCTGTAAGAACATTTATTTTACTGCTACAGCTGATCGTGTTTTTTTCCATCTTGTGGAGTGTGTGAGGGACTACGACAGCGTTCGGTTTCATGGTTTCCACTGGCTCCAGGGGCCACTCACAGGATTATGGGATTAGTCTAGACTGCACTAAAGCACAGTACACTACAGTATACGACACTATAGTAATCCACAATTACTTCTGACACTCGAAGACCTACGACATCGTGTACGATACAGAGGAATATGTTTCTATAACCGCAGAACTTTGTAAGTGTAAAAGACAGAAACGTCCTTTTCCCCTCTGAAAGTGCAGACATAGAGGTTTCCGTACATTTCTGCGGCTTTATCCTACGTCACACTCACGCTGTGTGATGACGGGAGCAAAACGAGTGTCCAACAGGAACTTTGTTTTCCCCAAACTCATGCGCTCCGTCCATTTTGATCGAGCCAAACTTTGCCAAAGAGTGAAGTGAGTCAAGATGGTCGACTCCTCTGACTGTGTGTGTTTATAACGAGGGAAAAAGTCGCTCTAAGTGGAGTTAATTCTCACACACATGGAAAATGACACATCTTGGTGTGTGTAATTGTGCATCTCTTTCTATTTTTATTTAAAGGTTTATTTCAGTCCAAATGAACAAATCCAAATGTAATTTCCACCCTGGAAATGCAGAAGTGCTGTGGCTCTGGCCCTGGACCTGACAGGAGCTGTTTCCAGGACTGGACCAGGAAAGTCATGGAGCCACTGCACTTTTTTGTTTTTAGGGCAATAAGGAGATTTTTAATTTACTTACAGACTTGAGATTTTGCATTTTTGTAGCTCAGGCCCTAAATTAAGCATTTTTATGTCCAAAAAGTTGTTTCTACATGTTTGCTGTGTGTTTTGTATAAAAGACTGTGAATTTTATTTTCTGTTTTTTTTTTTTCATCTCTATTTCTGGTCCTGTAGCTTTTCTCACAGCCTCATGACACAACTACAGCAGCAGATTGTGAAATAACAGGTTGGACTGAACAAAAGGAGGTAGAACACTTCATTAGGGGTAAAAGGGGCAGTTTTAAAAGGAAAACTAAGAAAATAATCCAGGCGAGGAGAAATGTACTAAAACTGCCCTCAGGTCTTCGGGGGTTTTAATGTCCCACTGTGGAACATTCTAGGACCTTTAAGCTCGGTCGTCCACGGAGGAGTTTGAACATTTGAGGAAAGGATATGAAATATGAACGTCTGAACTCGCATACGTCTCCGAACATTCACTTTAGGTGTTAGCAGGTCGTCATGGAAACACAGCGGGGGCTTGATGCAGAAATGTCACGGTTCCATTTGATCCGAGACCTACGGCTCGTCTCAGGTGGAAAACTGTAATTGTGACTTAAAACGGCCATTATCCAACTAACATGAGTGGAAATGAGAGAAAACGCAAAACCTAAAAGACACACACGCTTTAAAATCTCTATAAAATACATTAAATACGTTATAATACTCCCTACAACTGCACAACTCACCCTTATGTTACAGATAATACTCCCTACAACTGCACAACTCACCCTTATGTTACAGATAATACTCCCTACAACTGTACAACTCACCTTATGTAAGAGATAATACTCCCTACAACTGCACAACTCACCCTTATGTTACAGATAATACTCCCTACAACTGTACAACTCACCTTATGTCACAGATAATACTCCCTACAACTGCACAACTCACCCTTATGTAACAGATAATACTCCCTACAACTGCACAACTCACCTTATGTAACAGATAATACTCCCTACAACTGTACAACTCACCTTATGTAACAGATAATACTCCCTACAACTGCACAACTCACCTTATGTAACAGATAATACTCCCTACAACTGCACAACTCACCCTTATGTAACAGATAATACTCCCTACAACTGCACAACTCACCTTATGTCACAGATAATACTCCCTACAACTGTACAACTCACCTTATGTAACAGATAATACTCCCTACAACTGTACAACTCACCTTATGTAACAGATAATACTCCCTACAACTGTACAACTCACCTTATGTCACAGATAATACTCCCTACAACTGCACAACTCACCTTATGTCACAGATAATACTCCCTACAACTGCACAACTCACCTTATGTCACAGATAATACTCCCTACAACTGCACAACTCACCTTATGTCACAGATAATACTCCCTACAACTGTACAACTCACCTTATGTCACAGATAATACTCCCTACAACTGTACAACTCACCTTATGTAACAGATAATACTCCCTACAACTGTACAACTCACCCTTATGTCACAGATAATACTCCCTACAACTGTACAACTCACCCTTATGTAACAGATAATACTCCCTACAACTGTACAACTCACCTTATGTCACAGATAATACTCCCTACAACTGTACAACTCACCTTATGTCACAGATAATACTCCCTACAACTGTACAAGTCTCTTAAATTAATAGTTATACCGCAGCAATAGCTAAAAAAACAGAAGGAACTACATAGACCATGATCCTTTGCACTGTTTCTGCACAGACTACATATAAAAACTGTTATAAGCGCTTTAATCCAGTCGTTATAAGAACTTTAAGATCTGTTTTAAGCATTTTTAAATCAATTTTTTGTAGATTTCGATATCGTAACATCTCTATTCACAATGCTCTACTTTGTTAACGATACTCAGCGTCTTTTTGCAATTTAACCAAAGAGTCAGTGCAGCCGTTTGTCTAAATCTGTTGACAGGATCTAAGCGTTGGAGGTGTTTTTGGCCTCACCTCCGTCCCGCACACACTGGGGGCAGCACTCTCCCTCGGGGGTGAATTCTCTGTGGTCCAGGGGGCAGTTCAGAGGGGGGCAGGACCGGGCCGAACACGAGACGCCCAGTCCAGAGCAGAGGCACTGAGAGCAGGGAGAGGGCTGCCACATGGACCCGGCCTGGAGGCACAGAATAAAAACATAACAGAGAAGAAAAAGACTAAGCCACAGGGAGCTCTATTCTATGGAAGCCCATTTCCGCCAGTAAATAAAAAATAAAAGCTTCACAGAAAGTCATAATTATCCGTTTAAAAGTCAAAATGATGAGTTTTAACCTCGTCCGGTTTGGACTAAACCAGCTCCCTGGAGTCACATTTGCATGTCGTCGTTCATGTGGGATTTGTGTGGATTTCTCTTGTCTTTTTAAAAGATTCTCAAGTGAACGAGGAAATGGAGCAAAGTGGAGACGTCCTGAGCTCCTGGAGGACGAACTCTCCAGGAAAATAACCGAGTGCTTCTATGACAAGGGCAGATTCAGAGTCGACTTTGGAACTCATAATTATAACTTTTCAACTCATAATTACGATTTTAATCTCATAATTATGATTTTTAATCTCATAACTATGATTTAAACTCATAATTATGACTTTTAAACTCATAATTGACTTTCAAACTCATAATTTCGATTTTTAATCTCATAATTGACTTTTAAACTCATAATTGACTTTCAAACTCATAATTTCGATTTTTAATCTCATAATTGACTTTTAAACTCATAATTATGACTTTTAATCTCATAATTATGACTTTTAAACTCAATTACGACTTTTAAACTCATAATTACAATTTTTAATCTCATAATTACAATTTTTAATCTCATAATTAAAATTTTAATCTCATAATTATGACTTTTAAACTCATAATTATGACTTTCTGCGAGGCTTTAATTTTTATTAACTGGCAGAAATGGGCTTCTATACTGTTGACTTGTGCATGTTTAGAAAAGAAGTTCTGAATCGTTTACTGACCCCGTAGGTGAGGCCTTCGTACTGACATGAGCCCTGGGAGGAGATGCATTCAGGGCAGCACTTGTTGGCAGGAATTCTCAAACGCTCACCCTGGAAAAAAAGAGAAAAAAAAAACATTAAAAAAAAAAATAAAGGATTAATTTTAGGTGAACAAAGTGACCTTGTGCGGGAGCCAAACAAGCACAGAAACACGGATGTGCTCCAGCCTTGTCAGTGAAAATGTGGAGTATTTTGTCTGTAAAAAACATGCAGAGTGAAAAGTACTTCCACTTTTCACAGAGAGCCATCCCAGATTCATAACTAGATGTAAAAAACTAAATGGGGTCTGAGAGCTGCTTGGGTCTGTGTGAATATGACGCACTCGTTCTGATTCTCACTAAAAACTCCGAGAGCTTCAAACAGGAGGTCTCCACTCACTCTGGAGTGAAGTGAGTGTGGAGTGAGCACAGCCGACCTGAGGCTGACCTGGAATAGACGATTATCACAACTACAGGAAGTGTTGTGATGCTGAGTCACACAACTTTCTGCCCCTGTGGAAAAGTGTCTGACATTTTTGAGCAGCTTCATAAATCTGCCCCAACACCAAATCTTCATCCAACAAGGAACAAAGAACAGATTCTGTCCATGAAGAATTTATCCACAACGATCAAGGGAAGAAAGACCAAAACTTAAAGGAAACAACGAGCATCAGTGAAACGACTGAGCAACACTAACGTTCTGGTCCTGGAGGAAACATATGATCTACATGTTCACAGATTAAATGTTAACTGCACAAATCTCTCAGTCTGTGCTAATATCGACATCACAAAATTGATTTTTAATTTTACTCATAGAATCAGTCTGAGTGAACAAGTTCCTTCTGTTTTCTTCATGACCATAACGTTAGTGTCGCTCAGTCGTTTCACTGATGCTCGTCGTTTCCTTTAAGTTTTCGTCTTTCTTCCCTTGATCGTTGTGGATAAATTCTTCATGGACAGAAGCTGTTCTTTGTCGTAGAAAAGCACTGACAGGAAATTGCGCAACTCAACATCGCGACACTTCCTGCTGTTGTGATAATAGTCGATTAGATTATGTAAAAAAAAATCACTTAGGTCTGTTTATATGAATGAGAGCTGCACAGGTGAGTCTGGGTCCCTCTGTGCAGGTGAGTCTGTCTGTGCAGGTGAGTCTGGGTCCGTCTGCACAGGTGAGTCTGGGTCCGTCTGCGCAGGTGAGTCTGGGTCCGTCTGCGCAGGTGAGTCTGGGTCCGTCTGCGCAGGTGAGTCTGGGTCCGTCTGCGCAGGTGAGTCTGGGTCTGTCTGCGCAGGTGAGTCTGGGTCCGTCTGCGCAGGTGAGTCTGTCTGCGCAGGTGAGTCTGGGTCCGTCTGCACAGGTGAGTCTGGGTCCATCTGTGCAGGTGAGTCTGGGTCCGTCTGCGCAGGTGAGTCCGTCTGCGCAGGTGAGTCTGGATCCGTTTGCACAGGTGAGTCTGGGTCTGTCTGCGCAGGTGAGTCTGTCTGCGCAGGTGAATCTGTCTGCGCAGGTGAGTCTGGGTCCCTCTGCGCAGGTGAGTTTGGATCATTTGACATTTAATCCAACATATTTGTTGGTTTGTAGCTAATTTAAAGGTACATTATGTAACTTTTTGTTGCTCCGTCACCTGCTTGTTTCTATGGATATGCGATTGTTTTGCCTGAAATATTGCACAGTGTGACATTAAACACATTTACGCAATCACAGGTGGTTTTACAGCTCAAAAATACCCAGAAAAACACAGAGAAATGTTCTTATTACGACCTGTCTTACAGCTCCCTTATTTTGTTTAGTCGTGTGAACAGTTTCTTTGTCATTAAGTTATTTTTGCACATCCGAAGTCTGTTTTTTTAATAAATATCGTCTGGGGAAATACGCTTATTTTTGTTATTCTGCCTCCTCCTCTTCACAACTGTCTTAATTAGTCTCTGCTCTGGACCACGGACGGGAGAAAAGAACTAAACTGTCTCCGGCAGCGTCCGTGTGAAGTGAGGTGGAGATTAAGTGGAGACAAAAGCACAAACAGGAGGCAGGCTTAAACCCCCCCTGTGCTCCTGAGGCATTGTGGGTAACGCGCGGGGCTGTCGGGCTGTCGCGGGTCTACAGCTCGTGTGTTTTCGGTGGATGTTGTTGCGTCATAAATACAGGGGAAAAGCTGTCGCCGTTGTGCTGCACCGTGAGCACTCGGCACCGCGAGACGTGTCAGATTCTGTTCTTTATGTCCGTGTGAGCGCAGAGCGGAGCATGTGACGACTCATTAAAGGACGATTTACAGTCACACAACCCCAGAAATATTTTTTTTTATTTGTCAGTTTGGCTCACGTACAGGAAAATGCACGAGAGTTTAAAAGGAGCTGTATATACGTGTAAAACTGCGCTGCCAGAGCCTTAAACGGGGGGATGTTTTTATACGTTTCTGCACCTTCAAGACTCTCAGATGCTTTACATCAAGAAACCACTCACACACACTCATACACACAGATTTAAAGGGGAACTCGGGCACGTCTGAAGCTAAAGTCCGTTTCTAGAGGAGGTGGAATTCTGTCAGAAGCCAAAAAACGGCACAGATCAGTGTTTCCTCGGTGGAGATCTCACTGTGGCAGTGAGTCTGTCAAGGCAACAAACTAGTGTAGTGATGGGGGCAAGTTCTGAACTAGTGTAGTGATGGGGCAAGTTCTGAACTAGTGTAGTGATGGGGGCAAGTTCTGAACTAGTGTAGTGATGGGGGCAAGTTCTGAACTAGTGTAGTGATGGGGGCAAGTTCTGAACTAGTGTAGTGATGGGGGCAAGTTCTGAACTAGTGTAGTGATGGGGGCAAGTTCTGAACTAGTGTAGTGATGGGGGCAAGTTCTGAACTTCCACGTAAAACACCAAGTTGCTTCACACTGAAGAAGCTTAACTCCACTTTAACCCATCTGACAACAGCCACGAGTCTAACAAACCAAACGCTCTGCCTGGTTCACTCATTAGTGTCTGGAAACGTTAGAAAACAACTTTATAAGCACCTCACACTTCCCTCTGCTGATTTCCCACTGCACAGGCCAAAGCCCAAAAGACTTGAAAAGGCTCAAGCCGACAGAAGCAACAAGTGAGGTTACTGATTACTGACGGTAAAGAAGAAGAGAAACTAAAGTTGTTGAAAGAAAATGGTTCGGGAATGGATTTTTTTTTAGTGTTTTTCCAAAAATATAATTCCCTTGTAAATAGATGAGATTAGAAACGACATCGGCGATCGAGTCTTTTGGGCTTTCATCTGTCTGACAGAATTCAACCACCTCTAGCAACGAACTTTAGCTTCAAACGTGCCGGAGTTCCCCTTTAATCGACACACAAATAAAACTACATACAAAACCCTATACAATTTTTTTGCTGCAAATGAAGGAAATGTTTTACTGTAACTTAACGGTCGAGTTTTGGCAACAACAGCTGCCGTCATTTTACAGTAAAAATACCCAACTTTTTTTTTTTTTAACCATGAATATTTCCCCCCCGGAGGAGCTGGAGGAAGTGTCTGGGGTGAAGGAGGTCTGATAAAGCGAAAGAAAATGGATGTGCACATTTGTTTAATGCCGCACTGTGAAACATCCCAGACAAAGACCATGGAAACAGGCAGAGGGCGAACTCTATGAGAAAAGTTACACAGTGCAGCTTTAAGCAAAGAAATAGTCTTATTCTGGTAATATGTGTGAGCAGGATATCGAAAGAACCGATATTTGGAGACCGATATCCGATGCCGCACGTTCTTACCAGTTTGGGATCTGTGCGGCTCCACTTTAAAGTCACATTTCTTCACTTTAACTGATCCTAATTTTTATTTCAGTCAATTTATTTTTAATCAAGATGTTTTTTTTATTGATTTCAAACGATCAAATCAACATAAATATAAACACTGTATAAACAATGTGCCGGGAACGAACCCTCAGACGTCACATTTGTGCATTTTTTTGTGCAAAAATAATAACAAAACAAAGCAGAATATAAAAATAAAGAAAAAGAAGAAAGCGTAAAACAAAACCCACAAAAAATAAAAAACAAAGCCTCTCTCACCTGTCACTGCTCGGGTAGAATATTTACACCAGGTTCTGTTTTTATTCACATTCACGACTCTGCTGCAGCCTTTTCTTTTTACTGACTGCAGGAAACGGCCTTCTGATATTTCTAGTTTCAAGGAAAATCTCTTTTTTTTTAGCTTTAGAAAGGACACGACATCCTGGAACCTTTGGGAACGTGAAGCCGGGATATCGCCCGTCCAACTGAACAAAACAGAAAGTAAAATCCAAAGAGTATTTCTGTTTTTCTATTTTACTTTACACCTCCTCAAAATTACACTCAGAAATTTCAATTAAAACCTGTCATTTCAAATCATGAAATTTAAATGAATAATAAAAAACTGCAAAATTAACGTGATGACAAAAAATAAGCTGGGATGAGAATCAGCTGTTCCAAGTCCGAGGCCATGGTTCTCGACCGGAAAAAGGTGGATTGCCCTCTCCGGGTGGGTGGGGAGTCTCTGCCTCAAGTGGAGGAGTTCAAGTATCTCGGGGTCTTGTTCACGAGTGAGGGAAGGATGGAGCGTGAGATTGACAGGCGGATCGGTGAGGCTTCGGCAGTGATGCAGTCGCTGTATCGGACCGTTGTGGTGAAGAGGGAGCTGAGCCGAAAGGCGAAGTTCTCGATTTACCGGTCAATTTACGTTCCTACCCTCACCTATGGTTATGAGCTCTGGGCAATGACCGAAAGAACGAGATCGCGGATACAAGCGGCCGAAATGAGTTTCCTCCGCAGAGTGGCCGGGCGCTCCCTTAGAGATAGGGTGAGGAGCTCGGTCACACGGGAGGAGCTCGGAGTAGAGTCGCTGCTCCTCCACGTCGCGAGGAGCCAGCGGAGGTGGTTCGGGCATCTGGTCCGGATGCCTCCTGGACGCCTCCCACGGGAGGGGTTCCGGGGATGGCCCACCGGTAGGGGGCCCCGGGAAGACCCAGGACACGCTGGAGGGACTATGTCTCTCGGCTGGCCTGGGAACACCTTGGGGTCCGGAGGAGCTGGAGGAAGTGGCTGGGGAGAAGGAAGCCTGGGAGCCCCTGCTTTGATTGCTGCCCCCGCGACCCGGCCCCGGATAAGTGGAAGAAGATGGATGGATGGACAAAAATAAGATGAATGAAATTTAAACCAATGTAACAAACAAATACAATAATAAAAAACGAAGGAAATGACAAGAATTCTGCACGATCCAAAGAATAAAAAGCAAGCCAAGAAATTACAGGGAAAATAAATAATTCTGAGAAAGAAAACATGAAAACATGTCTGGATAAAGTTATTTTTGGAATTCTGATTTACACTGGAACGCCTCAAATAGAAAGTAAAAAAGAAAATTACAAAAGAAAAAGCCTTAAAACCTTAGAAAACATCTTGAATACCTGGGACAGAGTGTAAAAATGTTGCGCCAATAGGTTAGTTCAGTTTAATTTTAAGTCCAAATGTGATAAATGATCTTATAAACACAGCGTCCGGTCGTCTCAGAGCCGTAAACACATAAAATCCTCTTTACTTCTGTTCCTGAGCTCTTCTCCGAACCATTAGCCCTGTTCAGACGATCATTAACCGTCTGAAAGGGCCAAAGTTTGATGAGAGTTTGATCCGCTGAGTCTGGACAAGGATCTAAACTCCAGGTCATTTGTTTTGACACTTAATAATCAGGATTTTCTACTTCCATTTGACGATTCAGTCCATCAAATCCCTGATCAGGAAAGAACAGCGTCACGACGACACTCTAAAAACAACTGTGCGGTTAAAAGGGACGGGGCTGTAATCCCTGTCGTTCGTTCGTTCATTTTTCAATATAAAAGAAAAATGAAAAAAAATAAAACTCTTTTCTTCATAATTTGTCTCCAAAAAAAAAGAAAAGAAAAAACGGGACATGCATCGTTTTTTCAGTTTTCGATTTTGTATTTAAACGAATAATGGAAAAGACGAAGAACAAACGATTCCCGAACCAAACTCCAGGTCCTAATGTCCAGTGTGGATTAGTCCTGGTTTAGTCCTGGTTTAGTCCTGGTTTAGTCCGGGTTTAAACTTGGTTCAGTCCTGGTTTAGACCTCGTTCAGTCCTGGTTCAGTCCTGGTTTAGTCCTGGTTCAGACCTGGTTTAGACCTGGTTCAGTCCTGGTTCAGTCCTGGTTCAGACCTGGTTCAGACCTGGTTCAGTCCTGGTTCAGACCTGGTTCAGTCCTGGTTCAGTCCTGGTTTTATCCTGGTTTAGTCCTGGTTTAGTCCTGGTTTAAAAGCAGGACTGTACCAGGACTAACACCAGGTCTAAATCAGGACTAAAACCAGGTCTAAATCAGGACTAAAACCAGGTCTAAATCAGGTCTTAACCAGGTCTAAACCAGGTCTTAACCAGGACTAAACAATGTCTTAACCAGGTCTAAACCAGGACTAAAACCAGGACTAAACCAGGACTCAAACCAGATCTAAACCAGGACTAAACTAGGTCTATACCAGGACTAAAATCAGGACTCAAACCAGGTCTAAACCAGGACTAAACCAGGTCTAAACCAGGTCTAAACCAGGTCTAAACCAGGACTAAAACCAGGTCTAAATCAGGACTAAAACCAGGTCTAAACCAGGTCTAAACCAGGACTAAAACCAGGTCTAAGTCAGGACTAACACCAGGTCTAAACCAGGTCTAAACCAGGTCTAAACCAGGTCTAAACCAGGTCTAAACCAGGTCTAAACCAGGACTAACACCAGGTCTAAACCAGGACTAACACCAGGTCTAAACCAGGTCTAAACCAGGACTAACACCAGGTCTAAACCAGGACTAACACCAGGTCTAAACCAGGACTAACACCAGGTCTAAATCAGGACTAACACCAGGTCTAAATCAGGACTAACACCAGGTCTAAATCAGGACTAACACCAGGTCTAAATCAGGACTAACACCAGGTCTAAATCAGGACTAACACCAGGTCTAAATCAGGACTAACACCAGGTCTAAATCAGGACTAACACCAGGTCTAAACCAGGACTAACACCAGGTCTAAATCAGGACTAAAACCAGGTCTAAATCAGGACTAAAACCAGGTCTAAATCAGGACTAAATCAGGACTAAAATCAGGTCTCAGGAGTTCCAAACGTGAGTCTCACCCTCTGGAAGTCGCACTGCGGGTTCGGGCACACGGTGTTCGTGCAGAGCGCCACGTCCCCGCTGCAAACGCACTCCACACACGGCTCCGCTCGCCACGACGAGTTACTCTGAAAACACAACACACGAGTACGTGAATATACTGGACTCCTTCTGTCATCTAAACAAGCAAAACATTACATTTAAAGGCAGCCAGACGTCCAGATTTACCAGGGACAGTCCCAGTTCTGAGCCCCGTGTCCCCTGTCCCAGCAGATTTATCCAAAACCACTGATTTGTCCCAGTTTTATACAAGAAACGTCCCTGGTGTCTCTATTTTGGACCAATCTGATCCCTGCTCACAGCGCACAGAGGCATAAACTGTCATTTGTTGAGGTAAAATAGAGAAAAGCTGCTTAAAAACGACCAAAACACAAAGAAAACGTGACTGCACTGACTCACATGCTGGTCGTGAATGGGCCGAGTGCAGAACAATTTTCTTTAATTACGCACTCGTTTCACAAGTACGGGAAAACATAATTATTTATTTGGACATTATTCTGGTTCATAAAACCCTCCGTGGTCTTGCAGAGTTTTCATACGGTTAAATTGAATTAAAAACACTTGAGAATCGGGGTTAATCTGTGTTTTAACCTCGCAGCAAAAGTCTCGTTGTGTGATTGTGATTTGTGTTTGTTTGTTGTGCCGTATGAGCTTTTAGCCTGATCTCATTTTACTAATATGTCATTAATATTCACTGAGCTTTAACCCCCTGAAGACCTGAGGGCAGTTTTAGTACATTTCTCGTCGCCTGGATTTTTGTCTTAATTTTGCTTTTAAAACTGCCCCTTTTACCCCTAATGAAGTGTTCTACCTCCTTTTGTTCAGTCCAACCTGTTATTTCACAATCTGCTGCTGTAGTTGTGTCATGAGGCTGTGATAAAAGCTACAGGACCAGAAATAGAGATGAAAAAAAAAAACAGAAAATAAAATTCACTCTTTTATACAAAACACACAGCAAACATGTAGAAACAACTTTTTGGACATAAAAAATGCTTAATTTAGGGCCTTAGCTACAAAAATGCAAAATCTCAAGTCTGTAAGTAAATTAAAAATCTCCTTATTGCCCTAAAAACAAAAAAAGTGCAGTGGCTCCATGACTTTCCTGGTCCAGTCCTGGAAACAGCTCCTGTCAGGTCCAGGGCCAGAGCCACAGCACTTCTGCATTTCCAGGGTGGAAATTACACACACCAAGATGTGTCATTTTCCATGTGTGTGAGAATTAACTCCACTTAGAGCGACTTTTTCCCTCGTTATAAACACACACAGTCAGAGGAGTCGACCATCTTGACTCACTTCACTCTTTGGCAAAGTTTGGCTCCATCAAAATGGACGGAGCGCATGAGTTTGGGGAAAACAAAGTTCCTGTTGGACACTCGTTTTGCTCCCGTCATCACACAGCGTGAGTGTGACGTAGGATAAAGCCGCAGAAATGTACGGAAACCTCTATGTCTGCACTTTCAGAGGGGAAAAGGAAGTTTCTGTCTTTTACCGTTAGAAAGTTCTGCGGTTATAGAAACATATTCCTCTGTATCGTACACGATGTCGTAGGTCGTAGAGTTTAATGTCTTTGTCATGTGTGATGGACTGAATGTTTTTGTGCCCATGTCCTGTTTTCTGTTCTGCCAATGGGCCGACGGCAAACGTACAGCTGAACCAACACATGTTCATCACTGTGCACTGCCCCATATTTAATAAAGAAACAAACAAAAACAATTTTATGATGACCGACCACCAAAAAAACAGGGAAGTCCCGGTTTTATGTTTTGAAATTCTGGTCACTTTACACAAAATGGACTGAAGCTTTAAGTCAGACATGTCCAAACTTCCAGGTGAACTGGCCCAAACTACCACAAGTCGTACTTTTTACTGCAGGTTTTTGAAATCTACTTTGATCAAGCAATTTCCGTGTTTCCTTTTGAGGCTCTGAGCCTGAACAAAGGCCTGGAGGGTCATTCAAACCTGTTATAAAAGCACAGATTTGATGCGACGCAGGAGAACGGCGGGTCTGATCTGCGATTCACAAAGCATCGTGTGCGAGCAAAAAACAGGGCTGTGTTTTAGTGAAATGCAAAAATGTTGTTTTTACGAGATGATTAAATGTAAAATCCGTGTTTTTGCTGCGCACATTCCCACAGATCTCTGCCACTTTCATTTTCAGACCTCACGTGCGACGTCCTGCGGTTCAAAGTGACTCTTGAGGAGCTGAGAAGATCATTAGCGAGTGGAGAGTGTAAATTTGTGGCTCTTTTTTGGCTCTTGGACTGATTTTCATCCGGGTGCGGCTCAGGTGTCGGTATTTATAGTGGGTCGGATTTTATTTAAATTCTGTCGGGAAACGGGTCGGGTACGGACTGAGGTATGACGGGTACAGGCGGGATGTGCGTGTCTCAAGAACAAAAGGGGGAAACAGCCAATAAATACACTATTTTAAAAAAAAATACAAAAATAAGCTCAAAATACAGAGCGTCATAATGAGGGCCCCAAACTGCCGACTCCACCACTGGTATAACAGACTCCACCAAAAAGTTATGCGCAAGTTTCAAGTAAACTGAACAAAACCGAAGCAAATTCATGTTCAAAGAAGGGACCAAGGACTGAACCAGGACTAAAGCAGGACCACACTAGATCTAGACCAGAGCCAGGACTAGGACTAGGACCAACTAACTGAAGACAAACCCAGGTCTAAACTAGGGGTTGTTCCAAAGCTCCAATAAAGCACGTTTTTATTTAATTTATTTAGTTTGTTTCAGAGACAGGGAGAGTGCACAGTTTGCATTAACAGGAGAGCTTCGGGTATCGGCATCGGCGGGTCCTCAGACCGAATCACCGATCCGATACCGTTTTGCAAACCGTTTTCCTGAACGTGGAGCCGTGGACGAGCCGCCGGTGACTAATGCTGCCGTTAACGTCAGAGCAGGTTAAAAACAGCCTGTGGAGGAGCTGTAAACACTTAAAACAGGCTGATGACAGAAAAGACGTTTGAGTTTCCTCTGGTGCCTTCATTTAGCCGTTTGTGTGGACGCTCGGGCGGGTGAAATAACCGGGAGAGCGCAGCCCGACAGCCGATAACAGCGCCGACTCGGACTTTGTTTACTCGCCGTAATTATCCGTGTGTCAGAGGATGAGTCTTTGTACAGAGCTCGCTGCGTTTATCTGCACTGAGGTGGAACGTGAAAGTGCTTAAATCAGCTCAAATCAGCTCAAATCATCTTAAATTAGTTCAAATCAGCTCAAATCAGCTCAAATCATCTTAAATTACCTCAAATCAGCTCAAATCATCTTAAATCAGCTCAAATCATCTTAAATCAGCTCAAATCAGCTCAAATCATCTTAAATTAGTTCAAATCAGCTCAAATCATCTTAAATCAGCTCAAATCAGCTCAAATCATCTTAAATCAGCTCAAATCAGCTTAAATCAGCTCAAATCATCTTAAATCAGCTCAAATCAGCTCAAATCATCTTAAATCATCTTAAATCAGATCAAATCAGCTCAAATCATCTTAAATCAGCTCAAATAATCTTAAATCATCTTAAATCAGCTCAAATCAGCTCAAATCATCTTAAGTCATCTTAAATCAGTTCTACTTAATGTCAAACTCATTACACATTTCACCAATATTTTATTTATTCTTACATTTCTTTAAAAACAGACTTAGAATATTTTTTTTGTATGTTACAGAATGTGGTAGCTTAAGTTTACTTCTTCACACTACGGTATCAGACTGGTATCAGTATCGGCGAGTACACCAAGGCCAAGTATCGGTATCGGTATCGGAACAACACTCATCTAAACCAGGATTTAACTAGTTCAAACTCAACACTCAGCCGTGACTAATCCAAATCCTCTTGCATGTTAAACAATGAAGTACCTTAAGTTTACTTCTTCTCAATACGGTATCGGACTGGTATCGGTATCGGTGAGTACACCAAGGCCAAGTATCGCATCGGATCAAATCTCCAAAAAATGAAATAAGAATAACACTAATCAAACCAGGATCTGCCTAGTTCGAACTCAACACACTAAAAAAATAAGTAGCCTAAGTTTACTTCTTCACACCACGGTATCGGACTGGTATTGGTATGGGTGAGTACACCAAGGCCAAGTATCGGTATCGGCACTAGTCCACCTTTAAGCAGAACCTCCAAACCACGTTAGTTGAGTCTTGTTCATGACATTTTAAACCATATTTACCTCCACTTATTTAAGCACTTTTCTCTCGCTTTCTTCTTTCCTGTGTATTTCTTCATGTAAACGTGTGTGTAATGGTCTTATGTGCAGGTCTGTGTACAGCTGAACAGTTTGTGTCTGTTTAGTTCTGCAGCCTCTTCACCAGGACATGTTTGTAAATGAGTGGTTCTCAAACAGTTTTTACCTGGACAAATAAAAGGTTAAATAAATAAAATAAAATAAACTCGTCAAAACCAGGACAAGGACAAGTTCGAACTGAACACAACAAAATTAAGTGTCAGTGGCTTCTTCACACTTTGGTATCGGTATCGATGAGCACACCAAGGCAAAGTATCGGTATCGGACCCCCCAAAAATGGTAACAGGACAACACTAATAGAAAGTCAGCTAATAATCGATACTAAAACTGGTATCGAATCTAAATACTCACGGACTGGACAAAATGAAGAGTTTCATCTTGATTTAATCAGAACTAAAGTAAAACCACGTGTGTCATGAACAAATATTATCAGAGCTTCTCAAATGATCATTAAAATATAAAAATATATAAAGTATTGAGTATTTTTTAATAATATTACAAGAGGGTCGTCTAAAACTATTCAGAAAAGGTCCAAAAAAAGTTTCCCAAAGAAATGGGACGATACTCAAACTAGTCTAAAGACGGATTTAACTAGTCCTGACTCAATCCTCATCCATGTTTAATCCAGATTAAGGTGTAGACGTGTTTGGATTAAACGTGGATGTGGAGCGTTCTGTTCTTCTGGAGTCCATCAATACTAATCATAGGTTTGGATGACGGTCTTTTTACGATCGGCTCCGAGCGAGAGGCAAATCGATATCCAGAGAATCTCCTGCCACATTCATCACAACAGCCTGCAGAACTCTGAGCACACAGGGGGCAGGAGCGGCAGGGGGCAGGAGCGGCAGGGGGCAGGGGGCAGGAGCAGCAGGGGCGGCAGGGGCACATGTGGAGAGGGGAATGAGGATCAAAATGAATCCCCGTCATTATGAGTTTGCGGAGTGTTTATCGAGAGTTTAAACGGTTTCCAACTGTGTTTATTCACTTGTTTTCTTTGCACTTTCGCAGGATCGTGACTCCACAAAATCTGCTTCTTGATCGAAAATAAAGCTCCGTTATTCAAATTAGACTTTACACTGACTTTATTTTAACACTATCCGACCAGAAAGAACTGATTTAACTGGAACTACAACAAGTCTCACGCACAAAATTACAGTCAGAAGCTGCAGAACCTGCGTGAAGTCGCCCCCATCGAACTCAAACCTACACAAAAACTATGGCAACCGTTTGCGCTTCGTTTTGTGCTGCAAAAAGTTTCCTTAGCGCTGCTTTAGTTTGGGAGAAGTTATCGATTCTTTCACAGGTCAAACTGTGGTCGGCCAGTCCCACGGGAAGCTTCAAAACGCTCGAAAAGAGTCCAAAATGGAGTCGATCGTTTGTGCTGCAAAAAGTTTTGTTTGTGCGATTCTGGTTCTTGAGATATTTCATTTTTGATTCATAAATACGATTCATATATTTGGTCTATGGACTGTCAGTGTGAAAAATGTAATATATAAGTCGCACCCGAGTATAAGTCGCAGGAAACACCCAAACCTTGAAAAATACAGTACTTTTTTTCCGATAAGAGGCCTTTTAAACGCCGGGTGCAGGTGAGTATTTTGATAAATAACCATCGGTTTCAAATAAACGCAGAGTCTAAAACAAATCGAGGAAGAAGACGTGAGCACTGACGCTGCGCGTTTTTCTTCTTCGCCTGTTTTGTTTTGCTTTGTTTTTACGTAGACGGTCGCGTTTTACACATTGTTGATCGCCGTGGCTTCGGTGCGGCGGAAAAATAAACAATAGGACTTAAAATGACCTGCGTGAAGTCGCCAACATCAAACTCAAACCTACACAAAAGCTGTGTCAATCGTTTGTGCTGTGAAAAGTTGACGTCGTCCAGAACCTCAGAATGTGAAACAGCCTCAAAACAGGAAGAAAATTATAGAAAACGTTTGTATTTGGTTTGTGCTGTTTTGTGCTGTGACAGTTTCATTTGTGTGAGTTTATTTCTAAAATTATTCATTATTATTTCTGCGGTAATTACAGCTGACGGCGACAAACTCCACAAAACTAGAGAAGAGAAACGACCTGAGGCTGTGGAAAAGTCTGTGTTATTCTATAAAATATGAATCAAAAGCAAATGACTAAAGACTGACTTTTCCACAGCCTCAGATCGTTTAGGAATCTGATCCAATTTCAGTCCATTTCCTTTAACCCGCCTGTTGGGACGATCAACGGCACAACACGATGGCATTTTGGTCAAATATAATCAGTCCGAATTTATGACAATCAAAGCTCAAATCTGACATTTCACCTTCCTGACCTCACAGTATGTGTGTGACGCGTGAGGAAATCCAGCGATAATAAAAGATGAACGAAACAAAACACGACTCCGCGTCTGTTTTTGACTAAATACAAACATCAGAACACGACTTAAATCTCACACGGGTCAGTTTTGTGTCTTCTTGGACCTTTAAACCCAACAGATATCATGATTTCGGGGTTTGAAAAATGAACTACACCGAAGTGAGAATCCGTAGCGGGTTTGAGGCTCACGGCTCCTGTCAGTCTCCACGGCGACAGGCGGAGCTGCTCCTGACAGCTGTGAGCGCGACAGGCGGCACCGGCACAAACTCCACACAGATTATGAGCAAAAAAAGAAAAAAAAAAAGAATTCACTATTTTTCCGGAAAATGTTTGCGATTTCATCTGCGATTATTTTTTGGTCACGTTTGGAAATACAGCGTCTACATGTTTTTGTGTGTTTGTCTTATGGATCAGTCACAGTTTCTCATTCAGACTCATTTCTACTTTTGAAAACACATAAAAAATCTGTCAACACTAATTTCCGGATTTCCTACAGAGTTTTAGAATATAAAATTAAACAAAATACAGTAATAAACATAAATAAACAAGGCACAAACCATAAAACAAGACCTAAAACAAGCAAAACAGCAAAGCTTCCCACCCCAAACCCAACACACACACATAAACTTAAGGAAATATAAATAAAAGTAGTATTATTAGGGATGTGACAAGAACATAAATATGTTTAGTCCTGGTTTAGACCTGGTTCAGTCCTGGTTTAGTCCTGGTTTAGTCCTGGTTCAGTCCTGGTTCAGTCCTGGTTTAGTCCTGGTTCAGTCCTGGTTTAGTCCTGGTTTAGACCTGGTTCAGTCCTGGTTCAGTCCTGGTTCAGTCCTGGTTCAGTCCTGGTTTAGTCCTGGTTTAGTCCTGGTTTAGTCCTGGTTCAGTCCTGGTTTAGTCCTGGTTTAGACCTGGTTTAGTCCTGGTTTAGTTGAGTTTTTCTCTGTATTTTTGAGCTCTAAAACCTCCTGTGACTGAGTAAATGTAAAGTTGAGCTGTTTAATGTCGCACTGCGGAACATTCCCGGCCGAGTTTCTTAAATTTTAACTTAATCTGGTGCGATTACACTTTTGTAAATATAAATTATACTTAATTTTACACCAATTAAGAAGTCGTTTGAGAAGAAAAGTTGGAAAAATCCGTTCAAAAGGAAGTGGAAAGTTCTGTTTTCAGCACAATTTACACAAAAAAACACATTTTTCTGATACTTTAAACATGATTTCACCTAAATAACGGTATTTTCTTACATTCACATTTGTCAAATCATAATTACTGTGTTCGAGGAGTTTTGGCCAGGGGAATAAGACGGTTGCTAGGTAACAGCTACAGTCCCTGATACGACCAGGTAGAAAAAATAAAATTAAACCCCAAAAATGGTCAAATTCAGCAAAAGAACTGCACTTTTTCCAGTAAAATCTGAACTATGAAGATCTTAACTGTGTCGTCCAAACAGTCATAAGGACTTTACATAATGTTGATTTATAGAATGTAAATGTCGTCTCAGGTCCTAAAAACGTTATATCGCCTCCATAATTACAGCCTTTACTGCAGGATTTGTGTTTTGTGTGATAATTTGTTTCATCAGATTTTGAATTGTAAATACCATTGAATTTCTCACCTGGAATTTTCTTAACTCTGAACTTAACTCTTATGTTGGAATTATTTTTTTTATTCTGAATCGCAGTGTCGAAGTGTTTGAAATATTTTTTAAAATGTCCTTTTAAATATTCATCGCAAGTGTAGATTGTAAAATCTACAGAGAAAACAAAAAAACAAACAAACAAAAGAAAAATACAAAAAAAAAAAGAGAAAAATTTCACAGCAAAGAGCCAAGACGCCGAGGCGGAAGCAATCGATCCAGAGTGAACCGATCGAGCTTAGTAACAAACAGGAAATGGAGCAGTGAAGCGATCTGATTGGTCAGAATTAGCCCCGCCCACAGATGAGAACAGCCAATAGGAAACAGCCTCTGTCCTCCTCACTCAGGATCGATTACTTCTGCCTTGGCATCTGGGATTTTTGTTTCTGAATTTTACGCTCTGAATTCTGAGTTTTGAATCTGAGGGCTTGAAAATATTTGTGCTGAATATATAAAAGGGCATTTAAAAAAATATATTATTCATAATTTTCACTTTGAAAACGTACACTTAAAATGTCATCGACTGATATTCAGAATAAAAATAATTCAAACATGTTTTTTTTTTCAGTTAAAAAATGCTAAATCTGCTGAAATAAATGATCTTCCATATTTAAGTTCTTTATAAATTTTGGATTCTGCTTCACTGAATATTTGTAAACATGATAAAATTATACAATTTATTTTCTTTATTCTGCCTTGGCATCTCGGATCTTTACTGGGAATTTTTAATTTTTTTTGTATTTGTTTGTTTGTTTTGTTTTGTTTTCTTGTTTTCACTGTGAATTTTACACTTTGAATTTTTACCCTTTTTATTTAAAAAGTGAAATTTTATTTGGAGTTTGAAACGTATTGAAAAAGCATTACAATTTCAGACAGTAAAATAATATAAATAAAACATAAATATAAAATAAATACATACAAAATAAAAATTAAAATGAAATATAAAATAAAAAATAAATGAAATATAAAATAAAAATATATAATTAAAAATATAAATAAAAAATAAAATAAAAATAATTCAAAAATGTTCAAAGTGAGAAATTCAGCTGCCTTTAAAATGAAAAATCTGATGAAATTCATAATAATAATAATAATAATAATAATAATAATAATAATAGATTTTATTTATAATGTACTTTACATTTAAAAGCAAAATCTCAAAGTCCTACAATGAAATGCAAAAAAGAAAAAAACACTGCCAAACATTAAAAGCCTAATTAAACGATCTCCTACAGTGCTTCTCACTGCGAGTGTGTTCTGCAGCCCCAGTGTGATCCTCCTCTGTCCTCTGGCCCCTCTCCTCGTCCCTCCCTCTCCTTGTTACCCTCCCTGTGCCGGGGTCAGAGTTTTCCGGCGCCCCGGTGGAGTTTGGACGAGGAGGTTTGGGATTGGGCTCCTCCCAGGGACGCTGCGCCTAAATGGACTGACCCCCGCGGGTCGACTTCCGCCGCCGCGATCCCACAGCCCATTACTCTCCAGTGTGTGTGGACGTGAGGCGCAGACCAAACAGCGACACTCACGGGGGTTTAGGATCATCATAGTCCGGACGAGCAGGTATTTACAGGGAACACCACCATATTCTCTGATCTGGGCTAAAAACAGACCTGGAGGTGTGTTGTGTTTCCTTCACACATGTATAAAACCTCCTACATGATGGAAAATTTACTGTTTTGAGCTTTAAATCACGTTATAATGTCATTACCGCTAAAAAAACAGACCTGGAGTTGTGTTTTGTTTCATTCACGTGTTAAAAACGTGCTATATTACGGAAAATTGACTCTTTTGAGCTTTAAATGGTGTTATGTTATTAGCACCACTGCTCTAAGTGCAGTTTATTCTCAAATAAATGGCAAATGACGCATCTTGGTGTGTGTAATTGTGCATCTCTTTCTATTTTTATAATAATAATAATGCATCAGTTTTATACAGCGCTTTTCTGGACACTCAAAGACACTTTACAGCATTATTCATTCACTCCAGACCCGGTGGTGTAAACTACTATTGTAGCCACAGCTGCCCTGGGGCAGACTGACGGAAGCGAGGGCTCCAATCTGCACCATCGGCCCCTCCGACCACCACCACCATCACACACACACCACTTTCACACTAGGCAATGTGGGTGAAGTGTCTTGCCTAATGACACAACGACAGTTTTTGCCACTGGCGCCCCCCTGTGGCACCTGGAATTCCTTGTGGTCTCCCATCCAAGTACTAACCAGGCCCTGCTGAGCTTCTGAGATCTGATGGGTTCAGGCTTTGACGAGCCGGTATGGCCACAATTTTTATTTAAAGGTTTATTTCAGTCCAAATGAACAAATCCAAATGTAATTTCCACCCTGGAAATGCAGAAGTGCTGTGGCTCTGGCCCTGGACCTGACAGGAGCTGTTTCCAGGACTGGACCAGGAAAGTCATGGAGCCACTGCACTTTTTTTGTTTTTAGGGCAATAAGGAGATTTTTAATTTACTTACAGACTTGAGATTTTGCATTTTTGTAGCTCAGGCCCTAAATTAAGCATTTTTTATGTCCAAAAAGTTGTTTCTACATGTTTGCTGTGTGTTTTGTATAAAAGAGTGGGAATTTTATTTTCTGTTTTTTTCTTTTTTCATCTCTATTTCTGGTCCTGTAGCTTTTATCACAGCCTCATGACACAACTACAGCAGCAGATTGTGAAATAACAGGTTGGACTGAACAAAAGGAGGTAGAACACTTCATTAGGGGTAAAAGGGGCAGTTTTAAAAGCAAAATTAAGAAAAAAATCAGGCTTGTGACGGGCTCCCAAAACCAAAAGTTACACAGTGCATATTTAATCTCCCCGGTAAAATATGACCATAAGTATTAAAACAGAACTAAACGTCTTCACTCAGGGCTTCAAAATAAACCGTAAACTTCAGTATTTAAAGTCTGTTACCGAGCGCTCTTGTGGAGGTCACCGGTGTCCCCGACGCTTCTGCTGAATGAATTAACTTTAACTTAAACAGATTCTAATGTATTCGCGGCGGCCATCTTTAATCGCCGGCTCTTTAGCGCTGCGCGACGGAGCTGCCGCCGTCATTATATGCAAATGAGCCGGCTCCTCTGAAGGACGCTGTCGGCAACTCTCAACAGCCGCGGATTTAAAACAAGGACGCGCGACAGATGGTGAGGACGAGGGGGGGAATCTGAAAATGTCCCGTGTATCCCATAGCAACCAGGTCCTGGATTAGAGTGTTTGTTTCTAATTTGTTTGTTGCTAATTTGTTTGTTGCTAATTTGTTTGTTGCTAATTTGTTCGTTGCTAATTTGTTCGTTGCTAATTTGTTCGTTGCTAATTTGTTCGTTACTAATTTGTTCGTTACTAATTTGTTCGTTGCTAATTTGTTCGTTGCTAATTTGTTCGTTGCTAATTTGTTCATTGCTAATTTGTTTGTTACTAATTTGTTGCTAATTTGTTTGTTTCTAATTTGTTTGTTACTAATTTGTTTGTTGCTAATTTGTTTGTTGCTAATTTGTTCATTGCTAATTTGTTTGTTGCTAATTTGTTTGTTACTCGTTTGTTTGTTACTCGTTTGTTCGTTACGCGTTTGTTCGTTACTCGTTTGTTCGTTACTCGTTTGTTCGTTACTCGTTTGTTCGTTGCTAATTTGTTTGTTGCTAATTTGTTACTAATTTGTTTGGTCCTCATTTGTTTGTTGCTCATTTGTTTGTTGCTCATTTGTTTGTTACTCATTTGTTCGTTGCTAATTTGTTCGTTGCTAATTTGTTCGTTGCTAATTTGTTTGTTGCTAATTTGTTTGTTGCTAATTTGTTTGTTGCTAATTTGTTGCTAATTTGTTCATTGCTAATTTGTTTGTTGCTAATTTGTTGCTAATTTGTTCATTGCTAATTTGTTTGTTGCTAATTTGTTTGTTGCTAATTTGTTTGTTGCTAATTTGTTTGTTACTAATTTGTTGCTAATTTGTTCGTTGCTAATTTGTTTGTTGCTAATTTGTTGCTAATTTGTTCGTTGCTAATTTGTTTGTTGCTAATTTGTTTGTTGCTAATTTGTTTGTTACTAATTTGTTGCTAATTTGTTTGTTGCTAATTTGTTTGTTGCTAATTTGTTTGTTGCTAATTTGTTTGTTGCTAATTTGTTTGTTGCTAATTTGTTTGTTGCTAATTTGTTTGTTGCTAATTTGTTTGTTACTAATTTGTTGCTAATTTGTTCGTTGCTAATTTGTTTGTTGCTAATTTGTTTGTTACTCTGAATCACAATCCAAATCTGAATCTGAATCACACTCCAAATCAAAATCGCAATCCGAAGTGTTTTGTGTTGCATTTCTTGTGTGAAAAGTGCTCTATGAATAAAGTTTGATAGATTGAATGAATCAGAATCACAATCCTAATCACAATCTGGATCTGAAACTAAATCACAATCTGGATCTGAAACTTTATCACAATCTGGATCTGAATCTGGATCTGGATCTGGATCCGAATCACAATCTGGATCTGAATCACAATCTGGATCTGAATCACAATCTGGATCTGAACCTGGATCTGGATCTGAATCATAATTGGGATCTGAATCACAATGTGAATCACACTCTGAATCTGAATCCGAATCACAATCCAAATCAAAATCTCAATCTGAATGCAAATCGGAATCGGAATCACGATCTGAAGCGTTTTGTGTAGCATTTCTTGGATGAAAAGTGCTCTATAAATAAAGTTTGATAGATTGAATGAATCTGAATCACAATCCTAATCACAATCTGGATCTGAATCACAATCCACATCACAATCTGAATCACAACTCCGAATCCAGAATCACGATCTGAAGCGTTTTGTGTAGCATTTCTTGGATGAAAAGTGCTCTATAAATAAAATTTGATAGATTGAATGAATCTGAATCACAATCCTAATCACAATCTGGATCTGAATCACAATCCTAATCACAATCTGGATCTGAAAATGAATCACAATCTTGATCTGAAACTGAATACCAATCTGGATCTGAAACTGGATCTGAATCACGAACTGGATCTGAATCACAACCTGGATCTGAACCTGGATCTGAATCATAATCGGGATCTGAATCACAATCTGAATCACACTCTGGATCTGAATCTGAATCTGAATCCGAATCACAATCTGAATCACACTCTGGATCTGAATCTGAATCTGAATCCGAATCACAATCCAAATCAAAATCACAATCTGAATGCAAATCTGAATCGAATCACGATGTGAGCGTATTTCTGTGTAGCATTTCTTGGATGAAAAGTGCTCCATAAATAAAGTTTGATTGATTGAATCTGAACCTGAATCACAATCCGAATCTGAATCCAAATCACAATCTCGATCTGAATCACAATCCGCATCACAATCTGAATCTGCATCACAATCCGAATCCAAATCACGATCTGAAGCGTTTTGTGTAGCATTTCTAAGCACCGAATTCGACTAAAACTCTCGAATAAATAAAATTTGATAGATTGAATGAATCTGAATCACAATCCTAATCACAATCTGGATCTGAATCACAATCCTAATCTGAACTCTGGACCGCCCCTCACCGAAGGCCGTGAAAACTCCCCATTCCAGTCTGTGGTCCTCTGTGTCTTTTATCTATTTTATTTTATTTATTTAATTCCACTTTGTGATTTTTTTATGATGTTATAATTTGATTTTACTGGTTTTATTGGTTTAGAACTGGTGTGACTGAATTTTAGCTTTTCTTTTTTTGTTTTATCTCTGTGCTTCACTTTGGAAACTGCTCTGTTTGTAAAATGTGCTGTAGAAATAAACTGGATTTAGATTCCGAAACAGCGCCGGGATTTCCTGTAAAAACGGTAAAAAAAAACCAAAAAAAAAACGCTCCTCCGTCTGCTCCTCCTCCTCTTCCGTTCGTCCCGGCGGCCGTTCTCCTCGGGCCTCCGCGGACACGGCTCAGACGCGTCAGAGTTATGGTCGCGGTGGAGGACGGTTCGGACGGCTCGGCGGCGGTAAATCAGAGCTCCTCCCGCGTCCGGGGCCGTCCCAGGATTTACGCCGGGTTCAGCCTTCAGGGGCGTTTAGCCGGGGAAGGGAACTTTTCAGATTCATGCTAAAAGTCCCCTCTGCATTCTCCGATACCGCGGCGGGAGAAGGTTTTAATATCCATAAATCCGGTGCCGGGTTTGGAGGCGGTGTACGGAGACGGGCTAACCACTCTGCCACTCCACACTGACGCCGTTATTTCCTCTGAAAATACAGGATAAACTGTAGAGGGAGGACTCGACCAGAACTCGACCAGAACTCGACCAGGACTCAACCAGGACTCAACCAGGACTCAACTAGGACTTAGAGGCAAGATCAGGACTTAACCAGGACTTAACCAGACCTACAAAGAAGAGACAAGACCAGGACTCAACCAGGACTCAACTAGGACTCAACCAGGACTTAACCAGAACTACAAAGAAGAGACAAGATCAGGACTTAACCAGGACTTAACCAGGACTACAAAGAGACAAGAGACCAGGACTCAACCAGGACTCAACTAGGTCTGAACTAGACTTAACCAGGACTTAACTAGGACTCAACCAGGACTTAACCAGGACTTAACCAGGACTACAAAGAGACAAGAGACCAGGACTCAACCAGGACTCAACCAGGACTGCAAAGAGACAAGACCAGGACTCAACCAAGATTCAAACAGGACTCAACCAGGACTCAACCAGTCAACATTTATTTATTTATTTATTTTATTATTATTGTTTATTATTTAACTTTTTTTATTTTTTGTTTTTAATATTAACAGTCGTATATTTATTATCTTTCTATTATTATTTTGTATGACACTCGTATTTCTTCATATTTCGCCAAAGTTTGAGTGATTTTTTTTTTGTTAGTTTTGTTTTCTCTACATAAAAGTGAAAAAGTTGTGTGTACATGTGTTTTTAGTTGTTTTCTGGACTGTATATTTTCACTTTTCTATAATATTCAGTAGATATATTTGTTAATTACCATGGCAACGGCTCCAGTTTCACGTCGTACTTAAAACTTTACACACGGTTCAGAAGTTATTTATTGTTTAAAGCCTGGTCTGGACTCGGGGAATGTGTCACGGCTCCGGGTTCATCTGAAACCCGACTTCCTGTCGCCCTTTGACCTTTGCGTCTGCGGTGACAGCGACGCCGCACTGGAGAAACATTATCCCCACACGGTTAAGTTCAAGCGGGAAGCGCCGCACGCCCCGGGAAGCTCTGCGCGCCCCGGCAACCGCTCGGCAACCGCTCAGCAACCGCTCGGCAACAGCCCAGCAACCACCCGGCAACCGCTCAGCAACAGCCCGGCAACAGCCCGGCAACCGCTCGGCAACAGCCTCGCAACAGCCCGGCAACCGTTCGGCAACCGCTCGGCAACCACTCGGCAACCGCCCAGCAACCGCTCAGCACTCAACCAGGACTCAACCAGGACTCAACCAGGACTCAACCAGGACTAAACCAGGACTCAACTAGGACTCAACTAGGACTCAACCAGGACTCAACCAGGACTCAACCTGGACTCTCCCAGGACTAAACTAGAACTTGACCAGGACTCAACTAGGACTCTCCCAGGACTAAACTAGGACTCGACCAGGACTCAACCAGGACTCAACTAGGACTTAACCAGGACTAAACTAGGACTCAACCAGGACTAAACTAGGACTCGACCAGGCCTCGACCAGGACTCAACCAGGACTCAACCAGGACACAACCAGGACTGCAAAGAGACAAGAGACCAGGACTCCACCGGGACTCCAAAGAGACAAGAGACCAGGGCTCAACCGGGACTGCAAAGCGACAAGAGACCAGGACTCAACCAGGACTCAACCAGGACTAAACCAGGACTCAACTAGGACTCAACTAGGACTCAACCAGGACTCAACCAGGACTCAACCAGGACTCAACCAGGACTCTCCCAGGACTAAACTAGGACTCTCCCAGGACTAAACTAGGACTCAACCAGGACTGCAAAGCGACAAGAGACCAGGACTCAACTAGGACTCAACCAGAACTCAACCAAGACTCCGCCCGCCCCGGCAACCGTTCAGCAACCAGTCAATCCTGACGGTGGGTTTACAGCGTTTTATGCTATAATGCTGTACTGCGGAACATTCCAGGCCATGTAATGACATCTCCGTGGTGACCAGCAGGTGTACATTTAATAATCTTTGTTTCTGTGCCTTGTTCATGGCAGTTACAGGGCAGATCTGTGGAGAGGAGAGCCCAGGCACAGTAAGAATGAAGATATGTCAACGCTCAAGATGAAATTAGTTTAGCTCCATTTAGTTTTAAAGCCCCACTGTGGAACATTCCAGGAAACCAAAAATAACACATGGTGACAAACAGGTGGGAGGCTGCAGACTGCACCAGAAATGTTACGTAATGCCTCTTTAACGTACCAAAATAGACATAGAGCAGGAGTAAAATAACAACACATATATATAATAAAAAATGTAACTGATTCAACCTTTTGCAAATCGGAATCTGAAAATTACCAAAAATCAAGTGTATTTTGTTGTAAGGTTTTCAGAAGTTTTCATTTTAATTTTAATCATTTCTGTTGGTCAATGATCAGTTTTTTTTAGTGGAGACGTCTACAGTCAAACCTCTGTCAGGAAAATAATGGATTTTAGAACAGAGTTTGGACAGAGGAGGAAGAAATATGAGGGTCTGTCCTGTTTCTACAGAAATGTCATTGTAATGCTTCAGACGCTCCACAGTCAATTAATCGACGATTAATCATTAAGAATTTCGTCGATCAGGTTCATTTTAATGGACAAACTGAATGTCGGTGTCTGTGTAACGTAGCGTGAGGAGTCGAGGTCTGAGCACAAACTCTGGAGCCTCACAGTCCCACGTCTCGGCTCTGGCTCCTTGGAGATCCCTATATTCCTCAGAGTGCCTTTACCAGCACAAGGAAAGAGCTGCTTTTTTCAGCGTTTACAGTTTATGCAAATGAGCCGTGTGGTTTTAAGTTTATGGAGCGAAGTGTTAGTGTGAAAGGAGCTCCGTTATGGAACAGAAATCAAAGAATCGAGTAAAAACACATAAAAAACAGATAAAATCCAGTGCAATGTGTATGTGTGAAAAAGAAAACTAAGTTGTTGTGCATAAAAGGGAAGATTTCTGTTTGCAACTGCTCCATAACTGTGACTGAAATGAAATGTGCTTATTTGAAATGTTTCACAGCGATTATCGGTGTGAATGTGTCGGGGAAAAGGAAAATGGGGCAGAGAACAGAAGACGACTTCTTTCTGCTCCTTTTCACTCATTTCTTGTATGTTTGATATTGTGACACTGTCAATGTCATTTTATACTTTATGAATGAATGAAATAAATAAAAAGTTTTGTTTCTGTAAAACCTTAACAAATGTTTAAAGCTGCATTAAACACATTCTGATCTCACACAGCACAAAAGGAGTTTCTATCATAGTTAAACTGACTTGAATTAAGCAGATTCATCTTAAAAGATCAATTTTAAGATTTTTTTACTTAATAAGATGAGATTTTTTTACTTGTTTCAAGATATTCATCCTGATTTATTTTATCTCGATATTACAACTTATTCTGAGCACTTTTTATATGAACTCAGTCCAGGTTAAGCCTCTTTAACTTCCTTCTCAAACCAATAAGGTGGAAATCTTGCCATAAATACTTGAAACTCGTGTTTTCTGCTTAGAACAAGATTCGTATTTCGTCTTGTTTTAAAGAAAACTCAGTAAGTGAAAATTTCTTACTGCACTGGCAGAAAATTTCACTTAAAATAGGGCATTTTTACCTCGAAATTTGTATTTTTTTTCTTCTTATTTTTGATGGGCCTTTTTTGCAGTGTATGTTGTAGAGTTGAGTTTATTCATGCAGATTAGTAATAGTCATAAGAATGATGACAATTTTAATGTAAAATGTTAAGGATTAATCAAAAATCGCTCGTTAATTCTCCCGACGATCGATTAAAAACATGTAATCGAACGCCCGTCCCCAGTGTGAACTACTTATATTTATGGTTTAATCTGTCAAAATGACGGACGTCCTGCAGATTTTCCCGTCAACGTTAAAAAAAAATTCCATCAGTAACAGAGAACTTTCTATTAATGCGCCGTATTTCTGTTCAGGGATGAATCGTCGATGAACGATTCGTGCATTTGTGGACAAGGAAGACGTCTGGGCTTTTCTCCCAACTGGATTTAACTGGAGAATTTTCTGGGGTTTTTTCCGCTGTTCTGAAGCTTCCACCAATCAGACTCAAATATTGGCCGTGATGGTCGTTGTTTTCGGACCTTTCCGCGAGCGTCGTTCCAGACTGACAATGCGTAAGACTCAATTCAGACTGAACTAAAGCATATTTCAGTCTTTCGCTCCTTCCGAAAACGCAACTCTTTCTGCTTGTGCGTATTTGGGCTCGAGGCGACTGATCTGATCCTCCGACTTCCCCGGTCGATCTCAATACAACCGCCTTCCCCATCGTCTTCCATTCATTGTGTCAACAGTGCATCTAAATCAGGTGTTTGTGTATTCTGGTACGAGCCGAACCCGAGGCGCTCTTCCTTTCACCTGCAGATTTCACACTTTTCTGGCGCACACGTTGGCTCAGGCATCTCTAGTTAATTTTTCATCTGTTGCCGGAGCTGAATACTGAGGCAGGAGAGCGGGGAGTACAGTGTGCAGCGGAAAAGTTTGACCCGAGAGCGCAGCTTTCTTAAAGACAAAGTTATGGAATTTTTAAAAACTTTTCTTAAAACTGAAATACAGTAAAAGTCTCACCACGGTAGAGTGAGCAGACGTCCCCACTGACCCCGGACAGGCCCAGTTTGGAGCCCTGGGTCCCCTGGACCAGCAGATTTATGCAAAACCACTCATTTTGCCCAGTTTTACACTAGAAATATCCACAAATGTTGACCAGTCTGATCCCTGCCAACAGCAGAGAGGCTGATACTGTCATTTGTTTTGGTAAAATACACGAAAACTACTTAAAAATGACCAAAACACAAAGAAAATGTGACTATACTGACACATGTTCATCATAAATGGGCCGAGTGCAGAATAATTTTCCTTGATTGTGTATTTGTTTCACAATTATACATAAAGTCTCAGTTTTTTATTTTGAAAATCTGGTCAAACTAAGTTTAAGTCATGTTTAGGGAGACCCACACGTCCCCATTTCCCCGGGACAGTCCCAGTTTTGAACCCTGTGTCCCCTGTACCAGCAGATTTATGCAAAACCACTGATTTTGCCCAGTTTTACACTAGAAATGTCCACAAATGTTGACCAATCTGATCCCTACTGTCCTTTGTTTTGGTAAAATACAGAAAAGCTGCTTAAAAACGACCGAAACACAAAGTAGGGATGTATATACCGAATATATTTGGCCGAATATTGCAAAAAAAAAAAGCCACATTGGGCTTTCGGTGGCGTGAGTTAAACGTCAGGCCGAAAAGTGACGTGTGGCGCAAGAAATCAAACTTTGTCTAAAATGTCGTCAGTGTGGAAATATTAAAGTGTCTGAGGGCGAGAAAAGAACTGCAGTTTGCCATTTCTTCAGCATTTCTTGCAGTTTCTGAAGCATTTTCTTTGTGGCTTGATTTACAGACACAGTCGTTCAGGTTTTAATTGATATAAAACAATGTGCAGATGTCTCAGATGTCACAGTTCGCTTCTTTTTCTGTTCTGATCTGTTGTGCAGAGGCTGAAGTGTGTGAGGTACAAACACTGAGATTTACTGGAGCCGTCTGTTTATTTAAGGAATATTAAATCAAGATTTACTTTCTTTTAAAAACATGTCTCCAATTTATTCTAGGTTATTTATGCAATATTCAAAAAAACTGAAAAACTTAACAACTGCATTTGATATTCGGTTTCGGCCAAGAATTTAATTTTTATTCAGTTTCGTTTTGGTGCATCTGCAACACAAAGAAAACGTGTCTATGTGACTCATGTTCATCATTAATGGGCCGAGTGCAGAATAATTCTCCTTAATTTCGCACTTGATTCACAATTTTATTATTACAAACCACCACAAACTGAAGGATGACCCAGTTTTTTGATTTTGAAAATCTGCTCAAACTCGGTTTAAGTCATGATGGGAGGTCCAGACGTCCTTATTGACCCGGGACAGTCCCAGTCCTGAGCCCTGTGTCCCCTGTCCCTGCAGATTTACCCAAAACCACTGATTTGTCCCAGTTTTATACAAGAAATGTCCCTATTTTGGACCAATATGATCTCTGCTGACAGTAAAGAAAGGCATAAATTAACAAAAAATCAAAGAAAAGCTGCTTAAAAACGACCAAAAACCAAAGGAAAACGTGTCTGCAGTGACTCGTGTCCGTCATGAATGAGCTGCAGGACAATTCTCATTCATTTCGCACTCGTTTCACAATTTTATTATCACAAACCACCACAAACCCGAGGGACGTCCCAGTTTTGGACTAACGTCTCCAGGAAAGTTACACAGTGCGTCTTTAACTCAAACCTCGGAATGACCAAAGAAAACTGTGGCTGAAAAGTTCATCTGTAATTTTACTGCGTCTGTAAATGTTGCAAAGCTAAAATTCAATAAAATGGCCGCCAAAATTTCCAAAATGTCCAAAATTGATTAAAAAAAAAACTTAAATAAGGATCTTAAATATTCCATCAAATTTTGAATTTTAAAAGCCACTGATTTTCTCACTTTGAATTTTGTTTTGCTCGAAAAAAAAAATGTTTTATTATTTATTATGATTGATTTATGTATTATTATTTATTATTTATTTTATTAATTATTTTTATTCTGAATTTTGGTTGCGGACATTTTAAATAAACCGTTTCAATATGTATATAAATGAAACTGTTTAAAGATTTAGTGAAGCAGGAGCATTTAGACTTTAAAAAATAAAATATTCTCTATAAATGTTGCAAAGGGAAAGTTCAATAAAACAGACGTCTACATTTTATAGTAAATTATTTCTTGGCCCATAACGATTTTTCTGTAAATATTTTAAATTCAGTCTCGTCTGTGCACTTTCATAAAAAATGTAAAACAGAAAATAAAGAAGTTTAGCCAATTATTTTAACTGAAGAACACTTCAGTTTGTTTATGTCGTCTCAACCCAAGTTCAGCCCTCGGTTAGTCCTGGTATAGACCTGGTTTAGACCTGGTTTAGACCTGGTTTAGACCTGGTTTAGGACTGGTTTAGTCCTGGTTTAGACCTGGTTTAGACCTGGTTTAGACCTGGTTTAGACCTGGTTTAGTCCTAGTTTAGACCTGGTTTAGTCCTGGTTTAGACCTGGTTTAGACCTGGTTTAGTCCTAGTTTACTCCTGGTTTGGTCCTGGTTTAGACCTGGTTTAGTCCTGGTTTAGTCCTGGTTTAGACCTGGTTTAGACCTGGTTTAGTCCTGGTTTAGTCCTGGTTTAGACCTGGTTTAGACCTGGTTTAGTCCTGGTTTAGACCTGGTTTAGTCCTGGTTTAGTACTGGTTTAGTCCTAGTTTAGTCCTTGTTTGGTCCTGGTTTAGACCTGGTTTAGACCTGGTTTAGTCCTGGTTTAGTCCTGGTTTAGTCCTGGTTTAGTCCTGGTTTAGTCCTGGTTTAGTCCTAGTTTAGTCCTTGTTTAGTCCTGGTTTAGACCTGGTTTAGTCCTGGTTTAGTCCTGGTTTAGTCCTGGTTTAGTCCTGGTTTAGTCTTGGTTTAGGAAACTACATTAGAACACATCAGAAAATCGCCTAAAATCGACCCTTTAAATGCCACAGATTAAGTCAAATTCACTTTAAAACTACAGCAAATAAAAATGAAACTAATATTAACAAGAGCTCCTCCAGCGGCAAAATACGCCTGTACTTTGAATTATTGTATATAGAATTAAGTTAGAATTTGTCAAACCTAGTTAAAGATGAATTGTTGGTGCAGTTTGGAAGTTTGACATTCCTAGGTGAGACGGTTGTGGAGTTAGAGCGCGGACAAGAAATTGTCCACAGACAGACGGACAGACGGACAGACAGACGGACGGATAATCAATAGGGAAATCTGGCTCTTGCAGTAGGAGTATGAGTATGACATCATCACATTCTAGAATCGGAATTCCACCAATCAGATCGCAGCAACAGAACTTAAAGACACTACAAAGCTTTAATGTGTCAAAGCTCAAAGAAGCAGAGAATGTGGGTTGTTCTCGCTTTCAGCAGCAGAACATTTGAGAAGAGAGTTCAGATCTACGGCACGTAACATAAAAGGACAGAGATGGAAAGAGGCTTCACTTTCACTGTGAGAGGGCACAGAGACAGACATGTCTCTGTGCAAAGATATCCATTTTCAAATACAAAACCAAACATGAACACTGTGTTCGAGGAATTGAGGAGGGAGCAGAAGTTGTGCGATGCTTTGCTCAACGTGGCCGGCGTGCAATTCCCAGCACACAAACTGGTTCTGTGTAGCTGCAGCACATACTTCAAAAGCCTCTTCACTAACTGGTCCAGCCCTGACTGCCAGGTGTTTGAGATCTCCAATGTGTCAGCTGATATCATGAAGATTATCCTGGACTACTGCTACACCGGGGTGGTGCACATCACCCAGGAAAACCTCCAGGAGCTCTTTATAGCTGCTGACTACTTAGATGTGAGCGGCATTACCGAAGTCTGCTGTCAGGTCATGAAGGAGCAAATGTCCCCCAGTAACTGCATCACTGTATGGGGTATCTCAAACAAGTACTACTACCCCCAGCTGAGGAAACAAGCCTTCTTATACGTCCTGAAGCATTTCGAAGAGGTGGTGACCAGCTCTGAAGAGTTCTTCCAGCTCTCCAGGGAAGACCTGTGTTCAGTCATTGATGATGATCGGCTGAACGTGAAGGAGGAGACCACCGTGTTAGTGGCAGTCATCAGATGGATTGCACATGCTCCTGAGGAAAGGAACCACTACTTGGCCGACCTCCTACTAAAAGTCCGTCTGGGTCTGATCCATGTTGATGACTTCACTCAGTGCATGAATAGATATAACCTGTCCCACTACATTCATAACTGGAAGATTGTGGAGGAGAAGATCATAAAGGTGATGTTGGATGAAAGAGCTAGGAGGTACAATGCCTCCCTGCCCCCCACTCGTCTAGCCACTCCAAGGCTGCCCAGTGCGGTGCTTATGGTTATTGGTGGCAATAGCCAAGACAGAACAACCAACAGCATTGAAGTCTATGACAACCGCACCGATCGCTGGGTGGGTGTGGCTAATGATGACTGGACTCCAAGAGAACATCACGGCACAGTGTTCCTTAATGGATCTGTGTACGTGATTGGAGGGTTTGACGGCAATCACCACCTCAACACTACCTGCAAGTACGACCTGGCAATTCACACGTGGCACGAAATGGCACCCATGCATTCACGTAGGGGCGCCGTTAGTGTGACTTTGCTGGATGGATTGATCTACGCGATAGGCGGGTTCAATGGACTGGACTGGCTGAAGACAGCCGAAAGGTACTTGCCAGTGACCAATCAGTGGACCATGATTTCACCTATGAACGAAAAGAGAAGCGATGCCAGCAGCACAGTGTACAATGGAAAGATCTACATTTGTGGAGGTCTTAATGGTGAACATTGCCTGGCATCAGCTGAGACTTACAACCCACTAACCGAACAGTGGACCATGATAGCAGATATGTCCACCATGCGCTCTGGGCTCAGAGTCATCGCCTATGCCAATGAAATCTACGCTGTTGGTGGGTTTAATGGGGATTCCCGTTTGAACACTGTTGAAGCCTATAACCCCGCAACCAACACGTGGCGCCCCCTACCCAACATGTGGACCGGGCGCAGCAACTTTGGCATTGGGGTTGTTGACAATCAGCTATATGTTGTAGGCGGGGACAATCTGGGCACCCTTCATTGTGCTGAATGTTTTGATGCAAGGACCGGAGTTTGGACTCAGGTGCGGGACATGGAGATCCCTCGTTCTGCCCTGAGCTGCTGTGTGGTGTTTGACCTTCCCAACATGGCCGACTTTGCTCCGCCCCGCCCTCCTCCTCATGACGATTCCACTGAGGAGTAGATGCGCACTCATTTAAACAAAAGCATCTATTAACTGCAAAAAAGTGTTCAGTTTTGTTGTTGTCGATTGTTTTTTTATACACTAGTGACAGTAGCTCATTTGATATAGTGCTCGTCCTCTAATTTGAAGGTTGCCAGTTCGAATCCCGCTCTCAACATACACATCATTGGGAGAGTGATCAGATCCTCCGGCCCACAGGTTGGTGGTTCGATTCCAGCTCCCAAAGAAGAATGCTGTTGTTGTGTCCTTTGGCGTGGTTCCCTGATGTAAAAGTGCTTTAAATGCATTGAAGGTGGAAAAGCTCTATATAAAATGTTACCATCAAATAGACTTTTTCCAGGTATTTAGTATGAACAAGAGCTCCTCCAGCGGCAAAATACGCCCGTACTTTGAATTATTGTATATAGAATTAAGTTAGAATTTGTCAAACCTAGTTAAAGATGAATTGTTGGTGCAGTTTGGAAGTTTGACATTCCTCGGTGAGACGGTTGTGGAGTTAGAGCGCGGACAAGAAATTGTCCACAGACAGACGGACAGACGGACAGACAGACGGACAGACAGACGGACGGATAATCAATAGGGAAATCTGGCTCTTGCAGTAGGAGTATGAGTATGACATCATCACATTCTAGAATCGGAATTCCACCAATCAGATCGCAGCAACAGAACTTAAAGACACTACAAAGCTTTAATGTGTCAAAGCTCAAAGAAGCAGAGAATGTGGGTTGTTCTCGCTTTCAGCAGCAGAACATTTGAGAAGAGAGTTCAGATCTTTCATGAAGACAAAGCTTCAAAGACTTCAAAGCTTTGAAGTGTCCACAGACAGACGGACAGACGGACGGACGGACGGACAGCGGACAGCGCCATAGCATAATACGTCCCGTCTTACACAACGGGCGTATAAAAATCAAGCTATAACCAGTTAAAGGGAGGCCAGCTGATAAAAATGGGTTTTAAAAAGATGATCCTGATGGTGCTATTCTTATCTCCTCAGGCAGGTCATTCAAAAGCCGAGGAGGCCGGACTGAAAAGGTTTGATCAAACAAAGTAATAAATATTAAAGCTAATTCTCAAAATTAGTTTTTAATTCTTTGTAACTAGAGTGAAGCAGAAATTCCAAGCAGCCCCTCAGATAAGAGTTCCAGTGAAAAAGTCGGCTATATTATAATAATCCTATGAAATTAATTAGATCTACTTCATAATAAAACCTATGTAAAAATAATGTCATGTATCAGTACTCGGTATCTTCAAGTACTCAGAAAGAAGCAGTCGTACTCATTTTTGTGCATCCCTTTTTATACGCCCGCGATAAAACGGGACGTATTATGGTATTGCGCTGTCCGTCCGTCCGTCCGTCTGTCCGTCCGTCTGTCCGTCCGTCTGTGGACACTTCAAAGCTTTGAAGTCTTTGAAGCTTTGAAGCTTTATTTGTCTGTCCGTCTGTGGACAATTTCTTGTCCGCGCTCTAACTCGACAACCGTCTCACCTAGGAATGTCAAACTTCATGGCTGGACACCCCATGGGTCAAGGATGTTCCCTATTGATTTCAAGTTCACAGGGTCAAAGGTCAAGGTCACGGCCCGACCCTTTGCGAAAACCTGCCCGTCGCTCTTGCTAACTGTGATCGTTTCCATCTCTGTCTTTTTATCTTCCATCTCTGTCCTTTTATGTTACGTGCCGTAGATCTGAACTCTCTTCTCAAATGTTCTGCTGCTGAAAGCGAGAACAACCCACATTCTCTGCTTCTTTGAGCTTTGACACATTAAAGCTTTGTAGTGTCTTTAAGTTCTGTTGCTGTAGCCAGATTTCCCTATTAATTATCCGTCCGTCTGTCTGTCCGTCTGTCCGTCTGTCTGTGGACAATTTCTTGTCCGCGCTCTAACTCCACAACCGTCTCACCTAGGAATGTCAAACTTCCAAACTGCACCAACAATTCATCTTTAACTAGGTTTGACAAATTCTAACTTAATTCTATATACAATAATTCAAAGTACGGGCGTATTTTGCCCCGCTGGAGGAGCTCTTGTTCATATTAGTTTCATTTTTATTTGCTGTAGTTTCAAAGTGAATTTGACTTAATCTGTGGCATTTAAAGGGTCGATTTTAGGCGATTTTCTGATGTGTTCTAATGTAGTTTCCTAAACCAAGACTAAACCAGGACTAAACCAGGACTAAACCAGGACTAAACCAGGACTAAACCAGGACTAAACCAGGTCTAAACCAGGTCTAAACCAGGACTAAACCAGGACTAAACCAGGACTAAACCAGGTCTAAACCAGGTCTAAACCAGGACTAAACCAGGACTAAACCAGGTCTAAACCAGGTCTAAACCAGGACTAAACCAGGACTAAACCAGGTCTAAACCAGGACTAAACCAGGTCTAAACCAGGTCTAAACCAGGACCAAACAAGGACTAAACTAGGACTAAACCAGTACTAAACCAGGACTAAACCAGGACTAAACCAGGTCTAAACCAGGACTAAACCAGGTCTAAACTAGGACTAAACCAGTACTAAACCAGGACTAAACCAGGTCTAAACCAGGTCTAAACCAGGACTAAACCAGGACTAAACCAGGACTAAACCAGGTCTAAACCAGGTCTAAACCAGGACTAAACCAGGATACAGGACACAGAAAGAGCTCCATTGTGTTTTTAAACTCCAACCACCTTCATAAAATAAACTCATCATAATTCTGATGAAATAAAATAAAGCCTCTTCAGTTCTCAGTTCATGCAGAACACTTCAGGCTGCAGTGCTGCTGTTTTATGTTTTATACGTTGAAATACAAACATCTCTGAACATAGACGTGTTTCCGCTCAAGGGTTCATTTTATTTCAGTTTTTTTTTTACATGTTGTCAGTGACGTCCACCCACAGCTCCTGTCCTCTGCCTTATCTTATCCAGCAAACACCCACAGAACTAAAATAAAACCACAGACCTGAGCTCATTCACCTTTTTCTGGAGCGTCCGGTTCACGTTTTTCTGTGGTAAATGTGTGTGGAAATGTAGCTTCATAAATCTGCCCCGACACCAAATCTCCAACAAGAACCACGAGGAGTTTATCCACGACGAAAACTTAAAGGAGGAAAACTGAGCAGCACTAATGTTATGAGCATGAATAAAACATAAATAACCCGTTCGCTCAGATTGACTCTGCAATTCAAATTAAAACTCGATCTCATGATGTTGATATTTGCATAAACACGGAGATTTATGGGATTTAAATGTGAGACATGTGAACATTTGCTTAAGGCCTGTTCACACTCCAAAAGACATAAAAACTCTGTTCTCCACACCTGATCTGAGCAGAGCTTTTCTTCAGTAGTTCATCCAGTCCACTTTACTTATACAGCACATTTCATAAACTGGAAGCGTTTCCAAAGTGCTGCACAAAACCATCTTTTAAAATAAACAAATAACCACAGAAACTGTTTAAAATAAACAAGTAATCAAATGCCCCACCAGAGCGCACACAAATAAATATACCATAAAATAATAAAAACAATAAAAGATAAAAACACTAAAAATAAATAAATAAATAAATACTCTAAGAACAATAAAATAATTAAAAAAAAACTAGAATACAATAAAAGACACAGAGGAGCACACAACTCACGCGGTGTTAAAAGCCAGAGAATAAAAGTTCATCAGAGCTGTCCGACATCTTCACTCTCATTGGTTATTTATTTTATATATTAATGGTGGATTTGTAGCGCGTCGAACACGGCCAATAAAATAACAGTGTCGTAGGTGAAACAGGCGCTTCCAGCCTGGACCAACAGGAGAGAAATACGGCGGCGGCAGAGAGGGGGGAGGGGCAGAGTGAGGGGGCGGGGGCAATGCGAGGGGGAGGGGCAGAGTGTGGGGGCGGGGCAGAGCGAGGGACCGGGGCAAAGCGAGGGGGCGGGGCAGAGCGAGGGGGCGGGGCAAAGCGAGGGGGGCGGGGCAGAGAGGGGAGCGGGCACAGAACTATAATAAAATCTGGAAGACGAATCCAAGATGGCGCCTGTTGTTTTCAGTGGCCTGAGCTTTTTTTACTTCCACAGTTACTTCCAACGTCTGACGTCACAGCCCAAGACTGTCGGGCTGTGACGTCAGAAACGCCGTTCTGACCAATCAGAGCGCGAGCTGCTAGAGCGGAGCTAGCGCAGGCTCAGAGCGGGGCTAGGCTAACTCTAACACAGCTGATTTTTAGGTTCTTTGACGATTAAAACATTTTTTTAAAGTTCATATTGTAAAAATACAGAAGAATCCCTACAAAATCCGACCTTTATGAAAGCTGTGGACGGCCTGTCAGCTGAACACGGGCAGGTTGATTTCTCAAAAAATACATTGTGCTTCTATAGGAGAGTTTTTCCTGGGCTGCAGCTGCAGTACCTCGCTCGGCCACACGTCAATAGATAGAGGACAGAGGGGGCGGGGCAAAGCGAGGGGGCGGGGCTTATCCAGCTCTTATTATACATCCATGGGAGCGGGGCAGAGGGGGCGGGGCTTATCCAGCTCTTATTATACATCCATGGGAGCGGGGCAAAGCGAGGGGGCGGGGCAGAGTGAGGGGGCGGGGCAGTTCGGCAGCAGAATATCTTATCAAGTCTGAAATGTCAGAGTCCAAATGTCTTATGGAGTAACGAGAAAATGGAAAAGAATCGTACAAAATCTGACCTTTGACCAGCTGAACACGGGCAGTTTGAATTCCCAAGATGCACTGTGCTCTCAGGGAGCTACAGTACCTGGAGGCGGGACAGAGGGGGCGGGGCTCATCCAGTTTGTATTATAGATTCAGGCAAAGACCTTGTGTTGTATTTTTGTATGAAAAACGCTCGAGAAATAAAGTTTGATTGAAAAACCACAGAGATGAACCGGGACAGGAAGTAGTGCCGCAGACAGTGAGGCGTCCGGACGGGTTTATGGATCTGGGTTCAGTCTGGAGTCTCTGTTCCCTCTGTTTTCTGTTCTCTCTGTTCTCTCTCTTCTCTGTTCCCTGTTCTCTCTGTTCTCTCTGTTCTCTCTGTTCTCTCTGTTCCCTGTTCTCTCTGTTCTCTCTTCTCTCTGTTCCCTCTGTTCCCTCTGTTTTCTGTTCTCTCTGTTCTCTTTCTTCTCTGTTCCCTCTGTTCCCTGTTCTCTCTGTTCTCTCTTCTCTCTGTTCCCTCTGTTCCCTCTGTTTTCTGTTCTCTCTGTTCTCTCTGTTCCCTGTTCTCTCTGTTCTCTCTGTTCTCTCTGTTCTTTCTGTTCTCTCTGTTCTCTCTGTTCTCTCTCTTCTCTGTTCCCTCTGTTCCTTCTGTTCTCTGTTCTCTCTGTTCTTTCTGTTCTCTGTTCCCTCTGTTCTCTCTGTTCCTTCTGTTCTCTGTTCTCTCTGTTCTCTGTTCTCTCTGTTCTTTCTGTTCTCTCTGTTCTTTCTGTTCTCTGTTCTCTCTGTTCCTTCTGTTCTCTGTTCTCTCTGTTCCCTCTGTTCCTTCTGTTCTCTGTTCTCTCTGTTCTTTCTGTTCTCTCTGTTCTCTGTTCCCTCTGTTCCTTCTGTTCTCTCTGTTCTCTGTTCTCTCTGTTCTTTCTGTTCTCTCTGTTCCTTCTGTTCTCTGTTCTCTCTGTTCTGTCTGTTCTCTCTGTTCTGTCTGTTCTCTCTGTTCTCTGTTCTCTCTGCTCTCTCTGTTCTTTCTGTTCTCTGTTCTCTCTGTTCTCTCTCTTCTCTGTTCCCTCTGTTCTCTCTCTTCTCTGTTCCCTCTGTTCTCTCTGTTTTCTCTGTTTTCTCTGTTCTGTCTGTTCTCTCTGTTCTCTGTTCTCTCTGTTCCTTCTGTTCTCTGTTCTCTCTGTTCCCTCTGTTCTCTCTGTGTTCTCTGTTCTCTCTCTTCTCTCTCTTCTCTGTTCTCTCTCTTCTCTGTTCTCTCTGTGTTCTCTCTTCTCTGTTCTCTCTCTTCTCTGTTCTCTCTCTTCTCTGTTCTCTCTGTTCCTTCTGTTCTCTGTTCTCTCTGTTCCCTCTGTTCTCTCTGTGTTCTCTGTTCTCTCTCTTCTCTGTTCTCTCTCTTCTCTGTTCTCTCTGTGTTCTCTCTTCTCTGTTCTCTCTCTTCTCTGTTCTCTCTCTTCTCTGTTCCCTCTGTTCTCTCTCGTCTCTGTTCTCTCTGTTCTCTGTTCTCTCTCTTTTCTGTTCTCTCTCTTCTCTGTTCTCTCTCTTCTCTGTTCCCTCTGTTCTCTCTCTTCTCTGTTCTCTCTCTTCTCTGTTCTCTCTCTTCTCTCTGTTCTCTCTCTTCTCTGTTCTCTCTCTTCTCTGTTCTCTCTCTTCTCTGTTCTCTCTTCTGTGTTCTCTCTGTTCTCTGTTCTCTCTCTTCTCTGTTCTCTCTCTTCTCTGTTCTCTCTCTTCTCTGTTCTCTCTCTTCTCTGTTCTCTCTCTTCTCTGTTCTCTCTCTTCTCTGTTCTCTCTCTTCTCTGTTCCCTCTGTTCTCTCTCTTCTCTGTTCTCTCTCTTCTCTCTGTTCTCTCTCTTCTCTGTTCTCTCTCTTCTCTGTTCTCTCTCTTCTCTGTTCTCTGTTCTCTCTCTTCTCTGTTCTCTCTGTTCTCTCTCTTCTCTGTTCTCTCTGTTCTCTGTTCTCTCTCTTCTCTGTTCTCTCTGTTCTCTGTTCTCTCTCTTCTGGTTTCCTGGTTTAGTCCTGGTTCAGTCCTGGTTCAGTCCTGGTTTAGACCTAGTTTAAACCTGGTTCAGTCCTGGTCCAGTCCTGGTCCAGTCCTGGTTTCGTCCTGGTTTAGACCTGGTTTAGTCCTGATGTAGTCCTGGTTTAGTCCTGGTTTAGTCCTGATTTAGACCTGGTTTAGACCTGATGTAGTCCTGGTTTGGACCTGGTTTAGTCCTGGTTTAGACCTGGTTTAGTCCTGGTTTAGACCTGGTTTAGACCTGGTTTAGACCTGGTTTAGTCCTGGTTTAGTCCTGGTTTAGACCTGGTTTAGACCTGGTTTAGACCTGGTTTAGACCTGGTTTAGTCCTGGTTTAGTCCTGGTTTAGACCTGGTTTAGACCTGGTTTAGTCCTGGTTTAGACCTGGTTTAGTCCTGGGTTAGACCTGGTTTAGACCTGGTTTAGTCCTGGTTTAGACCTGGTTTAGACCTGGTTTAGACCTGGTTTAGACCTGGTTTAGTCCTGGTTTAGACCTGGTTTAGTCCTGGGTTAGACTTTATATCATTGGTTCGAAAACTGAAAAATTTGAATCTTTTTCTGTTTTTTCACTTTGGTTTTGTGTCTTTTCATTTTCTTATTTCTGGTTTTATTTGTAAAACCGACACACGGATCAGATCTCACTGTGTCCTGAGCTCCGAGCACATTCCTGACAGGAGCGCACCTGCCAGTCCGGATGAGGCGGGACTGACAGGAGCGCTCCTGCCAGTCCTGGTCCATGTCAGATGAGCCTCGCAGGGGAGAGGAATCCAATCAGAGTCTGAGTGACAGGTCCACACGGCAGGAGGGGAGGTGTGTCATTAGCATGCTAGTCCTGCAGATCGAGCCGCACGAGCACCTGACAAACGGACAGGGACAGAAACCAGGACTAAACCAGGACTGAACCAGGACTAAACCAGGACTAAACCAGGACTAAACCAGGACTAAACCAGGACTAAACCAGGACTAAACCAGGACTAAACCAGGTCTAAACCAGGACCAAACCAGGACCAAAAGAAGACTAAACCAGGACTAAACCAGGACTAAACCAGGTCTAAACATAAGACTAAACCAGGTCTAAACCAGGACCACACCAAGACTAACCAAGGACTAAACTTAGGACTAAACCAGGTCTAAACCAGGTCTAAATCAAATATGAAAGACCAAAACCTGAATAATTCCTGCAGACATGGAATCTCCTAAAAGAACAGCACTAGACCGGGACTAAACCAGGACTAAACCCGGTCTAAAAACGGACTAAACCCAAACCAGAGCACGTCCTGTATCACCACATGACATCACGAGGTGGAGCAGCGTATTTTCCTTCTGTCTAAATCTGCAGCTCTGTTTGTGACTGTTTGCCTGTAAAAGCCCCTGGACTCCGCACACGGCACCCGGACTCCGGCGGCGTTCCCAATGACGGGCGGCAGATTCCGGCTCCATCCCGTCACAGGAGCCAAAGGTCACTGTTTCCATCAGGACCCTGGGGTGTAGCGCCCCCTGCTGGCTCCCCCTGCAGCGCCCACAGGATCAGAGACCGAACAACAGGACGGATGTGGAGGCCGCGGCTCCAAAACACTTTTCCCCACAAAGGAAATGTTGGATTTTGTTGGGAATCTTCCCTTCCCGTGTTCCCGGAGTCGAGTTCTGTTTCGTTCGCACGTGTTTAACACACAAACCTGCACATTTAGGCCGAGTTTTTCTCTCAAACGGAAAGAAAAATCACTTATTTGGACACAGGGGCTCACACATTACAGGATAATATAATAAACAAGAGAAAAACGGCTGAGACTAGTTTTAGTCCTGAAACCAGGACTAAACCAGGTCTAAATCAGGACTAAATCTGGTCTAAACCAGGACTAAACCAGGTCTAAATCAGGACTAAATCTGGTCTAAACCAGGACTAAACCAGGTCTAAATCAGGACTAAATCTGGTCTAAACCAGGACTAAACCAGGTCTAAATCAGGACTAAATCTGGTCTAAACCAGGTCTAAATCAGGACTAAATCTGGTCTAAACCAGGACTAAACCAGGTCTAAATCAGGACTAAATCTGGTCTAAACCAGGACTAAACCAGGTCTAAATCAGGACTAAATCTGGTCTAAACCAGGACTAAACTAGGTCTAAATCAGGACTAAATCTGGTCTAAACCAGGACTAAACCAGGTCTAAATCAGGACTAAATCTGGTCTAAACCAGGTCTAAATCAGGACTAAATCTGGTCTAAACCAGGACTAAACCAGGTCTAAATCAGGACTAAATCTGGTCTAAACCAGGACTAAACCAGGTCTAAATCAGGACTAAATCTGGTCTACACCAGGACTAAACTAGGTCTAAATCAGGACTAAATCTGGTCTAAACCAGGACTAAACCAGGTCTAAATCAGGACTAAATCTGGTCTAAACCAGGACTAAACCAGGTCTAAATCAGGACTAAATCTGGTCTAAACCAGGACTAAACCAGGTCTAAATCAGGACTAAATCAGGTCTAAACCAGGACTAACCTAGGACTAAACTAGGTCTAAACCAGGTCTAAACTAGGTCTAAATCAGGACTAAACCAGGACTAAACCAAGACTAAACCAGAACTAAACCAGGACCAAACCAAGACTAACCTAGGGCTAAACCAGGATTAAACAAGATTAAACGAGGACAAAAACAGGTCTAAACCAGGACTAAACTGAGACTAAACCAGGTCTAAACCCGGAGTAAATGATATTTGGTAGAAGTTTCGGTTTCATTAGTGCACAGTAAACCCTCCTCTGGGCCGCCGTGGCTCCTGGTAGTGAAATCGCCGGTGGCGTCGGCGGCGTCGGTGCTGTGGGTTCAGATTGTGTTACGTGCCTCAGTTAAAATAGAGCTGTGGTGTGGAGCGCGGCGCCTCAGCAGCTGTTTCCAAACCACGCAAATAATCCACTAAATATGGATTCAGCACCACGACCGACGCTACAGGAACACGAGCACCTCACAGAGCCGGAGAAGGGACTAAACCAGGGCAAAACCAGGACTAAACCAGGACTAAACCAGGACTAAACCAGGACTAAACCAGGGCAAAACCAGGACTAAACCAGGACTAAACCAGGGCAAAACCAGGACTAAACCAGGACTAAACCAGGGCAAAACCAGGACTAAACCAGGACTAAACCAGGGCAAAACCAGGACTAAACCAGGACTAAACTAAGGGCAAAACCAGGACTAAACCAGGACTAAACTAAGGGCAAAACCAGGACTAAACCAGGACTAAACTAAGGGCAAAACCAGGGCAAAACCAGGACTAAACCAGGACTAAACCAGGACTAAACTAAGGGCAAAACCAGGACTAAACCAGGACTAAACTAAGGGCAAAACCAGGACTAAACCAGGACTAAACTAAGGGCATAACCAGGACTAAATCAGGACCAAACCAGGACTAAACTAGGGTCAAAACCAGGACTAAACTATGGTCAAAACCAGGACTAAACCAGGACTAAACCATGGTCAAAACCTGGACTAAACCGGGACTAAACTAGGGTCAAAACCAGGACTAAACCAGGACTAAACTATGGTCAAAACCAGGACTAAACTATGGTCAAAACCAGGACTAAACCAGGACTAAACCATGGTCAAAACCTGGACTAAAGCAGGGCTAAACCAGGACTAAATCAGGACCAAACCAGGACTAAACTAGGGTCAAAACCAGGACTAAACTATGGTCAAAACCAGGACTAAACCATGGTCAAAACCAGGACCAAACCAGGACTAAACTAGGGTCAAAACCAGGACTAAACCAGGACTAAACTAGGGTCAAAACCAGGACTAAACTATGGTCAAAACCAGGACTAAACCAGGACTAAACCATGGTCAAAACCTGGACTAAACCGGGACTAAACTAGGGTCAAAACCAGGACTAAACTAGGACTAAACTAGGCTCAAAACCAGACTAAAAGTGAAACATTGCACCTTTAAAATGCTGAATTCTGCTCTTAAGTTTCATCGCTAATTGAAAATATCAGGTTCAACATTTGTGAATCTTTTGGATATTTTATTTCAAAGTACAGCGTCACCTGTGAGGAAATGTGACCTCCTCCCATCATTTTACCTGAAATGTTTCACAGTGTGGCATTAAACACCAACTATGATCATGCAAGATGGATTTCAAGCACTTCTATCTAGAATTTAGCATCTTTAAATTTATTCTCAGGCCATAAACTCTGATCCTGAACCGGTTTTACGTCCGTTTATCTCAAACTTTGCGTCCATAAACTTATTTCCGGGCCATGAACACTCACAGAGACGCTTCATTCTCGTCCAGAGGTCGTTTATTTTAAGAGAACTCGTCGAGTAAAACGATCTTTGCTGCACGGACAGATCATTTCACTGCTTTTAAGTCATTTTCTGACAGATTTGAGTGTTTATAACATAAAGTGAAGCAGGCTAAAGCTAAAGCTAAAGCTAAAGCTAAAGCTAAAGCAAACGCTGCTGCTGCTGGAGGGGAAGAGCCTCTGGGTGTTAACCTACAGAAACAACATTACAGTGATTAAAGAAAGACTCACACAGCAGCAGCTTTAACGCACAACAGCCACACTGAGAAACAAATCTGAGAACGAGTCACACTGAGTTCAGACAGAGACAGGGTTTAGTGACCCCAAACTAGGGCTAAAATCAGAGTAAAACAGGGTTAACATCAGACTAAAACAGGACTAAACTAGGCTCAAAACCAGGACTAAAACCAGACTAAACCAGAGACAAAATCAGGAAAAACTAGGGTCACAAGCACAGACTAAACCTGGACTAAACTAAGGTCAGAACCAGACTAAACCAGGACAAACTAGGGTCAAAAGACAGACTAAACCAGGCCTATACTAGGCTCAAAACCAGGACTAAAACTGGACTAAACTAGGGACAAAATCAGGAAAAACTAGGGTCATAAATAGAGACTAAACCAGGACTAAAGTAGGCTCAAAACCAGGACTAAAATCAGACTAAACTAGGGACAAAATCAGGAAAAATTAGGATCAGAAACACAGACTAAAATGGGACTAAACTAGGGTCAAAACCAGGACTAAACCACAATTACACTAGGGTCAAAACCCCAGACTAAACCAGGACTAAACCAGGACTAAACCAGGACTAAACCAGGACTAAACCAGGACTAAACCAAGACTGAACCAGGACTAAACCAGGACTGAACCAGGACTGAACCAGGACTGAACTAGGACTAAACCCGGTCAGACACCAGATCTAACCCAGACCAAAACAGGACTGGTCCAGTTTTACACCAAAGTGACACTTCTGAGCCACTTCTGGGATGGAAACAGACCTGGGTTCAGATAAAGTCGGGTTTTATCGGGTTCTAAAAGAGAAAAGTGCCGCTTCATCTCAGGTGTGACCCAGATCTGAGGAAAATCCTCACGAGCGACGCTCCAGGATCAGCACAAAGACCAGTCTGGACCCAGATTTACTCTGAGAGAACTGAGAGAAGGTTCAAAGCAGGACTAAACCAGGACTAAACCAGGAGCAAAGCAAGACTAAACCAGGACTAAACCAGGAGCAAAGCAAGACTAAACCAGGACTAAACCAGGACTAAAACAAGACTAAAACAAGACTAAAACAAGACTAAAACCAGGACTGAACCAGGACTAAACCAGGACTAAACCAGGACCAAAGCAAGATTGAACCAGGGTCAAAACCAGGACCAAACCAGGATAAACCGAGACTAAAACCAGGACTAAACAAGGACTAAATCCAGACTAAAAGCAGAACTAAACAGGGGCAAAACCAGACTAAACCAGGACCAAAACATGACTAAACAGGACTAAATCAGGATAAACCAAGACTAAACAAGGATCAAAACCAGGACTAAACCAGGGTCAGAACCAGACTAAACCAGGACCAAACCAGGATGAGAACAAAGCAAGACTTGTCCTGGACTAGAAGACTAAACCAGCACTAAAACAAGACTAAACCAGGTCTAAACCAGAACTAAACCAGGACCAAAACAAGTCTAAACCAGGCCTAAACCAGGACTAAACCTGGACCAAAACAAGACTAAACCAGGTCTAAACCAGGACTAAACCAGGATCAGGAACAAAACAAAACTTTTCCTAAACTACATCAGGCATAATGTTAAACCAGGACTCAACCAGGTGAAACAAAAGACCAAACCAAGACCAGAGCAGGACTCAAATCCTACGTGTAAGAAAATGATCCAAACCACTGCCTGTAATCTGTATCTTTGTCTCTCTAATGTGGAAAACATTTAGATCTTCTTTTACCCGAGACCATAAGACTAAACCGCCATGTTTGTTTTTGTTTTTTCGTCTCTCTGATTGGTTAATCCGCCTGTCAATCAGACCCTCTGAACTCACGGAGACAAAGCTGAACGTTAAATCCCGACAATTACGTTTTCAGTACAGGATTACTCAACGATTCGCCGACAAAATCCCTGGAAATACAGCTCCAAGTGTGCAAATTAAAGAGAAAACGGTTAGAACATCGCGTAAGATCGATAAAAGTCACAGAACAGGTCGTGTTTAACCAGGTTAAAGCTCCAGCTCCAGGTCCAGGTTCCGCACTGGCTCCGCTTTCTGGTTTGGCATCGATCGGCGCAGATGTACAGGAAGTGTGTGTGCGCCGAGCTCGTCTCCTCCGGGACTCACGGAGACGCGGCGGTCGCATCGATTTCGCGTCCGGAATGTTTGTGTCGGACAAGAATTCCGTGTGTTTTAACCTGGTTTAGTCGCAGGAGGCCGGAAAGGAGAAGGAGGCAGAGGAGGCGAGGTTTGAGCCGGTTTAGGCAGGAATAAGGACTAAACCAGGTCTAAACCAGGACTGAACCAGGACTGGACCAGGTCTAAACCAGGACTGAACCAGGACTGGACCAGGACTGGACCAGGTCTAAACCAGGACTGAACCAGGACTGGACCAGGTCTAAACCAGGACTGAACCAGGACTGGACCAGGTCTAAACCAGGACTGAACCAGGTCTAAACCAGGACTGAACCAGGACTGGACCAGGACTGGACCAGGTCTAAACCAGGACTAAACCAGGTCTAAACCAGGACTACATCAAGTCTAAACCAGGTCTAAACCAGGACTAAACCAGGTCTAAACCAGGACTAAACCAGGTCTAAACCAGGTCTAAACCAGGTCTAAACCAGGACTAAACCAGGACTAAACCAGATCTAAACCAGGTTTAAACCAGGTTTGAACCAGGACTAAAACAGGACTAAACCAGGTTTAAACCAGGTCTAAACCAGGTCTAAACCAGGACTAAACCAGGTCTAAACCAGGTCTAAACCAGGTCTAATCATAGTCCATAATAAAGTGTTGGCTGCTGTGTGTTAATCACCGCAGGTTTAAACTGCGGTGGTTTTGAGTCTAATTATGAGAAGAATCAGAATTTCCTGCACATGGGGCACGTGTGAATGTGTGAACCGGTCACATCGCAATTAAACCACATGAATATTTAAAGAGACTCGACGCGTTTTACATAAACGGATTTCAGAGCGACGTCTTTACAGGAGGGATGACACTTTTATTTACCGCCAACACAACATTTACATCTGTGTTACTTTTGTGTTGTTTTTATTGTTTATATTTGCTGAAAACAATGGAGTTATTTCAGTTTGTATCATGTTTTTTGTGTATTTATGGAGGATTTTCTGACAGATAACCGTAAAGAGGGTCTGGGAGAGATCGCTAGATTACTCAGACATGCTCTAAAACCTCCTCAGGAACGTTTTTAATGATCGTTGGAACACGGTAGAAAAGTTGTAGTTAGTTAAAAGAGCTCCTTTTTAATGGACTAAACCAAGAACGAACCAGAACTAAACCAGGTCTAACGCAGGATCAAACCAGGTCTAAACCAGGACTAAACCAGGTCTAACGCAGGATCAAACCAGGTCTAAACCAGGACTAAACCAGGACTGAACCAGGTCTAAAACAGGACTAAACCAGGTCTAAACCAGGTCTAACGCAGGATCAAACCAGGACTAAACCAGGACTAAACCAGGACTGAACCAGGTCTAAAACAGGACTAAACCAGGTCTAAACCAGGTCTAAACCAGGACTAAACCAGGTCTAAACCAGGTCTAAACCAGTTCTAAACCAGGACTAAACCAGGTCTAAACCAATCCAACTAACACAGGATCAAACCAGGACTAAACCAGGTCTAACACAGGATCAAACCAGGACTAAACCAGAACTAAACCAGGTCTAACGCAGGATCAAACCAGGTCTAAACCAGGACTAAACCAGGTCTAACGCAGGATCAAACCAGGACTAAACCAGGGCTAAACCAGGGCTAAACCAGGGCTAACGCAGGATCAAACCAGGACTAAACCAGGACTAAACCAGGACTGAACCAGGTCTAAAACAGGACTAAACCAGGTCTAAACCAGGTCTAAACCAGGACTAAACCAGGACTAAACCAGGACTAAACCAGGACAAAACCAGGTCAAAACCAGGACTAAACCAGGACTAACGCAGGACTAAACCAGGACTAAAGCAGGACTACTAACGCAGGACTAAACCAGGACTAAACCAGGACTAAACCAAACCAGGACTAAACCAGGACTAAACCAGGTCTAACGCAGGACTAAACCAGGACTAAACCAGGTCTAACGCAGGACTAAACCAGGACTAAAACAAGACTAAACCAGGTCTAAACCAGGTCTAAACCAGGTCTAAACCAGGACTAAACCAGGTCTAAACTAGGACTAAACCAGGACTAAACCAGGACTAAACCAGGACAAAACCAGGTCTAAACCAGGACTAAACCAGGACTAACGCAGGACTAAACCAGGACTAAACCAGGACTAAACCAGGATTTTTTTTTTCCTCTCTGGACTTTTAAAGCTCCTACATTACACAAAACTGCCTCTTCTGAGCTCTAAATCGTGTTATGAAGGTGTTTCCTCCTCCAAAACAGACCTGGAGCTGTGTTTAGTTTCATTCCCATGTCTGAGTGACTCTTTATTATCAGTTTATCTGCATCTCCAAAGCTCAAAACGCTCTGCTGCACCTTGTGATGTCACGACGCGGTAGTTTTCAGGTGAACAGCTCTTTTTTTTTTTACCTTTAGTTCAGTAGATATCGGAAATTCCAGGACTGAAACGATCCAAATGATTCTGTGATGGCGGCTGTAACGATACCCAAGCCTCACGATACGATACTGTCACGGTCTGAACCTCACGGCACGATATTTATTGCGATACCGTGGGAAAACTCACGATATTACGGTATTTTACAATCTACATAATAACAAGGCTGACATTATAAAACGCTTTGACCAGTCATTTGGTTCAATGGAAATGGAGCAAAGGATCATGGTCTATGTAGTTCCCTCTGTTTTTTTTTTCCAAATCTCTCAGTACGATATTTTCACCATATGCAGGACTGTGCAAAGGTTTCACGTAGGGGTGAAAAACGAAGAACGCTTTCAAAAATATAAATACTGGTTGTTTGTTTTTATCAGTTTACAACATTTACATCTCACGGTACCAGATTTATTGCAAAATTTTCCTATGAAGATGTAAAAGTGCTTAGAACAGTTATTTCTTCATGTCATCTGCACTGAAACGGAGCAAAGGATCATGGTCTATGTAGTTCCCTCTGTTTTTTTTAGCAATTTCTGTATCAGAACTGTTCATTTAAGCAAAGAGACTTGGGATTCGATATATTGTGATGCTCCACGATGTTATTGTGACGCCTTTGACGATACGATATCTTCAGATTTCGGTTATTGTTACATTCGTAGCATCTGTACGACATGTGAGGTTTTCCCTTTTATATCATTTTGTAAAGGAGCTCACTGGACGCAGAAGGTCGGAGATCCCGGCCCGAGTCAATATATTAATTATCCTGAACGCAACAAAGAGCCGAGCAGCCGTCAGTGTCTCCGATGGATCACGCCAGCGAGCAGAGGGTTTTATTTTTCCATTCACATGACGTATCAACGAGTAAGAAAATTTTACTGGAGAACGAAGCAAGTGCGTACGTCACATTGGGCGTGTAGAGGTGGAGCTAAAAACTAGAAAAAAAGGGACTAATCTGCAAAATAAGCGATTAAAGACGACTCAAACACGCCCAAATCACTCCAAATCCAACTTCGAAAGGGTAAATGAGAAGGAAAATAACTATAATATGGTTAAAAAGGTGAAACAGCTCCGATCTGAAGGCGAATTGTGTAACTTTTCCGGCGAAGGATCCGTCAAACGCTTTTCTCCGTGCAGAAACGTCCGGAATGTTCCGCGGTTCGGCGTTTAAATCCTTTCTATCTTCGCGGAGACCAGACCGGACCAAGTCACGGGTCGGCTCTGCGGAGAGGCGACCCCCGCTGTGTGAAATCTGCAGGGTTTTTTGTGTGTTAAACGTGAAACAAAACACGACTCCGTTTGTCCGTTCGTGCGGAGGAAACTCCATCAGAGCGGACGGGGGGACAGGGTCACACGGGCCCCGTCTAAAACCTCGGCCTTCCTGACAGGCAGCTCCTTTGTTCCAGGTCTAAACCCTCCTTCTCTCATCGAGCCGGGTTCTGTTCGCTTCTGTCCCGCTCTGGTATTTGGTGAATTCGGTCACGTGACCCGGACGGGCCAATGGGAGCGCGGGGCCCGAGCCGTCGGCCTCCGGAGCAGGTTTCAGGGTCGGGTTTCGCGGCTCACGTAACACGAGCTGATTTACAACCTGACGAGAGGTTTGATGAGAGGAATGCGACTTTAATCTGTTCGTCTAAAGGCGCAGTGCGGAGCTTTTCCGGCACAGGGTCCGTCAAATGGTTTTCTTCATGGAGATGTTATGTAAGAGCTGGAATATCGGGGGAAAAAGATTTACTTTTCCTGTATTGATCGATCTTGATTTTCGATTCTAAACAAGAGTAAATCAGGACTAAATCAGGACTAAAAAAGGACAAAACCAGGACTAAAACCAGGACTAAACCAGGACTAAAACCAGACTAAACCAGGACTAAACCAGGAATAAATCAGAATTAAACCAGGACTAAACCCAGACTAAACCACGACTAAACCAGGACTAAACGAGACCTAAACCTGGACTACGTCAGGCCTAAACCAGGACTAGGTCAGGACTAGGTCAGGACTAAACCAGGACTAAACCAGGACTAAACCCAGACTAAACCAGGACTAAACTAGGACTAAACCCCGACTAAACCAGGACTAAATCAGGACTAAATCAGAACTAAACTAGGACTAAACCAGGCCTAAACCAGGACTAGGTCAGGACTAGGTCAGGACTAAACCAGGACTAAACCAGGACTAAACCCCGACTAAACCAGGACTAAATCAGGACTAAATCAGAACTAAACTAGGACTAAACCAGGCCTAAACCAGGACTATGTCAGGACTAAACAAGGCCTAAACCAGGACTAAACCAGGACTATTTCAGGACTAAACCAGGACTAAACCAGGACTGAATGTACTGTAATCAGGGTGGGTGATATGGGTAAAAAAAAGGATCAGGATTTATTTTTTCGGTATTGATCGATCTCGATTTTCGATTCTAAGTAAGAGTAAACCAAGAGTAAACCAAGAGTAAATCAAGAGTAAATCAAGAGTAAATCAGGACTATGTCAGGACTAAACCAGGACTACACCGGGACTGAATGTAGTGTATAACAGTGCATAAAATACATTCAGGAACATTTCTGTCCTGGGACCTTTTTCGTATCGATACCTGCAATAAATGAGGATCTAGTTTCGATACCAGTTTCACATTTTTTATACTTTTGACACCGCAACTTCATACTGTAGTTTCCATTTTCACTGGTGACTCGAATTTAAAGGTGCATTGTGCAGCTTTTTAGTCTAGTTTGGGGTCCGTCACTTTGTTGTTTCTATGGAGACGTCATTGCTCTGCCTGGAATGTTCCGCAGTGTGACATTAAACAGCTGTACTTCACATTGATTCCATCACAGGTGGTTTTATAGCTCAAAAACACCTGGAAAAACACGAAACTGGGCGTTCAGGCTGTGAGCGGCGTCGCCTCTCCACAGATCTGACCCGTAACTTGGTCCAGCACATGTATTCTGAGTTCGGACGCGCTGACCTCATATACCCCTCGCTCCCACAGTCCGGTCTTCAGTCTGAAACTTCGAACGACGCATCGAAATGAGCAAAGAAAACGAGAAAATCAAAAGAGGACGGAAATGTGATGTGCGGAAAACGCCACGGACGGAAGAAAAAAAAAAAAAAGGACCAGAAATGAGTTCAGAAGGAAAATGAGACGATTTTTTTTTTTAAACAGGGTCAATTTGCAGGCGAGATGGAGAAAATGTGAAGGCATGAAGGTGCAGACGTCGTTTTGTGGAGTTTTATGACCAGTACGGCAGCTCTGTGAGGACAAAATTCGAGAAAAGGACGTTTAAAGGGCATGTATTATGTCGTTTTCTTTGTTCTAATGTAGCTTCCTCATCGCAAACAGACCTGGGTTTGTGCTTTGTTGCATTCAAACATGTTTAAGCTTAGAGTCGGGTGGTATCCAAATTTTGATACCGTTAAACCGTCTCAGCGTTTTCCCAATAAATAAGCAACATAAACAGTGTCGGAATGGGGGGGGGAAGTGTCGGAGTGGCGGGTGAACCCTGTTACTACTACTACTGCTACTAGATATATGATGGAGCAAAAGAGCGTTCTAAAAGTCGGAAAAGTCAGGGAAGGCCAAAAAGTGTATTTGTTTTTCTGACCTTCATGTTCGTGCATTGTGCTTAAATCAAACTGAAGCTGCGGGCGATAACGATACTCCATAGAGACGTATAGAGAACAGTACATGCTCAGAGTACTGCGATCCTCACGGGCAGCTGGTTAACGAAGGAGAGGCTGCGAGAGCCGATCTTCATTTGTCTGCATTAATCTTTCATTGGGATCCTATACATTTATAATGCCCATGATCACAGTTACAGCTCAGTTCTGCTTCTGATATAAATGTCTAATGTTCACAGCCCGTTTGAACGACACTGGGGCAGAATTAGAGCTCAGTGTGGTGCTTTTTTACTTTACTGTTTACATACGACTGGGCCTCTCATGAGAATCACAATATTGACTTATCGTTTAATATGTAAAAGCTGAAACAAGCGATTTTTGGGGCTCAATATTAAAAGAAAAAGTCAGATTTGGGCTGTGGAGAGTAGAATAAATCACTTCCATGGCAATTTATTTCGTAATTCTGCCATTCAGATGTGGGGTCGTCTTTCTCCATGGAGATTCTTAAGTTTATAGACGTACTGTGGAATATTTTAGGCACATCTCCATGGAGACAGGCAAGAGACGGACCCTACAGCGAACAAGTTACGCAGTGTGATCTCACACATCCCCTTGATTCCTTCAAATTTCCCCCAAAATTGTCCCCTAGCCTCCCCCAATTTGTCCTCCAAATCATCCCTTGGCTATCCACCAAATTGTCCCCTAGCTTCCCCAAAATCATTTCCTCGATTCCTCCAAATCATCCCTTAGCGTTCCTTAAATCGTCCCCTAGCTTCCCGCACATTTCCCCCAAATCGTTGCCTAGGCTCACCCCAAATTGTCTCCAAAACAATTTCTCAGTTTCTCCCAAATCATCCCCTAGCATCCCTCAAAATCATCCCCCAAAATCCTCCCCTAGCGTTCCTCAAAATCATCCCCTAGCTTCCTTCAAATCATCCACCAAATCGATCCCCAAACCATCTTCTAGCTTCCCCAAACCGTCCCCTAGCTTCCCCGAAACCCCAAGCAGTTCTCTAGCTTCCCCCAAACTGTCCTCCAAACCGTCCCCTAGCTTCCTTCAAATCCTCCCCTAGATTCCCCCAAAAAGTCCCCAAAAATCATCCGCTAGCTTCCCCCAAATTGTCGTTCAAACCGTCCTCTAGCTTCCCCCAAATCGTCCTCCAAACCGTCTCCCAGCTTCCTCCAGATCGTCCTCTAGCTTCTCCCAAACCATCCACCAAATCGTCCATTAGCTTCCCCCAAACTGTCCCCCAAACCGTCCTCTAGCTTCCCCTAAACTGTCCTCTAACTTCCCCCAAATTGTCCTGCAAATCGTCCTCTAGCTTCACTCAAATTGTCCCCCAAACCGTCCTCTAGCTTCCCCTAAACTGTCCTCTAACTTCCCCCAAATTGTCCTGCAAATCGTCCTCTAGCTTCACTCAAATTGTCCCGCAAGCCGTCCCCTAGCTTCCCCGAAACGCCAAACAGTTCCCTAGCTTTCCCCAAATCGTCCTCCAAACCGTCCCCCAGCTTCCTTCAGATCGTCCCCTAGTTTCCCCCAAACCATCCACCAAATCGTCCCTAGCTTCCTTCAAATCCTCCCCTAGCTTCCCCCAAATTGTCCCCAAATTGTCCCCTAGTTTCCCCTAAATCATCCCCAAAAATATCCCCAAACTGTCCCCTCCCTTCTCCAGTCCAAATCTTCTTACATTATCACCTATAAAACATCTCTCAAAGACTAAACCAGGACTTTAAATAGCCTCCTGTGGCGTTCGCGCTCAGCGTTCGGTCTCAAACGGGTGCGCGATTGAAAGGACCTGTTCTCCTGAGCTTTCTCCATCATCTCACATCAGAGGCCCGGGTCCGGAGGAGACGAGATGAGCCCGGAGGAGCCCGTGTGATTCAGAGCCCGAAGACGTGTTGGCGCTTTCATTAAGAGAGGTTTGGTTTGTGAGCGTGGAGCGCCTCGTGGCCTCGGCTCGCTCACCGGCTCCTCTTTGTTCACCTGCCTCAAAGAGAATGTGTAATCTGAGCACAATGGGCTTTCTGAGCAGGGTTCAGCAAACAAGATACAGAAGATACAGGAGAGACAGAAGATACAGGAGAGACAGAAGATGGCAGATCGATGGAATTATAGTTCAACTCGAAATACTGTTTTACACTATTAATCTTCCTGTTACAAGTACTGCTGATACAAATACAACTACTACTACTGCTACTACTACTACTGCACATGCTGAACCGAGGCTATAATAGAAAATGAAGATGCTGGGTCCTGTTTTGTTGCTGTGAAAGTAAAAGGCGCTGAGGAAAACGATCAGGACTTTAAAAACATAGAGGAGCATCTTGGATTACCACCAAAAAATGTCAACTGGGAGGAAAATAGTAACAATAGTACTGATACTGGTACTACTACTGTCTGTTGTGTGACGACTACTACAACTACTGCTACTATACTATAACTACTACTACTACTACTACTGCTACAACTACTACTACTACTACTGCTATAACTACTACCACTACTACTATTACTACTACTACTGCCACAACTACTACAACTAGTACCACTACTACTATAACTACTACTACTACAACTACTGCTACTACTACTACAACTACTGCTACTACTACTGCTACAACTACTACCACTACTACTACAACTACTGCTACTATACTATAACTACTACTACTACTGCTACTACTACTACAACTACTGCTACTACTACTATAACTACTACTACAACTACTACTACTACTACAACTACTGCTACTACTACTATAACTACTACTACAACTACTACTACTACTACTACTATAACTACTACTACTACTGCTACTACTACTACAACTACTGCTACTACTACTATAACTACTACTACAACTACTGCTACTACTGCTACTACTACTATAACTACTACTACAACTACTGCTACTACTACTACAACTACTGCTACTACTACTATAACTACTACTACAACTACTACTACTACTACTACTACACCTACTACTACTACAACTACTACTACAACTACTACTATTATTACTACTACTACAACTACTGCTACTACTACTATAACTACTACTTCTGCTACTGCTACTACTACTACTACTACTAATACTGCGACTACTACTACTACTACTGCTACTACTACTATAACTACTACTATAACTACTACTACAACTACTGCTACTACTACTACAACTACTGCTACTATACTATAATTACTACTACTACACCTACAACTGCAACTACTACTACACCTACTACTACTACTACACCTACACCTACTACACCTACTACTACTACTACTACTACTGCTACTACACCTACAACTACAACAACTGCAACTACTCCTCCTCCACTGACTAAAATTACTTTAAAAACACAGAGGAGCACCTTGGATTACCACAAAGTGCTGTCACTGTGCGAGCGTCAAAACCGAAACAAAAACGTCGGTTGACAAAATAAAAGCCTTTAAAAAAAAATCATTTCCTGTCGTCCGTCGTGAAGGGAACAAGACGAGACCTGTCGGAGTTCATGTTCCGCTGTAAAAAGACGACTCCATTTTGAGTCTAAACGTAGAATTATGTTTCCCACAGACACCTGGATCCCACCGCGCTCCACAAACAGGTGTGGGAACCAAAGCGCCGCCGTAACTCTCACTCTGTCATTATGCCTGTGTCCATGTGAGCGCAAAGCATCATGGGAGAGGGGAAGGAGATGTTCCCTTGGTTCTCTGCTGCTCAGTGGAGGCTTGGATCTGTAATAAAAACTGGAAAAGTCGCCCTCTGTCCCGACTAGTGGCCGCTCCAGGTACTGCAGCTCCTGGAAGCTTGGGCCCAGAATTCTCCCACAGAAGCACAATACATTTTGGGGGGAATTGAACGTTCACAAAGGCGGGATTTTGCGAGTCTGCCGCCAATTCCGACATCTACGGAAACCCGGGGGGCTCGCGAGTGACGGTGTGACTCTATTTTCCAACTTGGGAAGGCTCACGACAAATGTAAACGTCGCAACACAACAAAAAGCCACAACACACACAAAAAAGCGAAAACACTGAAAAAAAAACACAATACACCAAAAAAGCCACAACGGAAGTAACCGCGGGACCCTATTTTCCGACCCGGGAAGGCTCAGGATGAGAAGAACCGTTTGACTCGCTGAGATATTCAAGAAGTACTTATAGCTGCAGTAAATAGTACTGTTAAAAAGTGGGAAAATAAGTAAACAATATAGCAAAAAATATAATAAAATACAGATATAATACAAGTGTAATGAAATGTAGTAATGTACAAAGGTGCAGGTAGGATTAAATAAGGTGGAGGTATTTCACAGGTGAGTTCCATATTTCCGACTTTGGACGGCTCACGAAAAATGTAAACGCCGCAACACAACAAAAAGCCACAACACACACACAAAAAAAGGAAAACACACTGAAAAAAAAAAACACACACACAACGCGGGACTCTATTTTCCGATAGACCAAGTGAAAGGGAACAAGCAGGAAGTGAATGGGAAAAGTTGAAGAAGAAGTTGAAGAAGAAGAAGAAGAAGAAGTTGAAGAAGTTGAAGAAGAAGAAGAAGAAGAAGAAGAAGAAGTTGAAAAAGTTGAAAAGAAGAAGAAGTTGAAGAAGTTGAAGAGGAAGAAGAAGAAGTTGAAGAAGAAGAAGAAGTTGAAGAAGAAGAAGTTGAAGAAGTTGAAGAAGAAGAAGAAGAAGTTGAAGAAGTTGAAGAGGAAGAAGAAGAAGTTGAAGAAGAAGTTGAAGAAGTTGAAGAGGAAGAAGTTGAAGAAGTTGAAGAAGAAGAAGTTGAAGAAGTTGAAGAAGAAGAAGAAGAAGAAGTTGAAGAAGAAGTTGAAGAAGTTGAAGAAGTTGAAGAAGAAGTTGAAGAAGTTGAAGAAGTTGGAGAAGAAGAAGAAGAAGAAGAAGAAGAAGTTGAAGAAGAAGAAGAAGAAGAAGAAGAAGAAGAAGAAGAAGAAGAAGAAGAAGAAGAAGAAAGAAACGGAGAAGTGAATGAAGTTGGAAACATAAGTAAAAGTAATGTATTGTTTTGTGTCCAGGATCGATGTCACTGTCTGACCGTCGTAAATCATTTCCTGCTTGATCCTCCTCGCCTGGTCCCGCAGTCACTTCCATTGTGGCTCTTTTGTTGTGTTGCGGCGTTTGTATTTGCCGTGAGCTCCCCCGGCTTCCGCAGACATTCCCTTCGTTACGACACGTCTGTATTTAGACGTGCAGTTTTCCGACACTTTTCAGCATCACTATTCCGACGCTGTTCGCCGACCTTCGCTGTTCTTAAGCCCTGTTCGTACATGATGAGTACAACCTGGGGACGTCTGGTAATTTGCAAAGCGAAGTCCGTAAATGACTCTGTTTTACTGACACTGACGCACGGATTGGAAGAGAAAAGAATGCGGAAAGCAAAGAAAGAGATAGAAGAGCGCGCAATTACAACACCCAACAGTGACAGGCAGATTTGTGCGGGACTATTACTGTCACCGGACGTCTGTGTTTGGCGGAATATAGTAGCGACTTTACAAACATGGGCGCGTTATTATCACAAATCACCAAAGGTACATGAGGAATACTAATCCTGCGCAAACAGGGCTTTAATCTCAACGACTATCAGGCAGTCAACTTCATAATGTCAAATATTTGTAGTCCGTGCGCTCCCTCCGTGCTCATTTAGCAGCCCACTCCATGCCCAGGTCAATCTGCACTTCACGCACGCATAAACAAACACACCTATGCACCGGCAGAGCGGCTGAAATCTCACTACGTTTTAATAACATGAGGAGTGTAACGATACCCAAGACTCCAAAGATATTTACTGCCAGGCTCACGATATTACGATGTTCTACCGAATAACAAGACTGACTCTAAAACGCTTTGACCAGTCATTTGGCGCAACGTTTATTGTCATTAGGGACGGAGCGAAATCCAAATCTCTCTGTACGATATTTTCACCATAAACATCTCACCGAACCAGATTTACTACAATATTTTTCCTGGATTTTGCGACTTTTTCCTCTAAAAATCCCTTGAATGAAGATGTAAAAGTGCTTAGAACAGTTATTTCTTTCATGTCGTCTGCACTGAAACGGAGCAAAGGATCATGGTCTATGTAGTTCCCTCGTTTTGATTTAGCTATTTCTGCATCAGAACTTTTCATTTAAGCAAAGACACTTGGGATTCGATGTATTGTGATGCTCCACAATGTTGTGATGCCTTTGACTGTGTTTACGTTATTGTTACATCCTTAACTTACTACATAAACATTCCTGTGTCCTTGTAGCTGAAGTATTCTCTGATCAAGCACCTCATGATATGTGGGAGCGCAGAGTGTAATAGGCGATCACATTGATATTATTAATTTTAGAAAAGCTGAATGTTTGAAAAATAGTAAAGTGCCGCTACTCTGAAGTGAAAAAAAAAAGTCTAAAGTGAGACTCTTGAAAAATAACGTTTATGCCGCTGCTCCGACAGTTAGACGTCAGTATCTAAACAGCGGCCTGTCAGAACAGCAGCGTGTAGATCGGGTTCTATCGGGGTTCTTTTCTATTTTCACAACACAAACTTTTACCTTTTTTTGGGGGGGGGAAGAGCACAGACCACTGAAAACAACATGACGCCATCTTGGATTCACCTTCAGATTTCATTACGGTTCTGTGAGTGGAGGTGTCAAAGGTATCGAAACGCAGATGCGAATCGAGACTGAGGCTACGTTTACGCGGAAACAAATCACCGTCTCACCGTATCGGAAACGGTTTGCGTCCAGACACGATCACCTGAAACACTAGTCACGTGACTAGGCGGGCGTCGCGATGTCACGCGGGCGGTAAAAACAAGGAAGTGGAGCATCGTGTCTGAAGTTGCAGCAGCCGATTTTGACCTGAGGAAGACGGGAAGCATGAAAACTCTCCTTTCATGGGCCGACGCTGTTTTGGGTTTGTCCGGGGCAGGGGTCTCCAACCTGTAGCTCAGGAGCTACCAGGAGCTCTCCAGCCCATTATAAGGAGCTCTCCAAAAGATTTCTGAATTACATATTATACTGACTAATTCAAATTTGATGAATTACCTTTGTAAATGTGTTATTTTGAACTATGTGCACGAATAAATGGATAATGGTTTAATGTTTTAAGGGCATCTAAGTGTATAACCCTTAGATGTTATACACTAGACTAGTGTATAACCCTTAGATGTTATACACTAGACTAGTGTATAACCCTTAGATGTTATACACTAGACTAGAGTCGATCTAAGAGGGCAAGCCTTAGATAAGGCTTGCCCTCTTAGATCGACTCTAGTAGCTCTAGTAGTTTTCCGAAGGCTCACTGGACGCAAAAGGTTGGAGATCCCGGGTCTGGGGTTTGTTTAAACGGTTTTCCGCAATAGAGTCGCATGCCCGATGTCACGAACTCAGCGAATCAGGAAGGCGCAGGTCACAGTGACGTGGTCCAATAAGGACGGCAACTAAAGCTCCTATTTTTATTTTTTTAGCCTTAATTTAACCAGGTAAAGACCCGCTGAGGTCCAGACCTCATTTACAACAGCGCAGAAAAACAACACTCATTTAAGATAAACATCAATTATGAAGGTGATGAATGTAGAAAATATTGCAAACGTGCAGAAGCTGTAACAGTCTGAAAAGATAAAGTGCAGTAGTTGTAAACAATAGATGATAAAATGCAATAAAATCTTTTGCAAAGAGCAGTTTTTGCGATGACGACTTAAAAACACAGACTCATGAACGGAGCTTTTTGCCTATTGAGTAACAAAGAACGAAAAGCTTTAAACGAGACAAGTTCAGATGTTTTCAGTTCGGTTTGGAGGGTTTTCCAGGGAAGCTAAAGGCTAAAGGTTTTCCCATCAAAAAGCATTCGATGGACCCTCCACCAGAAAAGTTACAGAATGCAGCTTTAATGTCGACACACTGAGTGGAAATGTGTTGTTTTTTTCTCAGTCACGAGCGCAGCAATTACCCAGAAGTCTTACAAATACAAAAAACACAAATTAGCCCAATGTTCCTAGTTGGTTTCCTAGTAGGCACGGGCTATTATTCAAATTGTAGAGAGAATTCAGACTTTTGGAGGATTAAATTTGACTAGTTTTGTGCGAAATGTCATTGAAAAATTGTGGAGAAAAAAAAAAACGTTCCTGAAATAAATATTGAAAGCTCGTTTGGGAAATGTCAAAACTGAATGGAGAATTATTTTTTATCAATACAAGAGGAGAAATGTGACAAGAAATCAGTCCGCCGTGTGCTGCGCCTGATTAGGAAGCGTTGTACTGTCTGATAGACAGGAAGTGCGCTGTTAGCATGCTGAGACACGTGGAAATCAGATCTGGTTCCTTTTAAACAGCGTCCTTATTATTCACCACGATGAGTTCAGAAGAGCTTTTCACAACTCTCAGAGACCGGAGCCGAGTTTGTGGAGCTTAACGACAACCAGCATGCTAGCAGCGCACTTCCTGACTATCGGACAATAAAATGGTTTCTATTTAGATGCGCACAGCGGACATATTTTGTATATGACTCCAGCAACTACAACTACTACTAATAACATCAAACTGTGAACTGAGCTATAAAGAACTTTTCACAACAACTAGCATGCTAACAGCACACTTCCTGACTAACGGACAATAAAATGGTTTCTAATAAGATGAACACAGCACACAACTCTCTTATTTTATACAACAACAACTAGAGCAGCTACTACTACAAAAACTACTAATACTAATATCAAACATCAAAATGTGAACTAAGCCACAGAGCACTTTTCACAACAACTAGCATGCTAACAGCGCACTTCCTGAGTATTGGACCTTAAAAGCTTCCTAAATAGATTAGACTACTACAACAACTACAACAACTACTATGACTACTACTTTTGTTTCAGTAATAAATAGGCTTCTAAACATCAAAAACTGACCTATGATGAAGTTTTTCACAGCCAGCATGCTAACAGTGCACTTCCTGACTATCGGACAATAAAATGCTTTCTAATTAGATGCGGACAGTGGACTGATTTTATATATGACTACAACTACTACAACAGCAACTACAACTACTACTAATATCAACATCAAACTATGAACTGAGCTATAAAGCACTTTTCACAACAACTAGCATGCTAACAGCACACTTCCTGACTAATGGACCAATAATGCTTTCTAATTAGATGAACACAGCACACAACTGTCTTATTTTATACTACAACAACAACTAGAGCAGCGACTACTACAAAAACTACTAATACTAATATCAAACATCAAAATGTGAACTAAGCCACAGAGCACTTTTCACAACAACTAGCATGCTAACAGCGCACTTCCTGAGTATTGGACCAAAAATAAGCTTTTTAAATAGATAAGATCTACTACTGCTGCTGATACTACTGCCACTACTATGACTATTTTATACTATTACTATGACTACTTTTGCTGTCTCTGTACAGCTAACAACAACTAGCATGAGAACAGCGCACTTCCTGACTACTGGACAAAAATGCTTTTCTACTACGACGACGACTACAACTCCTACGACTCCTACTACTACTACTTTTGTTTCAGTAATTAATAGGCTTCTAAACATCAAAACCTGAGCTATGATGAAGGATTTTTCACAACTACCATGCTAACAGTGCACTTCCTGACTGTCAGACATTAAAGTGCTCTTTAATCAGAGACAGTAAGAACACAGTGAACTTCCTTTATTCAACTACTGTTTCTTGTAATAATAAAAATCTCAAAATAGTCACATTTCTCCTCTTGTTTTGATTAAAATAATTTTCTGGGGCAAAACAAACTCGAGCTAAAGTACATGGAAAAAAGACTGTGTACAAGTACTTCAAAGATACTCGTTATACTGCGCCCTATTGTACAGTACTACAACACAGTACTACAATACAGTACTACAACACAATACGACAATACAGCACTACTATAAAGTACTACAACACAGTACTACAATACAGCACTACTATAAAGTACTACAACACAGTACAACAACATAGTACTACAATACAGTACTACGATACAGTACTACACTACAGTACTACACTACAGTACTACACTACAGTACTACTATAAAGTACTACTATAAAGTACTACTATAAAGTACTAGCAGCAGAAAGGTCCAGGCTGGAGGTCTGATCTGACTCTGGTTCAAGGTTGAGTTTGTATCGACCGGAGCTCAGGGGTTTGATCGACCGTCTGGGTATCGATCAGGAGCAGAGGCAGGTGCTGAGGCAGGGGCAGGGGCAGGGGCAAGTGCAGGGGCAGGTGAGGGGCAGGTGCAGGGGCAGGTGCTGAGGCAGGTGCAGGGGCAGGTGCAGGGGCAGGTGCTGAGGCAGGGGCAGAGACAGGTGCAGGGGCAGAGGCAGGTGCAGAGGCAGGTGCAGGGGCAGAGGCAGGTGCAGGGGCAGAGACAGGGGCAGAGGCAGGTGCAGAGGCAGGGGCAGGTGCAGGGGCAGAGGCAGAGGCAGGTGCAGGGGCAGAGGCAGGAGCAGAGGCAGGAGCAGGGGCAGAGGCAGGGGCAGGAGCAGAGGCAGAGGCAGGGGCAGGGGCAGGGGCAGAGGCAGAGGCAGGGGCAGAGGCAGAGGCAGGGGCAGAGGTAGAGGCAGAGGCAGAGGCAGAGGCAGGGGCAGGGGCAGAGGCAGAGGCAGGGGCAGGGGCAGGGGCAGGGGCAGGGGCAGGGGCAGGGGCAGGTGCAGGGACAGGTGCTGGGGCAGGTGCAGAGGCAGGGGCAGGAGCAGAGGCAGGGGCAGAGGCAGAGGCAGAGGCAGGGGGAGACGAGGGGATGATTCGGAAATCTATCTGAAATGAGTGGGCTTGAGAGTGGAGTCGATAGGAGAGATCAGAGGCGCTGCTGCTGCGGATCTGGGTAAAAGTCTGTGGTTATGGGTCGTTTAGGTCAGTTTTGGGTCAGTTTAGGTCAGTTATGGGCAGGTTTAGGTCAATTATGGGCCGGTTTAGGTCAGTTATGGGTCGGTTTAGGTCGGTTATGGGTCGGTTTAGGTCAGTTATGGGTCGGTTTAGGTCAGTTATGGGTCGGTTTAGGTCAGTTATGGGTCGGTTTAGGTCAGTTATGGGTCGGTTTAGGTCAGTTATGGGTCGGTTTAGGTCAGTTATGGGTCGGTTTAGGTCAGTTATGGGTCGGTTTAGGTCAGTTATGGGTCGGTTTGGGTCAGTTATGGGCCGGTTTAGGTCGGTTATGGTCATTTCATTTAAACCCGGGTTAAATCAGGGTTTAATCTGGTTTAGACGGAGTTAAGGCGCGTTTCTGATGGTGAAGTTGTGTTTAGTTTCTCTTTTAGACTTCATGTATTCGAGCTTTGATTTCATCTGTGATTTTGGAGGACTCTGGTACTAGTTCCAGGTCCTAGTTTTAGTTACTAGTGTTTATTATTATCCTATTCCCGCCCTCTGCTGTTACCAACCTGTTCAGTACTACTTATCAGTACTAGTTCCAATACTATTTTTTGGGTACTACTTTGTGAAGTTTTTTGGGCAGTAGTTTTCAGCACTACTTTTTGGTTTTACCTTTTGGTTATAGTTTTAATTTGAATTATTAGTTTTCAGTAGTTTTTGGTACCAGTGTTTTGAAGTAGTTTTTGGCACTTGTTTTCATTCTTATTTTTCCTTTTTTTTTGTTTTGTTTTCAGTACTACTGTGACCTAGATTTCAGTACTAGTTTAATACTATTTTAGGGTTTTTTTTTATTCTACTTTCTGGCACTAGTTTTCAGTACTATTTTTCTGTACTAGTTTTTGATACTAGTTTTTGGTAGTAGTTTTCAGCACTACTTTTTGGTACTAGTTTTGAAAGTCATTTTTGGTAATAATTTTAAAAGTTTTCAGTAGTTTTTGGTAGTAGTAGTAGTCTGGGTTTTTGATACTAGTTTTTAGCACCGGTTCTACGTTTTAGTTTTCAGTAGTAGATTTTAGCACTAATTTTTGGTACTAGTTTTCTGTAGTTTTTGGTACTACTTTTAGGTAGTAGATTTTAATACTAGTTTTCAGTACTAGTTTTCGGTAACAGTTTTTGGTACTACTTTTTATTCTTGTTTTTCTCATGTAGTCAAGTCAAATTTTCTCTACTACTACTACTACAACCTACAACTACATACTACTACTAACATTCTGAGTTGCCAGTTTGGGCCAAAGTTTCCTGCAGCGTTTCTTTTTCGTGCCGTTTTTTGTTTGGTGCCTTTGAGCCAGACATTCCCGGGGACAGCGGCTCCGCTCCGGCTCCGGCTCCGAAGTGCGGGAGCCGAACAAAGAGGGAAAACCGCAGAAAAAGGCCGGAGGAGCCCGCGGGAATCTGCAAAGGCCAGTTCCAACGTGCCTGTTCACGTCCCCTAAAACATGCAGCGGCGAGCGGGAGAAAGGGGTTTCTATGGGAAAGAAATGTAAACAACCTGGGATATTACCCGCCTGCAGGGCTGGGACCTTTACATTCTCACTACTGTTTACTGTACAAATTTTGGTGCAACTTTTTGGTACTATTTCTCACTACTTGCTTTTTATACCAGCTTTTGGTGCTACTTTTTGACACTACTTTGTTTTTGGTTGTAGATTTTACTTCTAGTTTTAATACCAAGTTTTCTGCAGTTTTTGTTACTTGTCGGCACTTGTTTTTGGTATTACACTGCAAAAAAGGCCTCTTAAAAATAAGAAAAAAACACCAATTTTGAGGTAAAAATGCCCTATTTTAAGTGAAATCTTCTGCCAGTGCAGTAAGAAATTTTCACTTACCAAATTTTCTTAAAACAAGACGAAATATGAATCTTGTTCTAAGCAGAAAACACGAGTTTCAAGTATTTATGGCAAGATTTTTCCCCTTATTGGTTTGAGAAGGAAGTTAAAGAGGCTTAACCTGGACTGAGTTAATATAAAAAGTGCTCAGAATAAGTTGTAATATCGAGATAAGATAAATCAGGATGGAATATCTGGAAACAAGCAAAAAAAATCTTAAAAAATCTTAAAATTGACCTTTTAAGATGAATCTGCTTAATTCAAGTTTAACTATGCTAGAAAATCCTTTTTTGTAGTGTAGATCTTAGTACTAGTTTTCAGTACTAGTTTTTAATACTAGATTTTTAGTAATAGTTTTCAGAACTATTTTTTGGAACTAATTTTCATTCTAGTTTTCAGTACTAGTTAATGGTACTATTATTTATACTAGTTTTTGGTACAAGTTTTTGGTACAAGTTTTTTCATACTGCTTTTTTGTACTAGTTTTCAGTACTAGTTTTTAATACTAGATTTTTAGTAATAGTTTTCAGTACTGCTTTTTGGCACTACTGTTTATACTTAATTTCAGTACTAGGTTTTGGTACTTCAGAACTACTTTTTGGGGAGTAGTTTATGGTACAAGATTTTAGTTCTAGTTTTCAGTTCTAGTTTTCGGTACTAATTTTTATATGAGTACTAAGTAATGAATGGTACTATTACTTATACTGTTTTTTTGGTACAAGTTTTTGATGCTTTTTAACTTTTTAGTACTGCTTTTGGTACTAATTTATGATACTACCTTTTAGTACTAGTTTTTCTATACTAGTTTCCAGCATTAGTATTGACGGGTACCTGACCTAGTGTAAGGAAAAAGTACCTGAGTTATACTTTTTTTTTTTTGGTATCTGTTGCTGTATTTACAAAACTTTTCATTCCCGTCACTGTTTCCAAAAAGAAAAGGTGATTACTTCCTTCTTATTCTTTTTTTTTTTTACAACCAGATAAAGGTGTAAAAACTACAGTTTGTTTTCATTCGGGGAACACAAAAACACAGGACACACACACACACACACTCACACACTCACACACACACACACACTCACACACTCACACACACACACACACACACACACACACTCACTCACACTCTCACACACTCACTCACTCACTCACTCACTCACTCACTCACTCACTCACTCACTCACTCACTCACTCACTCACTCACTCACACACACACACACACACACACACACACACACACACACACACACACACACACACACACACACACACACACACAGGCCTTTCCCAACAACAGCTCACTTCCTGTTTTAGCCGAACATGTGACCAAACAGACCCGCCCCTTTTTCTGTCGCCGTGGCGTTAAAAGTAAACAACACCAAACCCTTTAAACAACACTGAACTCTCTTTGACTCTTTCTGCAGCAGCTGTGGACAAAAGTGCCACAGCTGCCGCCATAACCCCGGGAAAAACAACACCGCAAACACGATAAAGAACAGAGCAAATGAACCGTCGTTCTACTGCGACTGTTACTGCAAAATACTAATAAAATACTACGAATACTGCAGCGTGGAGCGGGAGAACGTCACACTCGTCCGTTCATTCAGCCAGAAAAGTCACGCTGTCGTTATGTGTTGAAATGTGCATCGTGTTGGATTTATCGCCTTTATTTATCTTTAGTTTGTATTTGTGGCACTAATAAAAATGTTCATCTGCAGGAGGAACGACAGAACGTGATCTTCTGTTTCTTTACACTGAGAACGATTTGTACGAAAAGAAAGAGAAGAGAGGGAAGAGATAGAGAGACGGGGAGGAGAGAAGAGACGGGAGAGAGAAAAGAGAAGGAGAGAGAGAAGAGACAGGAGAAAGAAGAGAAGGTGAGAAAAGAAAGATGAGAGAGAAAAGAGAAGGAGAGATAATAGGGAGGGAAGGGAAAGAGAGAAGAGACACAGAGCGAGAAGAGTGACGGAGAGAAAAGAGGGAGGGAAAGAAAAAAGAGAGAGAAAAGAGACAGAGTGAGGAGAGAGAAAGGAGAAAGAGAAGGAGATCGAAGAAGAAAGGGGAAGAAGGAAGAGAAGAGAAAGAAGAGGAGAGAGAGAAGATAAACACAGATAGAGAAGGACGGAGGGAGAGAGAAGGAGAAAGAAGAGAGAGGTAGAGAGAAGGGAGAGAAAAACGAGAAGAAAAGAGACGGCAAGAGAGGGAGGGATTAAGGAGAGAGGGGAACAGAGAAGAAACAGGAGAGAGAAGAAGAGAGGAGAATAGGAGAGAAGAGGGAGAAGAGAGAGGGAAGACTGAGGGAGGGAGAAGAGAGATCGAGAAAAGAGAAGGAGATAGAAGAAGAGAGGGGAAGAGGGAAGAGACGGGAGAAAGAAGAGGGGGAGAAGACTGAGAGAGAAGAGAGACACAGAGAAAGAAGAGTGACAGAGAGAAGAGAAGGAGGGAGAGAGAAGGGAGAGAAAAAAGAGACAGAGAGGTAGAGATTAAGGAGACAGAGAGGAAGAGGGAAGAGATGCGAGAATGAAAAGAGAGGAAGAGAAGAAATGAAGAGAGAAAAGAGAAGGAGAATGAAGAGAGAGGGGAAGAGGGAAGAGAAGAGAGAAGAGAAGGAGGGAGGGAGAGAGAAGGAGAGAGAGGAAGAGACAGAAAAGAAGAGAGATGTAGAGAAGAGAGAGAAAAAGAGAGAAAAGAGATGGAGAGAGACTAGAAGAGGGAGAGAGAAGAGAGAGGGAAGAGTGAAAGGGAGAGACAGGGAAAAAGAAGAAACGGGAGAGAGGGATAGAGAAGAGATGGAGGGAAAGAGAAGCTGGATTCAGATTACAGCAAAATCTTGAAATTTGCCCCGAGATATAACTTTAGGAAGTTGGAAAGATGGAGAGATACAGAAAGAAAGAAACGACAAACTAATAAAAGAATCCGGTGCATTTCAGAACACGTCTGCAGAGGTCTGAACGACACAGACGACTTTTCATTCATGTGAATTTATGCGACAGAACGACCCAAACCAGAGACCGTAATGAAAAATATCCACGTGGAAATAATGAGCCACGAACAAACGAACAAAGGGGAAAAACCCTGAGCTACAAAGACGGAACGAAAAATCTTAAATCCAGGAGCGAAAGAGAGAGAGAAAGTGGGATTAGAGACGAGGGACGAACTGGATCGATACGAGAGAGAAGAGGAAATGAGAGAAATGCGAAAGAGAAAGTGTAAAGTGAGAGTAAAGACGAGGGATTTACATGTTAACTCTGGGGAAAGGCGGGTGGAGGCGGGTGGAGGGCGTACGAACAAAGAGTGTGGACACAAACCGTCTGAATTAGGGCCCTTGTGTATTCAGACATTTTCACGCTAAACAAAGCTTTGGCCCGGCGTGATCTTAAAGCTGCAGCTCTGCGTTTAGGGCCCCGCGTGTGACAAACGGCCCCCGGCGCTGATCCTACTGAGTTTACGACGCTTGGACAATGAGACGACGTAAAATCGATGTTTGCAGTGCGTTCGGCAGGCGGGGGATGGGGGGGACCACACCGGAGGCCAGACGGGCGCAAAGGGGCCAGAGAAGCGACGTTTCCAGTGACCTGCTCGTCACAATGACCGACTCGTGCGGACGGAACGGCGTCAAACCGAGATACGGGAGGGTTCATTAAGGAGAAGTCCTTATAAAGTGTTACCGGAGTGATCAGAGAACTCAGGTTATTTTCCACTTGTCCTGTGATTTTTTTTTTTTCTGTGATTTGTTATTTGCCGTCATTGGTGATTTGTCCTGTGATTTGTCTTGTGATGTGTGATTTCTCCTGTCCTGTGATTTCTCCTGTCATTTGATTTATCCTGTGATTTATCCTGTGATTTGTCCTGTGATTTGTCCTGTGATTTATCCTGTCATTTCTCCTGTCATTTATCCTGTGATTTATCCTGTGATTTGTCCTGTGATTTGTGATTTCACTTGTCATTTGATTTATCCTGTGATTTTTCCTGTGATTTGATTTATCCTGTGATTTTTCCTGTGATTTGATTTATCCTGTGATTTTTCCTGTGATTTGTGATTTATCCTGTCATTTGATTTGTCCTGTGATTTGTCCCGTGACTTGTAATTTGTTCTGTCATTTGTGATTTGTCCCGTGATTTGTAATCTGTTCTGTGATCTGTAATTTGTCATGTGATCTTTAAGTTGTCTTGTGATTTGTCCCATGATGTGTAATTTATCCTGTGAGTTGTCCCGTGATTTGTAATTTGTCTTGTAATTTGTCCCGTGATTTGTTATTAGCCCTGTGATCTGTAATTTGTCCTGTGATTTGTGATTTGCCCTGGGATTTTTCCTATGCTTTTTCCTGTGATATTTTTCTGTGATTTGTCCCGCGAGTTGTAATTTGTCCTGTGATTTTTCTGTGGTTTATGATTCGTCCTGTGATTTGTAATTTGTCCCACGATTTGTCCCGTGATTTGTCCTGAGACTTTTCCTATGATATTTTTCTATGATTTGTGATTGGTCCTGTGATATTTTTCTGTGATCAGTCCTGTGATTTGTCCTCTTCCCGCTCCGGTTTGCTCCTCTGAACCTTCCTGGGAAACTGTGGGAAAATCGCTCATGGATCAAAGTGAGAACTCAGATATAACGAGGAGGAGGAACTTTCTTTTTACAACGTCCGAACAACTGTCCACGTCTCCCCGGATTCTCCCTGTGATTTGTGATTCGCCCTGTGATTTGTGATTTGTGATTCGTCCCTGCTCGCCCGAACGTTCCCGGGAAACGGTGGGAAAGTCGCTGGCGGATCAAAGCGCTCGTTAGTGGAACATCTCCAGGTCTGAGGATTCGGCGAAAGACAAAAGAGACGAGGGCGAGTCTGTCGGGTCTGAACAGGAGGAGGACGAGTGCGAGCGTGGGTGGTCCTCCCGGAAAAAACCAACACCACCACAACCGGCGTTTGTCCAAGTCGATCAGTTAGAGAAGAAAGAGAAAAGAGAGGGAAGGGAAAAAGACAGAGAGAAGAGAGAGAAGAGAAAGAAACAGCAGGCTCACAAACAACACCGTTTGTCCAAGTCAATATCAATTAGAGAAGAAAGAGAGAAGAGAGACGGAGGGAGAGAGGAGAACGGGAAGGAGAGAAAAGAGGGAAAGAAGAGAGGGATGGGGAGACGAGGGGGAGAGAGAAGAGGGAGGGAGAAAAGAGTGGGAGAAGAGAAAGAAGAAAGGGAGGGAGAAAAAGGAAGGGAGAGAAAAGAGGGAGAAAAGAGAGAGAAGAGAAAGAAGAGAGGGATGGGGAGAAAGGGAGGGAGAGAGAGGGGAGAGAGAGAAGAGGGACGGAGACGAGAGAGAAAAGAGCAGGAGAAGAGAGGAAGAAGAGAGAGACAGGGAGAGAAAAGAGAAAGAAGAGAGGAAGAGAGAGAAGACAGAGGAGGAAGGGGAGAGGAAGAGAAGAGATAGAAAAGAGGGAGAAAAGAAGGAAGAGAGGGAGGGGGAAATGAAAGGAAGGGCGAGAGAAAAATGAGGGAGAGAGAGATGGAGAAAGAAGAGAAAGACACTGTTTGTGCAAATTTATCGATTAGAGAAGAACGAGAGGAGAGAGGGAGGGAGAGAGAAGAGAGAGAGAAGAGAGAGGAGGAGGGGGGGGTTCTTTTTGGCCTTGGAGAGACAGAAACGATAAACGAATAGAAAAATCCCGTTCCCTTCAGAAGAGGTTTAATTTATGCAACAAAACAACTCAGACTAAAGACGGGAATTAGAAAGATCTACGTGGAAAAGATGAACTACGAACGAACGAACGAATGAACGAGTTAATTAAAAGAACGAATGAACGAATGAACGCAGAAACCTTGAGCCACAAAGAACGAGAAATCTGAAATCCAGGAGAGAAAGAGAGAGAAAGAGAGAGAGTGAGGGTGAATGCGACAAACCAGATGAATACGAGAGAGAGGAAAGAGAGAGAGATGGTGAAAGGAAGAAGAGAGAAAGTAGGAGGAGAGACGAGGGACAAATTAGACAAATACAAGAGAAAGTACAGCGAAAGAGAGGGTGAGGAGAGAGAAAGGGAAAAGAGAGAGAAAAGAGGAGAGAGAGAGACAGAGGGAAAGGGAAGAAAGGAGACAAAGAGGAGAGGAAAAGGAGAGAGGACAGAGAGAGAAAGGGAAGGGAGAGAGAGAAAGATAGAGGAGAGAGAAGAAAATGAGAAAGAGGAGAGAGAAAGAAAGAGAAGAGAGAACAAAAGAGGAGAGAAAGAGGAGGGAGAGAGAGAAAGAGGAGAGAAAGAGGAAAGGAGAGAGAGAAAGAGAGAGGAGAGAAAGAGAAGAGAAAGAGAAAGAGGACAGAAAGAACGAGGAGAGAAAGAGGAGAGAAAGAAAGAGAGAAAGAGAGACAAAAAGAAAGGCGAGAGAGAAAAAGAGAGAAAGACAGAGAAAGAGAAGAGAGAAAGAAAGAGGAGAGAGAAAGAAAGAGAGAGAAAGAGGAGGGAGAGAGAGAAAGAGGAGAGAAAGAGGAAAGAGGAGAGAGAGAAAGAGGAGAGAAAGAACAAGGAGAGAAAGAGGAGAGAAAGAGGAGAGAGAGACAAAAAGAAAGGTGAGAGAGAAAAAGAGAGAAAGACAGAGAAAGAGGAGAGAATGAGAAAGGGAAGAGAGAGAAAAAGAAGGGAGAAAGATAGTGAAATAAAAAGAGGAGAATGGACAAAACTAGATGAACAGAAGATAGAGAAAAGAGAGGAAAAGAGAGAAAGAGGAGAGAGAAGAGAAGAGTGAAAGTTGAATTCAAATTTTCATTTTCATTTCACTGATATTTGCAGCTCTGTTTAAAAACATCTGATTTGAATTTACAGAATTAACCCTAAAGCGTGAAATATATAAATATATATAAGTGTATATAAGTGCACATTTGTGTTTATGTGTTTATACGTTTGTATAAATGGAAATCATGAGGAGCGAAAGTAAAAACCTTGAGCTGCAAAGAGAAAAATCTGAAATCTCGTTACAGAAAATATTTGAATTTCACATTTTTGCAGCGATGAAAGAGACAAGAGACTGAGGAGGAAGTGATTCAAGATGAACTCACCGGTCAGACAGAACGACAGAACGAAAGAGAAGAAAGAAGAAAGAGGAAGAGAGACTAGAGCTCTTCTGTTTATCGTCCGAGATGTTTGAGAACAAAACCCAGAGCAGAGGAAGGAAGTAAAAAAGACTTGAAGAGAATGATCTGATTTCAGCATAAACATCTACAGTTTACACCAGATGCCCTCCCTGTTTCCAGCTCTAATGTCCTGCTCCATTATCGTTTAAGAGAAGAAAAGGTTCATCGTGATTAATCACATACTGAACTGCATGTTTTAAAGCCATAACATGAAGCAGTTCTATGTGTTTGTTCTTTTCTTTGCCGTGTTTCTCACAGGTCTGAAGTGGAGGTTTGGTCTGAGGCTCTTGGCTGTGGCTCCGGTCGCTGCTCCGGGAGGTTTAGCTTTAACTTAGGGCCTTTTTACACTGATAGTTCGATTATTTGGTCCACATCAGGAAACAACATTATTATTATGCAGCCTATAGGCTCCAGTCTGGTCCTTTCACCAAACTAACCAAAACTGGTCTGACTGACGTTTCATCAGTTTATCCAGGATTTTGGGGCCCGACGTTCCCGAAACTCTGATCTACAACTTTGTACAGAACTCACTGCACCGGAGCCGGAGCAGAAGCTCTGGGTTCAGTCACAGCGATAAAGACTCGAGCTTCACCGCAGAGAACAGCCCCCAGGACCCGCGGCCCCTCAGGACCCGGGGCCCCTCAGGATGGACCTGGGGCCCCTCAGAACGGGCCGGGGGCCATGGTCCTTGGTCTTGTTCCATCCTTCAAGATCAGTGCTCTGGACTGGGGCAGAGCAGTTCTGTCCTCTGTGTGTTGGATTCGTGCGGCCAAAGTGATAACGCACCACGGACCACAGGTCCAGGATGTGGACCGCAGGTCCGGGCTGCTCTGGTTCTCTGTGCTCGAGGATCTCAGCTGGTTCTGTGGTCGTGCATATGGACAGTAGCACAAACCCAATTTGGTTCATTATAATTTGTTCTGAGGTCCGTCCTCTGCACTTGGTTCTTCCCGGGAAAAGCACTTAGGGGTGAACTCACTTTTGATGCCAGCGGTTTAGACATTACTGACTGTGGGTCGAGTTATTTTAACAGGACAGTAAATTTACACAGTTTTACATACTGCACATGGACGACTTTACACTGTACAAAAGTGTCATTTTGTCAGTTTGTCCCATGAAAAGATTTCATGAAATGTTTGCAGAAGTGTGAGAGGTGAACTCACTTCTGTGAGACACTGTAGATATGTTTTGGTTATTCTTGGTCGCACCACCTGACATTTTATAAGGCCGTAGCCAATTCAGAGAGGAAAAGAGAGAGAGGAAAAGGGAGAGGGGAGAGAAGAGGAAAAGAGAGAAGAGGAAAAGAGAGAGAGGAGAGAAGAGGAAAAGAGAGAGAGGAAAAGGGAGAGAGGAGAGAAGAGAGAGAGAGAAGAGAGAGAGGAGAGAAGAGAAAAGAGAGAGAGAGGGAGAGAGGAGAGAAGAGGAGAGAGAGAAGAAAAGGGAGAGAGGAGAGAAGAGGAAAAGAGAGAAAGGAGAGAAGAGGAAAAGAGAGAGAGGAAAAGGGAGAGAGGAGAGAAGAGGAAAAGAGAGAGAGGAAAAGGGAGAGAGGAGAGAAGGGGAAAAGAGAGAAGAGGAAAAGAGAGAGAGGAAAAGGGAGAGAGGAGAGAAGAGGAAAAGAGAGAGAGGAAAAGGGAGAGAGGAGAGAAGAGGAAAAGAGAGAGAGGAAAAGAGAGAGAGGAGAGAAGAGGAAAAGAGAGAGAGGAAAAGGGAGAGAGGAGAGAAGAGTAAAAGAGAGAGGAAAAGGGAGAGAGGAGAGAAGAGTAAAAGAGAGAGAGGAAAAGGGAGAGAGGAGAGAAGAGGAAAAGAGAGAGAGGAAAAGAGAGAGAGGAGAGAAGAGGAAAAGAGAGAAAGGAGAGAAGAGGAAAAGAGAGAGGAAAAGGGAGAGAGGAGAGAAGAGGAAAAGAGAGAGAGGAGACGAGTAGATGGAGCACTTACATTTAGACCATGAAACACTCTACACTTTCATTTAGTCTGAGTGGAGGAGAGGACGAGGGAGGGAAGGAAAGAGAGGAGAGAAAAGGAGGGAGGTGAAAGAGAGATGAAGGGAAAGAGAGAGGAGAGAAGAGAGGGGTGAAGGAGAGGAGGAGGAGAGAGGAAGAGACTGAGCAGCAGCTCTTATCGCTTACACCATCCAAACACTCCACACTTTCATTTAGTCTGAGTGGAGAAGAGACGGAGCGAGGGAGGGAGAAGAGAGGAGGGAAAGAGAGAGGATAAAGAGAAGGGAAAGAGAGGAGAGAGGAAGAGGAAGAGTGAGGAGGAGGGATGAAACTGAGGAGAGGGAAAAAGGAGGTGAATGGGGTGGAGAAAGGAACAGGAAAGAGAGAGAGAGGGAGATGAAGAGGAGAAAAGAGATACTAGACGAACAGATTAAAATGGAGAGATGAGAGAGAGAAAGGGGGAGAAATGAAGAGAGGGGGACTGAAAACAGAAGACAGAGAGAGGAGAGACGAAGAGAGAGATAAAAGAGATGGCAAGATGAAGATGGGAAGCTGGAAAAAAGAGGGACAGAGAGGAGAGAGAGAAAAAGGAGAGGAGGTCGTAAAAAAGGACAACCCAGACGACCAGAAGATAGAGAGAGGAGAGAGAGAAGATCGAGAGAGCGAAAGAGAGGACAGAAATGGTGAAGTGAAGAAAGGAGGAAGAAAAATGACGGGACAAACGAGACGAACAGAGAGAGAGAGAGGAACGAGAAAGGAGAAGAAAAAAGAGAGACGCAGCAAAAAGAAGAGAGAAAAGGAGAGCAGGATGGAGAGAGCGGGACAGACGAGACGGTAAGAAGAGAGAGAGAGAAAGAGGAGAAGAAGAGAAGGCCTCGAATAACCCTGAGGCAGCAGATCTGTGTCCGGCCTAATGGAGACTTCACAGGAGCGAGGGATGAGGTCTAAAACAGGAAAGAGGAGAGGAGGGTTTAAACGAGTGGAGCCGCGATACTCCTCTTCTGACGGAGAGACAGAAAGAAGGAGAGAGAGGAGAGAAAGAGAAAGGGAGAGAGAAACTAGAGACAGGAGAGGAGAGAGAGAAAGGGGAGAGAGGAGAGAAAGAAAAACGAGAGAGAAGAGAAAGAGAGAGGAGGGAAAGAGAGGGGGAGAGGGGAGAGAGGAGAGGAGAGAAAGAAAGATGAGAGAAAAAGGGGAGAGAGAAGAGAAAGAGAGAGTGGAGAGAGAAGAGAAAGAGAAGAGAGAGAGGAGAGAAAGAGAAGCGAGAGGAGAGAGAGGAGAAAAAGAGAGGGGAGAGAAGAGAAAGAGAAAGAGAGGAGAGAAAGAGTGGCGAGAGAAGAGAAAGAGAGGAGAGAAAGAGAGGAGAGAAAGAGAGGAGAGAAAGAGAGGAGAGAGGAGAGAAAGAGAGGAGAGAGGAAAGAAAGAGAGAAGAGAATGAGAGGAGAGAAAGAGAGGAGAGAGGAAAGAAAGAGAGGAGAGAAAGACAGGAGAGAAAGAGAGGAGAGAAAGAGAGGAGAAAGGAGAGAAAGACAGGAGAGAAAGAGAGGAGAGAGGAGAGAAAGAGAGGAGAGAGAAAGAGAGAGAGAAGAGAGGAGAGAAAGAGAGGAGAGAGAAGAGAAAGAGAGGAGAGAAAGAGAGGAGAGAGAAGAGAAAGAGAGGAGAGAAAGAGTGGAGAGAGAAGAGAAAGGGAGGAGAGAAAGAGGAGAGAAAGAGAGAGGAAAGAAACAAAGGGGAGAGAGGAGAGAACAAAAGACGAGAGATGAGATAGAAGAGGGGAGAGAGAGGAGAAAAAGAGAAAGAAAAACGAGATTGGAGAGAAAGAGAGGGGCAGAGAGAGGGGGGAGAGAGGGGAAGAAGATGGGGGAAAGGAATTAGAGAAAGAGAAGAGAGAAAGAGAGGGGGATATAAGAGAGAGAAAGAAAGGAGAGGAGAGAAACAAAAAGGGAAAGAGGAGAGAAACAAAAAGGGAAAGAGGAGAGAAAGAAAGCAGGAGAGCGAAAGAGACAGGAAAGGAAAGGGAGACAGAGAGAGGAGAGAAACGGTGAAATAAACAAAACAAAAAAGATGGAAAAAAGAGGGGCAAATAAGATAAAACAAAAGATAGAGAGAATGAAGTGATGAGAGAATAAAGTGACGAGAGAATAAAGGAGAGAGAGAATAAAGGAGAGGCGTTACAGGAGGTTTCCTGTATCAGCTGCACGGCTGGAGGATGGAGGAATAGATCTGTCCATCTCCTTCAGCCTCAGAATAATGATTTTAAAGCTTCTACATTACACAGACACTTGAGAGCGAAACGATGGTAAAGGAAAAGTTTTCTACATTTTCCGATTTTCCGATCACATTTCGCCTCGTTCCTGCCGCACTTCGGATATTTTGCTCTTAAACTGTTCATCTGAAGCCGCGACACAGGATCCTGAACTTTTCATTTCTCTGTTTTGTTCCTAAATCAAGGTCTGAACATAAATAACGGACCAATCAGACGCCTTCATTCCCCGAGGCCCCTCCCCCTAGCGTTAGCAACAGGTTTGATTGACAGCTCATGTGTTTCGTTGCTAAGTAAGTTTCCTTCCCACTTTCTAATGATTTCTGAAATAAAATGACAAAATATCTCAAACAATTACAACATCTAATGTTACTAGAATCTGAACGAGCAGAATTTAACGAGCATAAAGTAAAGAGAATTTGGTTAAATTGTGACTCTGTTGTTGTTCGTACGTAACAGAACAAACAACATAAATCAGTGACTTAAACTGTTTAAAGTTTGCTGCTAAAAGCTCAGAGTTTCCTCATTATTCTCAAGAATCAGTGAAATATACGATGCATCGCAGCTCTGCCATGAGGAGGGCGGCACATTTAACCTCCTCACTCCTCATTGGCTCTTGTGTTGCTATGATACTCGCGGGAGGATTTCCAAATATGGACCTGGCTCCAGATTCGCTCCTGTAACCGCGGCAACAGGACCACTCAGGTTCAAACATTCCCCATAACGTTCCGTCTTTTTCCTCATTCCTGATCCCTCCCTGTGGTCGTAACGTTGCGGCGGATTTCGGGGTCTGGACTTGGACCGGTTTCTCATCGGGTCCCGTGTGCCTCTGTCCTCAGCTGCAGAGTAAATAATTCAGAGCCTTTCGTGAAGCGGCGCTATTCTGGTCCAGGAGAGCAGAGGGATAATCAGCGAGAACTGGTTTAGTCCTGGTCTAGTTCTGGTTCAGTCCTGTTTTAGTCCTGTTTTAGTCCTGGTTTAGTTCTAGTTTAGTCCTGCCTCAGTCCTGGTCCAGTCCTGGTCCAGTCCTGGTCCAGTCCTGGTTCAGTCCTGCCTCAGTCCCGCCTCAGTCCCGCCACAGTCCTGGTCCAGTCCAGGTCCAGTCCTGGTCCAGTCCTGGTCTAATCCCTGGATGACGTGCACAGATTACAGTTGGAGGGAATAATCTGTGGAACATCTGTCTGGGCCAAACTTCAGACTCTTCAGACGCTTCATTTATAATTTATCCCAGAAAATCATTTTGCTTTGGATTTTTTAAACTTTCATATCCCCGGAAAAGTTGCACCGTCTCTTAATATTGGATTTTGCAGGACCAGACCGAGACTATTAAAATAAAATATGGAAGTGTCAGGGCCAGAGCGAGGCCAGAGGGACTCTGTAGACCTGGTTTAGTCCTGGTTTAGACCTGTTTTAGGCCTGGTTTAGGCCTGGTTTAGGCCTAGTTTGGACCTGGTTTAGTCTTCGTTTAGTCCTGGTTTAGTCCTGGTTTAGTCCTGGTTTAGCCCTGGTTTAGTCCTGGTTTAGACCTGGTTTAGTCCCACCATAGTCCAGTTTAGTCCCATTTTAGTCCTGGTTTAGTCCTGGTTTAGCCCTGGTTTAGCCCTGGTTTAGTCCTGGTTTAGCCCTGGTTTAGTCCTGGTTTAGCCCTGGTTTAGTCCTGGTTTAGCCCTGGTTTAGCCCTGGTTTAGTCCTGGTTTAGTCCTGGTTTAGTCCTGGTTTAGCCCTGGTTTAGCCCTGGTTTAGTCCTGGTTTAGTCCTGGTTTAGCCCTGGTTTAGCCCTGGTTTAGTCCTGGTTTAGACCTGGTTTAGTCCTGGTTTAGTCCTGGTTCAGTGCTGGTTTAGTCCTGGTTTAGTCCCTGGTTTAGTCCTGGTTTAGCCCTGGTTTAGTCCTGGTTTAGTCCTGGTTTAGTCCTGGTTAAGCCCTGGTTAAGCCCTGGTTTAGTCCTGGTTTAGTCCTGGTTTAGTCCTGGTTTAGCCCTGGTTTAGTCCTGGTTTAGTCCTGGTTTAGCCCTGGTTTAGCCCTGGTTTAGCCCTGGTTTAGTCCTGGTTTAGTCCTGGTTTAGTCCTGGTTAAGGCCTGGTTAAGCCCTGGTTTAGTCCTGGTTTAGTCCTGGTTTAGTCCTAACATTGCGTAACCCTTTAACGGTGCAGTTGTGGCTGTAAAGTGCTCTGGATTACAGACTCTCAGGTGGACCCCAAACGCCTCACGGTCCCTGCACTCTCAGCTCTAATTAGGACTCAAACCAGGTCTGGACTGCGTTTCCCATGAGCCTTTTCTTCAGGTCAGGAAGCCTTTAATTGTTTAATAAAGTGAGTGACATTTAATTAAAGACACGGGTGACAAAAAGTAAAATCTGCACCAGAAACTCCAACTTTATACCTGATCTTTAAAGAAGTTTGTTTTGTTTTTGTTATTTATGTACTTACTTGATCTGTAGCCCTGGTTTAAGTCAGGGTTTAGTCCTGGTTTAGTCCTGGTTTAGTCCTGGTTTAGCTAATGGTTTAGTCCTAGTTTAGTCTAAGTTTAATTTAGTTTAGTCCTGGTTTAGTCCTGGTTTAGTCTAAAGTTTAGTCCTACATTTAGTCCTGGTCTATTTCTGGTCTGGTCCTGGTTTAGTTCCTGGTTTAGTCCTGGTTAAGTATGTTTTTTGCTTTGTTAAGTCCTGGTTTAGTCTAAAGTTTAGTCCTACATTTAGTTTAGACCTGGTTTAGTGCCAATCTGGTTTCAGTTTAGTTCCTTCTTTAGTATTTATTTTGCTTGGTTTAATCCTGGTTTAGTCCTACATTTAGTCCTGGTTTAGTTCCTGGTTTAGTATGTTTTTTGCTTTGTTAAGTCCTGGTTTAGTCTAAAGTTTAGTCCTACATTTAGTCCCGATTTATTTCTGGTTTAGTTCTGGTAAAGTCCTGGTTTTCTCCGGGATTTACACCAACGTTTAGTCCTGGTTTAGTCCTGGTTTGGTCCTGGTTTAGTCCTGGTTTGGTCCTGGTTTAGTCCTGGTTTGGTCCTGGTTTGGTCCTGGTTTGGTCCTGGTTTAGTCCTGGTTTGGTCCTGGTTTGGTCCTGGTTTGGTCCTGGTTTGGTCCTGGTTTGGTCCTGGTTTAGTCCTGGTTTAGTCCTGGTTTGGTCCTGGTTTGGTCCTGGTTTGGTCCTGGTTTAGTCCTGGTTTAGTCCTGGTTTAGTCCTGGTTTAGTCCTGGTTTGGTCCTGGTTTAGTCCTGGTTTAGTCCTGGTTTGGTCCTGGTTTGGTCCTGGTTTAGTCCTGGTTTAGTCCTGGTTTAGTCCTGGTTTAGTCCTGGTTTAGTCCTGGTTTAGTCCTGGTTTGGTCCTGGTTTAGTCCTGGTTTAGTCCTGGTTTGGTCCTGGTTTGGTCCTGGTTTAGTCCTGGTTTAGTCCTGGTTTAGTCCTGGTTTGGTCCTGGTTTGGTCCTGGTTTGGTCCTGGTTTGGTTCCCAGGTACATTTTTAATCATTGTCCCAAATTAAGCATTAACACATTTTCTGATCGAAGTTCTAACATTTCCTCAGCACAAACAGGTCTGGATTTGTGTTTCGTTTCATTCACACACAGGAAACCCTCCGTTCCACCTTGTGGTGATACAGGAAGTGCTCCATTATGTTTTTAAACTCCACGCACCTTCACTAGAAACATTTAGACACTTCAGACTCATCTCCAGGTCCTGTTTTGAACGACATTAAAACGCGACTTTAAGCTCAATTTAGCTCGAAAACTACCACTTGATGACATCACAAGGTGGAACGGCGCATTCTGAGCTTTGTAGATGTAGATAAACTAATAATAAAGTGTTACTCAAACATGTAAAAGAAACAAAACAGCTGATTTTGCGCATTTTAGGACCTTTATGAGATTATTCTAAACAAATACTGTCAGGAAATTTAATGCACTTTGAAATCAAAGTCTTTTCTTCTTTTTGTTTCTTCTTGTTCCAGATGTGCTTCACTTTGAACTAAACCTTTATTTGCCGTCGACTGTCTGAACATGTCCCACCTGACCCCGCCCCCTTCCCTCTCTCCTGTACCTGTAGGACAAACCCCCTGAGACGCCCTGACACCGTAATTACCCCTCGCTCTGGGGGTGGGGGGCAGGATGTGTAGGGGGAAAAAACATGGCGGGTCTATAATTACAGGCCGGTGATGACAGGGAGGAAGTGTCTCACCTCTGAGCATTCCTCCTCCTCCTCCTCCTCCTCCTCCTCCTCCTCTTCTTCTGTTTTTTTTAGTAAAGAACAGAGATTCTGTTTCCCGTATGAAGACAAGAATGTGGTGTTCAAGAGGCAACAAAAGCTTGGACATTTTTATTTAGCAGTTAATCCTCGAATATCTACGACATCATGTACGACACAGAGGAATATGTTTTCTATAACCGCGCAGAACTTTCTAACGGTAAAAGACAGAAACTTCCTTTTCCCCTCTGAAAGTGCAGACATAGAGGTTTCCGTACATTTCTGCGGCTTTATCCTACGTCACACTCACGCTGTGTGATGACGGGAGCAAAACGAGTGTCCAACAGGAACTTTGTTTTCCCCAAACTCATGCGCTCCGTCCATTTTGATGGAGCCAAACTTTGCCAAAGAGTGAAGTGAGTCAAGATGGTCGACTCCTCTGACTGTGTGTGTTTAGAACGAGGGAAAAAGTCGCTCTAAGTGGAGTTAATTCTCACACACATGGAAAATGACACATCTTGGTGTGTGTAATTGTGCATCTCTTTCTATTTTTATTTAAAGGTTTATTTCAGTCCAAATGAACAAATCCAAATGTAATTTCCACCCTGGAAATGCAGAAGTGCTGTGGCTCTGGCCCTGGACCTGACAGGAGCTGTTTCCAGGACTGGACCAGGAAAGTAATGGAGCCACTGCACTTTTTTTGTTTTTAGGGCAATAAGGAGATTTTTAATTTACTTACAGACTTGAGATTTTGCATTTTTGTAGCTGAGGCCCTAAATTAAGCATTTTTTTCATGTCCAAAAATGTTTCTGCATGTTTGTTGTGGGTTTTGCATAAAAGAGTGTGAATTTTATTTATTTATCACAGCCTCATGACACAACTACAGCAGCAGATTGTGAAATAACAGGTTGGACTGAACAAAAGGAGGTAGAACACTTCATTAGGGGTTAAAAGGGGCAGTTTTAAAAGCAACATTAAGAAAAAAATCCAGGCGAGGAGAAATGTACTAAAAGTACCCTCAGGTCTTCCTTGTTACCTCGTCAAAAACAGACCTGGAGTTGTGTTTTGTTTCGTTCACTCTTTATTACGAGTCTGTCCACATCTCCAAAGCTCAAAACGCTCTGTTCCACCTTTAGTTCAGTAGAAATCAGCCATTCCAGGAGCTGAAGTGATCCAAATGATTCTAGTGAAGGTGTGTGGAGTTTAAAAACACAGTGGAGCACTTCCTGTATCACCACATGACGTCACAAGGTGGAACAGAGCGTTTTCAGTTTGAGAGAAGAGCCAAATCTGCAGTTGTTTGTGCGTCAAACGAAACGCGAGCGAATGAAACAGAAAAACACAACTCGTGGTTTACAACATGGATCTGAAAACAGAAAATAAAAGTCAAAAGTCAAAAGTCTGTTCAGGACTCACAGCTGAGATATTCTAACAGAGGAGGGTTTTATCTTTCACTCACTCTTTATTTTACGTGGATAGACCCAGAAATGACAAAGATATGAACTTTTAAATACTCTAGAATCGCCTTTGTCTTCACATCGTCTTAAATCAAATGCATTCATATATAAACCTGTGATACACAGGGTCTGTTCCACTGAGACACAGGAAATCTGTCCTGTCGCCATCAAATAAATCAAAATAATTTCTGAGAGAACTATTTTTATATTTTATCTAATTGTGTTTATTTGATTCTAACTACATGGTCCTGGTCGGTCGGGTCTGTAACAAAGAAAATTTCCCCTCGGCAGTGAATAAAAGTCACGTAAAGCTCCGTTGGGACATTTCTGTGATATAACAGAGTTTTAGTGTCCAGGAGGAGGAGCTTCTGTCTCTGCTGGAGGGAAACATGTGAACCCAGAGACTGAGGAGGAAAACAAATCAGCAAATCATCATGAAAAAAGGAAAAGTCTGGTAGTTTAACTCTCCTCCCGCTCTATATTAAGAGTAAACTGGTTTATTATCAAATATAAAACATCCTGAGACTGAACTGTTCTTATTTTCACTGAATAAAAATTCTGAGCTGTGAATCACTGAACCAAATGAACTAAAACACTTCACAGATCCACCTGCACAACACTGAGATTGTGTTGTTTTCTGCGGCCGCTCAGTGTGAGTCTGGATTAAAGGACAGTTCTTAGTGCTGATCTGAGAGGAGCCTGTGTGAGGCTGAGTGTTGAAATGTGTCGGTTTGAAGCTCGTTTTGGTTCATTCTCATTGGTTAGCGATTAGCTGCTGTAGCTCGCACACATAAACAGGCTGTTTTCTCTTCTGTTAGTGACTGTAAAGTGACTATAGTGGCCATATATATGTTACTGGACACACACTGATATGGAAATGAGCTGTGAATAGAGGTGTGAATTATCCGCATTTAGCAGATCATTAATTACCGCAGCGCACACGCAAGAATATCGTACAAAAACACCATTGGGCGACCAACTGTCTTTAAATATGACGTAAAGAGGGAGAAGAAACAGAAATGTCGCCTAAATAAACCCGACTGAAAATCCAATAGAGCCAAACCGAAGTTTTATAAACAACTGAAGATTTACAGTGAATTTTTAGGTCATAAATATATCGGTGATTATATCGGCCACAACAGAATCAATATCGGTCGGGCCCTCGCTTGAATTTCCAAAAAATGCTTTGCGCTCTGAGGGAGAATTCTTCCTGGGCCCAAACTCCGGGAGCTGCAGTATCTGGAGCGGCCACTAGTGGGTCTAGAGTCAGGGTAAACGGGGAGGAACTGCGTGAAGTCGGCCCATAAAACGCAAACCTGCACAAAAACTATGTCAGTCGTTTGTGCTTCTTTAGTTTTGGAGAAATTAACGATTCTTTTACAGGTCAAACTGGGGTCAGACCCACAGGAAGAAGAAAAATGCTCGAAAACGCCCAAAATGGAGTCAGTCGTTTGTGTTTCGTTTGTGCTGCAAAAAGTTTTGTTTGTGCGATTCTGGTTCAGTTTTATTTTCGGCCGATGACGTCGTCCAGAACCTCAGAATGTGAAACAGCCTCAAAACAGGAAGAAAATTATAGAAAACGTTTTCATTTGTGTTGAGTTTATTTCTAAAATGATTAATTATTACTTCTGTGGTAATCATATGACATCATTTCCGCTCAACTGACGGCGACAAACTCCACGAAACTAGTGGCGAAAACGATCTCAGGCTGTGGAAAAGTCTGATTCATATTTTATATAATAATACAGACTTTTCCACAGCCTGAGATCGTTTTCACCACTAGTTTTGCAGAGTTTGCCGCCGTTTGATGGGAGGCCAACTTCACGGAGGTACGGGGAGGGGGTTATACACTGTTTATAATAGATCCATGTTTGATCCATGAGTTCGACGGGATGCGTCAGTGCACAGAGCCGATATAAGAGAGTAAAGATGACTCCAACGTGCGTGGATCACTCTAAATACAACTCCGAGCAACAGGAAACAATTATAATATCGTTAAAAGCTCTGAAAGGTCGATTGTAATGACAAGACCTTTAATCTGCGCAATACAAACTCCGGCGCGAAGCCTCTCGCGCCGTTCCATCCGTCCCCCAATAAAATCCATCATCGTGCGCGGAGAACGGCTCCCGGAGAATCAATATCAAACCCAGATCAAAGTTTTATGATTTCGACTGGACCAAAAAAAAAAGAATAATCACAGGGGCGCGAGGAGGCGACGGAGACGGCGCTTTGATCGGGAGAAGTGAGGTAGATACGATGAGCCCCGCGGTCGCCTCCAGGGGGCAGGAGTCCATTATCCGCGCCGATGAATCCAATTGGAAATCCGGTTTGAGCGGGAAAAGCTCACGGGGAAGGGAAAGTCGAAGCAAGGGCGTCTCACAAACACAAGAGCAGGGATCGGCCTAATGAGGAGCAGCGCGGTCGGACGGTGGTTAAAGCGATATTACCTTCTGTAAAATATACGTTTGCCGTTTGTGTGCAACCTTATCTGACCTTAGGTATAATACGGTAACAGAAGCCAGCGCACATTAGGCTAAATCAGTCCCGCGAACGCTCCGGGGTTAAAAAAGAACGCGGCTATTAAAAGAGTCCATATTAAAGCTATTTCTGACCGGTTCTAATGTTGTTTCCTCATCACAAACAGACCGGGAGCTGCGTTTTGTTTCTTTAACGCACGTTTAACGCACAAAACCACATATTTTGGTTGAGTTCGTCTCTCAAACGGACACTTAAGACACTCCAAACACCTTCACTGGAATCATTTAGATCATTTTAGACCTGGAATTGAAGATTTTTACTGAACAAAAGGTAAAAGGAGCTGTTAACGGTGGAACAGAGGAGTGATGGGAATTACGGCTCTTTTGGCTCACTAGAAAGAGGTAAAATACAAAAACATTCTCACTCTGTCAGCTCCCGATCGGCTCTTCAGGTTGTTTTGTTGCTTTAATGAATTTATGATCAACAACAATATAAAATTATGCACAAAATGAATTACTAATGTAAAAAAAAACATGTTTTTAATTTATATATGTTTGGTTACACACACCGTCATTCTGACATTGGCGTCTAATTGTGGGAGAGTCGTGTGTCCATTTGTTCTCAAACGTCCTGAACTCCGACATTTTTCCCCCCGTGGTCGGAGCAGCGGCACATTCGCTTTTTTTCCAACATCCCGTCATCCGACATGTGATTATTAAGTTTGGACTGAGCTCTTTTCAGGACCAGATTTTCACGGACTGGAGGCGCGGCCTGGTTTAACCCTGGTTTAGTTTTAGACCTGGTTTAGTCCTTGTTTTAGTCTTGGTATAGACCAGGACTAAAACCGTGTCTATACCAGGTTGAAACCAGGTTTAAATCAGGACTAAACTAGGTCTAAATCAGGACTAACACCACGTCTAAATCAGGACTAAAACCAGGTCTAAATCAGGACTAACACCAGGTCTAAATCAGGACTAACACCAGGTCTAAATCAGGACTAAAACCAGGTCTAAATCAGGACTAAAACCAGGTCTAAATCAGGACTAACACCAGGTCTAAATCAGGACTAACACCAGGTCTAAATCAGGACTAAAACCAGGTCTAAATCAGGACTAAAACCAGGTTTAAATAAGGACTAAAACCAGGTCTGAATCAGGACTAACACCAGGTCTAAATCAGGACTAAAACCAGGTCTAAATCAGGACTAAAACCAGGTCTAAATCAGGACTAAAACCAGATTTAAATCAGGACTAAAACCAGGACTAAACCAGGACTAACACCAGGTCTAAATCAGGACTAACACCAGGTCTAAATCAGGACTAACACCAGGTCTAAATCAGGACTAACACCAGGTCTAAATCAGGACTAACACCAGGTCTAAATCAGGACTAACACCAGGTCTAAATCAGGACTAACACCAGGTCTAAATCAGGACTAACACCAGGTCTAAATCAGGACTAACACCAGGTCTGAGCTTTAATGTGTCAAAGCTCAAAGAAGCAGAGAATGTGGGTTGTTCTCGCTTTCAGCAGCAGAACATTTGAGAAGAGAGTTCAGATCTACGGCACGTAACATAAAAGGACAGAGATGGAAGATAAAAAGACAGAGATGGAAACGATCACAGTTAGCAAGAGCGAAGGGCAGGTTTTCGCAAAGGGTCGGGCCGTGACCTTGACCTTTGACCCTGTGACCTTGAAATCAATAGGGAACATCCTTGACCCATGGGGTGTCCAGCCATGAAGTTTGACATTCCTAGGTGAGACGGTTGTCGAGTTAGAGCGCGGACAAGAAATTGTCCACAGACGGACGGACAGACGGACAGACAGCGCCATCTAGAACAAAAGCTTTGTGGCGTGATTCGTATCCATGGATCTCCATGGATACGAATCACGCCACAAAGCTTTTGTTCTAGATCCTCAGTATGAGAGGCTTCACTTTCACTGTGAGAGGGCACAGAGACAGACATGTCTCTGTGCAAAGATATCCATTTTCAAATACAAAACCAAACATGAACACTGTGTTCGAGGAATTGAGGAGGGAGCAGAAGTTGTGCGATGCTTTGCTCAACGTGGCCGGCGTGCAATTCCCAGCACACAAACTGGTTCTGTGTAGCTGCAGCACATACTTTAAAAGCCTCTTCACTAACTGGTCCAGCCCTGACTGCCAGGTGTTTGAGATCTCCAATGTGTCAGCTGATATCATGAAGATTATCCTGGACTACTGCTACACCGGGGTGGTGCACATCACCCAGGAAAACCTCCAGGAGCTCTTTATAGCTGCTGACTACTTAGATGTGAGCGGCATTACCGAAGTCTGCTGTCAGGTCATGAAGGAGCAAATGTCCCCCAGTAACTGCATCACTGTATGGGGTATCTCAAACAAGTACTACTACCCCCAGCTGAGGAAACAAGCCTTCTTATACGTCCTGAAGCATTTCGAAGAGGTGGTGACCAGCTCTGAAGAGTTCTTCCAGCTCTCCAGGGAAGACCTGTGTTCAGTCATTGATGATGATCGGCTGAACGTGAAGGAGGAGACCACCGTGTTAGTGGCAGTCATCAGATGGATTGCACATGCTCCTGAGGAAAGGAACCACTACTTGGCCGACCTCCTACTAAAAGTCCGTCTGGGTCTGATCCATGTTGATGACTTCACTCAGTGCATGAATAGATATAACCTGTCCCACTACATTCATAACTGGAAGATTGTGGAGGAGAAGATCATAAAGGTGATGTTGGATGAAAGAGCTAGGAGGTACAATGCCTCCCTGCCCCCCACTCGTCTAGCCACTCCAAGGCTGCCCAGTGCGGTGCTTATGGTTATTGGTGGCTATAGCCAAAACAGAAGAAGAATCAACAGAATTGAAGTCTATGACAACCGCACCGATCGCTGGGTGGGTGTGGCTAATGATGACTGGACTCCAAGAGCCCATCACGGCACAGTGTTCCTTAATGGATCTGTGTACGTGATTGGAGGGTTTGACGGCAATCACCAGCTCAACACTACCTGCAAGTACGACCTGGCAATTCACACGTGGCAAGAAATGGCACCCATGCATTCACGTAGGTGCTTCATTAGTGTGACTTTGCTGGATGGTTTGATCTACGCGATAGGCGGGTTCGATGAACTGGTCTGTCTGAAGACAGCCGAAAGGTACTTGCCAGTGACCAATCAGTGGACCATGATTTCACCTATGAACGAACAGAGGAGCAATGCCAGCAGCACAGTGTACAATGGAAAGATCTACATTTGTGGAGGTTTTGGTGAACATCGCCTGGCATCAGCTGAGACTTACAACCCACTAACCGAACAGTGGACCATGATAGCAGATATGTCCACCATGCGCTCTGGGCTCAGTGTCATCGCCTATGCCAATGAAATCTACGCTGTTGGTGGGTTTAATGGGGATTCCCGTTTGAACACTGTTGAAGCCTATAACCCCGCAACCAACACGTGGCGCCCCCTACCCAACATGTGGACCGGACGCAGCAGCTTTGGCATCGAGGTTGTTGACAATCAGCTATATGTTGTAGGTGGGTACAATCAGGACACCATTCATTGTGCTGAATGTTTTGATGCAAGGACCGGAGTTTGGACTCAGGTGCGGGACATGGAGATCCCTCGTTGTGGCCTGAGCTGCTGTGTGGTGTTTAACCTTCCCAACATGGCCGACTTTGCTCCGCCCCGCCCTCCTCCTCATGACGATTCCACTGAGGAATAGATGCGCACTCATTTAAACAAAAGCATCTATTAACTGCAAACAAGAGCTCCGCCAGCGGGGCAAAATACGCCCGTACTTTGAATTCAGACATTATTATATAGATTATATAGAATTAAGTTAGAATTTGTCAAACCTAGTTAAAGATGAATTGTTGGTGCAGTTTGGAAGTTTGACATTCCTAGGTGAGACGGTTGTGGAGTTAGAGCGCGGACAAGAAATTGTCCACAGACAGACGGACAGACGGACAGACGGACAGACAGACGGACGGATAATCAATAGGGAAATCTGGCTCTTGCAATTGGAGTATGAGTATGACATCATCACATTCTAGAACCGGAATTCCACCAATCAGATTGCAGCAACAGAACTTAAAGACACTACAAAGCTTTAATGTGTCAAAGCTCAAAGAAGCAGAGAATGTGGGTTGTTCTCGCTTTCAGCAGCAGAACATTTGAGAAGAGAGTTCAGATCTACGGCACGTAACATAAAAGGACAGAGATGGAAGATAAAAAGACAGAGATGGAAACGATCACAGTTAGCAAGAGCGACGGGCAGGTTTTCGCAAAGGGTCGGGCCGTGACCTTGACCTTTGACCCTGTGACCTTGAAATCAATAGGGAACATCCTTGACCCATGGGGTGTCCAGCCATGAAGTTTGACATTCCTAGGTGAGACGGTTGTCGAGTTAGAGCGCGGACAAAGCTTCAAAGACTTCAAAGCTTTGAAGTGTCCACAGGTGGACAGACGGACGGACAGACAGACGGACAGCGCCATACCATAATACGTCCCGTCTTATTACAACGGGCGTATAAAAAAGGGTGTGCGAAGGTGAGAGAAAAAATGTGTTCAAGTGTATAGTGTGTAAAGTGTATAAAGTGTGTAAAGTGTGTAAAGTGTATAAAGTGTATAAAGTGTGTAAAGTGTATAAAGTGTGTAAAGTGTGTAAAGTGTGTAAAGTGTATAAAGTGTGTAAAGTGTATAAAGTGTGTAAAGTGTGTAAAGTGTATAAAGTGTGTAAAGTGTATAAAGTGTGTAAAGTGTGTAAAGTGTATAAAGTGTGTAAAGTGTGTAAAGTGTATAAAGTGTGTAAAGTGTGTAAAGTGTGTAAAGTGTATAAAGTGTAAAGTGTGTAAAGTGTATAAAGTGTGTAAAGTGTGTAAAGTGTATAAAGTGTGTAAAGTGTATAAAGTGTATAAACTGTGTAAAGTGTGTAAAGTGTATAAAGTGTATAAAGTGTGTAAAGTGTATAAAGTGTGTAAAGTGTATAAAGTGTAAAGTGTGTAAAGTGTGTAAAGTGTGTAAAGTGTATAAAGTGTAAAGTGTGTAAAGTGTAAAGTGTGTAAAGTGTATAAAGTGTGTAAAGTGTATAAGGGTTGTTGAGCTAGAGCGCGGACAAGAAATTGTCCACAGACGGACAGACGGACAGACGGACAGACGGACAGACAAACGGACAGACGGACGGACAGCGCCATACCATAATACGTCCCGTCTTATTACAACGGGCGTATAAAAAAGGGTGAGCGAAGGTGAGAGAAAAAATGTGTTCAAGTGTATAAAGTGTATAAAGTGTGTAAAGTGTATAAAGTGTGTAAAGTGTGTAAAGTGTATAAAGTGTGTAAAGTGTATAAAGTGTGTAAAGTGTGTAAAGTGTGTAAAGTGTATAAAGTGTGTAAAGTGTATAAAGTGTGTAAAGTGTGTAAAGTGTGTAAAGTGTGTAAAGTGTGTAAAGTGTGTAAAGTGTGTAAAGTGTGTAAAGTGTGTAAAGTGTGTAAAGTGTATAAAGTGTGTAAAGTGTATAAAGTGTGTAAAGTGTATAAAGTGTAAAGTGTGTAAAGTGTATAAAGTGTGTAAAGTGTAAAGTGTGTAAAGTGTATAAAGTGTGTAAAGTGTGGAAAGTGTATAAAGTGTAAAGTGTGTAAAGTGTATAAAGTGTGTACAGTGTGTAAAGTGTGGAAAGTGTATAAAGTGTGTAAAGTGTGTAAAGTGTATAAAGTGTGTAAAGTGTAAAGTGTGTAAAGTGTATAAAGTGTGTCAAGTGTATAAGGGTTGTTGAGCTAGAGCGCGGACAAGAAATTGTCCACAGACGGACAGACGGACAGACGGACGGACAGCGCCATCTAGAACAAAAGCTTTGTGGCGTGATTCGTATCCATGGATCTCCATGGATACGAATCACGCCACAAAGCTTTTATTCTAGATCCTCAGTATGAGAGGCTTCACTTTCACTGTGAGAGGGCACAGAGACAGACATGTCTCTGTGCAAAGATATCCATTTTCAAATACAAAACCAAACATGAACACTGTGTTCGAGGAATTGAGGAGGGAGCAGAAGTTGTGCGATGCTTTGCTCAACGTGGCCGGCGTGCAATTCCCAGCACACAAACTGGTTCTGTGTAGCTGCAGCACATACTTTAAAAGCCTCTTCACTAACTGGTCCAGCCCTGACTGCCAGGTGTTTGAGATCTTCAATGTGTCAGCTGATATCATGAAGATTATCCTGGACTACTGCTACACCGGGGTGGTGCACATCACCCAGGAAAACCTCCAGGAGCTCTTTATAGCTGCTGACTACTTAGATGTGAGCGGCATTACCGAAGTCTGCTGTCAGGTCATGAAGGAGCAAATGTCCCCCAGTAACTGCATCACTGTATGGGGTATCTCAAACAAGTACTACTACCCCCAGCTGAGGAAACAAGCCTTCTTATACGTCCTGAAGCATTTCGAAGAGGTGGTGACCAGCTCTGAAGAGTTCTTCCAGCTCTCCAGCGAAGACCTGTGTTCAGTCATTGATGATGATCGGCTGAACGTGAAGGAGGAGACCACCGTGTTAGTGGCAGTCATCAGATGGATTGCACATGCTCCTGAGGAAAGGAACCACTACTTGGCCGACCTCCTACTAAAAGTCCGTCTGGGTCTGATCCATGTTGATGACTTCACTCAGTGCATGAATAGATATAACCTGTCCCACTACATTCATAACTGGAAAATTGTGGAGGAGAAGATCATAAAGGTGATGTTGGATGAAAGAGCTAGGAGGTACAATGCCTCCCTGCCCCCACTCGTCTAGCCACTCCAAGGCTGCCCAGTGCGGTGCTTATGGTTATTGGTGGCTATAGCCAAAACAGAAGAAGAATCAACAGAATTGAAGTCTATGACAACCGCACCGATCGCTGGGTGGGTGTGGCTAATGATGACTGGACTCCAAGAGCCCATCACGGCACAGTGTTCCTTAATGGATCTGTGTACGTGATTGGAGGGTTTGACGGCAATCACCAGCTCAACACTACCTGCAAGTACGACCTGGCAATTCACACGTGGCAAGAAATGGCACCCATGCATTCACGTAGGTGCTTCATTAGTGTGACTTTGCTGGATGGTTTGATCTACGCGATAGGCGGGTTCGATGAACTGGTCTGTCTGAAGACAGCCGAAAGGTACTTGCCAGTGACCAATCAGTGGACCATGATTTCACCTATGAACGAACAGAGGAGCAATGCCAGCAGCACAGTGTACAATGGAAAGATCTACATTTGTGGAGGTTTTGGTGAACATCGCCTGGCATCAGCTGAGACTTACAACCCACTAACCGAACAGTGGACCATGATAGCAGATATGTCCACCATACGCTCTGGGCTCAGTGTCATCGCCTATGCCAATGAAATCTACGCTGTTGGTGGGTTTAATGGGGATTCCCGTTTGAACACTGTTGAAGCCTATAACCCCGCAACCAACACGTGGCACCCCCTACCCAACATGTGGACCGGGCGCAGCAGCTTTGGCATCGAGGTTGTTGACAATCAGCTATATGTTGTAGGCGGGTACAATCGGGGCACCATTCATTGTGCTGAATGTTTTGATGCAAGGACCGAAGTTTGGACTCAGGTGCGGGACGTGGAGATCCCTCGTTGTGGCCTGAGCTGCTGTGTGGTGTTTGACCTTCCCAACATGGCCGACTTTGCTCTGCCCCGCCCTCCTCCTCATGACGATTCCACTGAGGAGTAGATGCGCACTCATTTAAACAAAAGCATCTATTAACTGCAAACAAGAGCTTCGCCAGCGGGGCAAAATATGCCCGTACTTTGAATTAAGACATTATTATATAGATTATATAGAATTAAGTTAGAATTTGTCAAACCTAGTTAAAGATGAATTGTTGGTGCAGTTTGGAAGTTTGACATTCCTAGGTGAGACGGTTGTGGAGTTAGAGCGCGGACAAGAAATTGTCCACAGACAGACGGACAGACGGACAGACGGACAGACAGACGGACGGATAATCAATAGGGAAATCTGGCTCTTGCAGTAGGAGTATGAGTATGACATCATCACATTCTAGAATCGGAATTCCACCAATCAGATTGCAGCAACAGAACTTAAAGACACTACAAAGCTTTAATGTGTCAAAGCTCAAAGAAGCAGAGAATGTGGGTTGTTCTCGCTTTCAGCAGCAGAACATTTGAGAAGAGAGTTCAGATCTACGGCACGTAACATAAAAGGACAGAGATGGAAGATAAAAAGACAGAGATGGAAACGATCACAGTTAGCAAGAGCGACGGGCAGGTTTTCGCAAAGGGTCGGGCCGTGACCTTGACCTTTGACCCTGTGACCTTGAAATCAATAGGGAACATCCTTGACCCATGGGGTGTCCAGCCATGAAGTTTGACATTCCTAGGTGAGACGGTTGTCGAGTTAGAGCGCGGACAAAGCTTCAAAGACTTCAAAGCTTTGAAGTGTCCACAGACGGACAGACGGACGGACAGACGGACGGACAGCGCCATACCATAATACGTCCCGTCTTATTACAACGGGCGTATAAAAAAGGGTGAGCGAAGGTGAGAGAAAAAATGTGTTCAAGTGTATAAAGTGTATAAAGTGTGTAAAGTGTATAAAGTGTGTAAAGTGTGTAAAGTGTATAAAGTGTATAAAGTGTGTAAAGTGTATAAAAGTGTGTAAAGTGTTTAAAGTGTGTAAAGTGTATAAAGTGTGTAAAGTGTATAAAGTGTATAAAGTGTAAAAAGTGTATAAAATGTGTAAAGTGTATAAAGTGTGTAAAGTGTGTAAAGTGTGTAAAGTGTGTAAAGTGTATAAAGTGTAAAGTGTGTAAAGTGTATAAAGTGTGTAAAGTGTATAAAGAGTGTAAAGTGTGTAAAGCGTGTAAAGTGTATAAAGTGTGTAAAGTGTATAAAGTGTGTAAAGTGTGTAAAGTGTATAAAGTGTGTAAAGTGTATAAAGAGTGTAAAGTGTGTAAAGTGTGTAAAAGTGTGTACAGTGTGTAAAGTGTATAAAGTGTGTAAAGTGTGTAAAGTGTGTAAAGTGTGTAAAGTGTATAAAGTGTGTAAAGTGTGTAAAGTGTAAAGTGTGTAAAGTGTATAAAGTGTGTAAAGTGTATAAGGGTTGTCGAGCTAGAGCGCGGACAAGAAATTGTCCACAGACGGACAGACGGACAGACGGACGGACGGACAGACAAACGGACAGACGGACGGACAGCGCCATACCATAATACGTCCGTCTTATTACAACGGGCGTATAAAAAAGGGTGAGCGAAGGTGAGAGAAAAAAATGTGTTCAAGTGTATAAACTGTGTAAAGTGTGTAAAGTGTATAAAGTGTATAAAGTGTGTAAAGTGTATAACGTGTGTAAAGTGTATAAAGTGTAAAGTGTGTAAAGTGTATAAAGTGTGTAAAGTGTATAAAGTGTGTAAAGTGTATAAAGTGTATAAAGTGTGTATAGTGTATAAAGTGTGTAAAGTGTATAAAGTGTATAAAGTGTATAAAGTGTGTAAAGTGTATAAAGTGTGTAAAGTGTATAAAGTGTGTAAAGTGTATAAAGTGTAAAGTGTGTAAAGTGTATAAAGTGTGTAAAGTGTGTAAAGTGTGTAAAGTGTGTAAAGTGTATAAAGTGTGTAAAGTGTATAAAGTGTGTAAAGTGTGTAAAGTGTATAAAGTGTATAAAGTGTGTAAAGTGTATAAAGTGTGTAAAGTGTATAAAGTGTAAAGTGTGTAAAGTGTATAAAGTGTGTAAAGTGTAAAGTGTGTAAAGTGTATAAAGTGTGTAAAGTGTATAAGGGTTGTTGAGCTAGAGCGCGGACAAGAAATTGTCCACAGACGGACAGACGGACAGACGGACGGACAGCGCCATCTAGAACAAAAGCTTTGTGGCGTGATTCGTATCCATGGATCTCCATGGATACGAATCACGCCTAAAGCTTTATTCTAGATCCTCAGTATGAGAGGCTTCACTTTCACTGTGAGAGGGCACAGAGACAGACATGTCTCTGTGCAAAGATATCCATTTTCAAATACAAAACCAAACATGAACACTGTGTTCGAGGAATTGAGGAGGGAGCAGAAGTTGTGCGATGCTTTGCTCAACGTGGCCGGCGTGCAATTCCCAGCACACAAACTGGTTCTGTGTAGCTGCAGCACATACTTTAAAAGCCTCTTCACTAACTGGTCCAGCCCTGACTGCCAGGTGTTTGAGATCTTCAATGTGTCAGCTGATATCATGAAGATTATCCTGGACTACTGCTACACCGGGGTGGTGCACATCACCCAGGAAAACCTCCAGGAGCTCTTTATAGCTGCTGACTACTTAGATGTGAGCGGCATTACCGAAGTCTGCTGTCAGGTCATGAAGGAGCAAATGTCCCCAGTAACTGCATCACTGTATGGGGTATCTCAAACAAGTACTACTACCCCCAGCTGAGGAAACAAGCCTTCTTATACGTCCTGAAGCATTTCGAAGAGGTGGTGACCAGCTCTGAAGAGTTCTTCCAGCTCTCCAGCGAAGACCTGTGTTCAGTCATTGATGATGATCGGCTGAACGTGAAGGAGGAGACCACCGTGTTAGTGGCAGTCATCAGATGGATTGCACATGCTCCTGAGGAAAGGCACCACTACTTGGCCGACCTCCTACTAAAAGTCCGTCTGGGTCTGATCCCTCTTGCTTACTTCAATCAGTGCATGAATAGATATAACCTGTCCCACTACCTTCATAACTGGAATGTTTTTGAGAAGATCATAAAGGTGTGGTTGGAAAGAGCTAGGAGGTACAATGCCTCCCTGCCCCCCACTCGTCTAGCCACTCCAAGGCTGCCCAGTGCGGTGCTTATGGTTATTGGTGGCTATAGCCAAACCAGAATACTAACCAACAGAATTGAAGTCTATGACAACCGCACCGATCGCTGGGTGGGTGTGGCTAATGATGACTGGACTCCAAGAGCCCATCACGGCACAGTGTTCCTTAATGGATCTGTGTACGTGATTGGAGGGTTTGACGGCAATCACCAGCTCAACACTACCTGCAAGTACGACCTGGCAATTCACACGTGGCAAGAAATGGCACCCATGCATTCACGTAGGTGCTTCATTAGTGTGACTTTGCTGGATGGTTTGATCTACGCGATAGGCGGGTCCAATGAACTGGACAGGCTGAAGACAGCCGAAAGGTACTTGCCAGTGACCAATCAGTGGACCATGATTTCACCTATGAACGAACAGAGGAGCAATGCCAGCAGCACAGTGTACAATGGAAAGATCTACATTTGTGGAGGTTTTGGTGAACATTTCCTGGCATCAGCTGAGACTTACAACCCACTAACCGAACAGTGGACCATGATAGCAGATATGTCCACCATGCGCTCTGGGCTCAGTGTCATCGCCTATGCCAGTGAAATCTACGCTGTTGGTGGGTTTAATGGGGATTCCCGTTTGAACACTGTTGAAGCCTATAACCCCGCAACCAACACGTGGCGCCCCCTACCCAACATGTGGACCGGACGCAGCAGCTTTGGCATCGAGGTTGTTGACAATCAGCTATATGTTGTAGGTGGGTACAATCAGGACACCATTCATTGTGCTGAATGTTTTGATGCAAGGACCGGAGTTTGGACTCAGGTGCGGGACATGGAGATCCCTCGTTGTGGCCTGAGTTGCTGTGTGGTGTTTAACCTTCCCAACATGGCCGACTTTGCTCCGCCCCGCCCTCCTCCTCATGACGATTCCACTGAGGAATAGATGCGCACTCATTTAAACAAAAGCATCTATTAACTGCAAACAAGAGCTCCGCCAGCGGGGCAAAATACGCCCGTACTTTGAATTAAGACATTATTATATAGATTATATAGAATTAAGTTAGAATTTGTCAAACCTAGTTAAAGATGAATTGTTGGTGCAGTTTGGAAGTTTGACATTCCTAGGTGAGACGGTTGTGGAGTTAGAGCGCGGACAAGAAATTGTCCACAGACAGACGGACAGACGGACAGACGGACAGACAGACGGACGGATAATCAATAGGAAATCTGGCTCTTGCAATTGGAGTATGAGTATGACATCATCACATTCTAGAACCGGAATTCCACCAATCAGATCGCAGCAACAGAACTTAAAGACACATCAAAGCTTTAATGTGTCAAAGCTCAAAGAAGCAGAGAATGTGGGTTGTTCTCGCTTTCAGCAGCAGAACATTTGAGAAGAGAGTTCAGATCTACGACACGTAACATAAAAGGACAGAGATGGAAGATAAAAAGACAGAGATGGAAACGATCACAGTTAGCAAGAGCGACGGGCAGGTTTTCGCAAAGGGTCGGGCCGTGACCTTGACCTTTGACCCTGTGACCTTGAAATCAATAGGGAACATCCTTGACCCATGGGGTGTCCAGCCATAAAGTTTGACATTCCTAGGTGAGACGGTTGTCGAGTTAGAGCGTGGACAAAGCTTCAAAGACTTCAAAGCTTTGAAGTGTCCACAGACGGACGGACAGACGGACGGACAGACGGACGGACAGCGCCATACCATAATACGTCCGTCTTATTACAACGGGCGTATAAAAAAGGGTGACGAAGGTGAGAGAAAAAATGTGTTCAAGTGTATAAAGTGTGTAAAGTGTATAAAGTGTGTAAAGTGTATAAAGTGTATAAAGTGTGTAAAGTGTATAAAGTGTCTAAAGTGTGTAAAGTGTGTAAAGTGTGTAAAGTGTGTAAAGTGTATAAAGTGTGTAAAGTGTATAAAGTGTGTAAAGTGTGTAAAGTGTATAAAGTGTGTAAAGTGTATAAAGTGTGTAAAGTGTGTAAAGTGTATAAAGTGTATAAAGTGTGTAAAGTGTATAAAGTGTGTAAAGTGTATAAAGTGTGTAAAGTGTATAAAGTGTATAAAGTGTGTAAAGCGTGTAAAGTGTATAAAGTGTGTAAAGTGTATAAAGTGTGTAAAGTGTGTAAAGTGTATAAAGTGTGTAAAGTGTATAAAGAGTGTAAAGTGTGTAAAGTGTGTAAAGTGTGTACAGTGTGTAAAGTGTATAAAGTGTGTAAAGTGTGTAAAGTGTGTAAAGTGTGTAAAGTGTATAAAGTGTCTAAAGTGTGTAAAGTGTAAAGTGTGTAAAGTGTATAAAGTGTGTAAAGTGTATAAGGGTTGTCGAGCTAGAGCGCGGACAAGAAATTGTCCACAGACGGACAGACGGACAGACGGACGGACGGACAGACAAACGGACAGACGGACGGACAGCGCCATACCATAATACGTCCCGTCTTATTACAACGGGCGTATAAAAAGGAGTGAGCGAAGGTGAGAGAAAAAATGTGTTCAAGTGTATAAAGTGTGTAAAGTGTATAAAGTGTATAAAGTGTATAAAGTGTGTAAAGTGTATAAAGTGTGTAAAGTGTATAAAGTGTGTAAAGTGTATAAAGTGTATAAAGTGTGTAAAGTGTATAAAGTGTATAAAGTGTATAAAGTGTGTAAAGTGTATAAAGTGTGTAAAGTGTATAAAGTGTGTAAAGTGTGTAAAGTGTGTAAAGTGTGTAAAGTGTGTAAAGTGTATAAAGTGTGTAAAGTGTATAAAGTGTGTAAAGTGTATAAAGTATGTAAAGTATGTAAAGTTTGTAAAGTGTGTAAAGTGTGTAAAGTATGTAAAGTTTGTAAAATGTGTAAAGTGTATAAAGTGTGTAAAATGTGTAAAATGTGTAAAGTGTATAAAGTGTGTAAAGTGTGTAAAGTGTATAAAGTTTGTAAAGTGTGTAAAGTGTGTAAAGTGTGTAAAGTGTATAAAGTGTGTAAAGTGTAAAGTGTGTAAAGTGTATAAAGTGTGTAAAGTGTATAAGGGTTGTTGAGCTAGAGCGCGGACAAGAAATTGTCCACAGACGGACAGACGGACAGACGGACAGACGGACGGACAGCGCCATCTAGAACAAAAGCTTTGTGGCGTGATTCGTATCCATGGATCTCCATGGATACGAATCACGCCACAAAGCTTTTATTCTAGATCCTCAGTATGAGAGGCTTCACTTTCACTGTGAGAGGGCACAGAGACAGACATGTCTCTGTGCAAAGATATCCATTTTCAAATACAAAACCAAACATGAACACTGTGTTCGAGGAATTGAGGAGGGAGCAGAAGTTGTGCGATGCTTTGCTCAACGTGGCCGGCGTGCAATTCCCAGCACACAAACTGGTTCTGTGTAGCTGCAGCACATACTTTAAAAGCCTCTTCACTAACTGGTCCAGCCCTGACTGCCAGGTGTTTGAGATCTTCAATGTGTCAGCTGATATCATGAAGATTATCCTGGACTACTGCTACACCGGGGTGGTGCACATCACCCAGGAAAACCTCCAGGAGCTCTTTATAGCTGCTGACTACTTAGATGTGAGCGGCATTACCGAAGTCTGCTGTCAGGTCATGAAGGAGCAAATGTCCCCCAGTAACTGCATCACTGTATGGGGTATCTCAAACAAGTACTACTACCCCCAGCTGAGGAAACAAGCCTTCTTATACGTCCTGAAGCATTTCGAAGAGGTGGTGACCAGCTCTGAAGAGTTCTTCCAGCTCTCCAGCGAAGACCTGTGTTCAGTCATTGATGATGATCGGCTGAACGTGAAGGAGGAGACCACCGTGTTAGTGGCAGTCATCAGATGGATTGCACATGCTCCTGAGGAAAGGAACCACTACTTGGCCGACCTCCTACTAAAAGTCCGTCTGGGTCTGATCCCTCTTGCTTACTTCAATCAGTGCATGAATAGATATAACCTGTCCCACTACCTTCATAACTGGAAGATTTTGGAGGAGAAGATCATAAAGGTGATGTTGGATGAAAGAGCTAGGAGGTACAATGCCTCCCTGCCCCCCACTCGTCTAGCCACTCCAAGGCTGCCCAGTGCGGTGCTTATGGTTATTGGTGGCTATAGCCAAACCAGAATACTAACCAACAGAATTGAAGTCTATGACAACCGCACCGATCGCTGGGTGGGTGTGGCTAATGATGACTGGCCTCCAAGAGCCTATCACGGCACAGTGTTCCTTAATGGATCTGTGTACGTGATTGGAGGGTTTGACGGCAATCACCAGCTCAACACTACCTGCAAGTACAACCTGGCAATTCACACGTGGCAAGAAATGGCACCCATGCATTCACGTAGGTGCTTCATTAATGTGACTTTGCTGGATGGTTTGATCTACGCGATAGGCGGGTCCAATGAACTGGACAGTCTGAAGACAGCCGAAAGGTACTTGCCAGTGACCAATCAGTGGACCATGATTTCACCTATGAACAAACAGAGGAGCAATGCCAGCAGCACAGTGTACAGTGGAAAGATCTACATTTGTGGAGGTTTTAATGGTCAACATCGCCTGGCATCAGCTGAGACTTACAACCCACTAACCGAACAGTGGACCATGATAGCAGATATGTCCACCATGCGCTCTGGGCTCAGTGTCATCGCCTATGCCAGTGAAATCTACGCTGTTGGTGGGTTTAATGGGGATTCCCGTTTGAACACTGTTGAAGCCTATAACCCCGCAACCAACACGTGGCACCCCCTACCCAACATGTGGACCGGGCGCAGCAGCTTTGGCATCGAGGTTGTTGACAATCAGCTATATGTTGTAGGCGGGTACAATCAGGACACCATTCATTGTGCTGAATGTTTTGATGCAAGGACCGGAGTTTGGACTCAGGTGCGGGACATGGAGATCCCTCGTTGTGGCCTGAGCTGCTGTGTGGTGTTTAACCTTCCCAACATGGCCGACTTTGCTCCGCCCCGCCCTCCTCCTCATGACGATTCCACTGAGGAATAGATGCGCACTCATTTAAACAAAAGCATCTATTAACTGCAAACAAGAGCTCCGCCAGCGGGGCAAAATACGCCCGCACTTTGAATTAAGACATTAATATATAGATTATATAGAATTAAGTTAGAATTTGTCAAACCTAGTTAAAGATGAATTGTTGGTGCAGTTTGGAAGTTTGACATTTCTAGGTGAGACGGTTGTGGAGTTAGAGCGCGGACAAGAAATTGTCCACAGACAGACGGACAGACGGACAGACAGACGGACGGATAATCAATAGGGAAATCTGGCTCTTGCAGTAGGAGTATGAGTATGACATCATCACATTCTAGAATCGGAATTCCACCAATCAGATTGCAGCAACAGAACTTAAAGACACTACAAAGCTTTAATGTGTCAAAGCTCAAAGAAGCAGAGAATGTGGGTTGTTCTCGCTTTCAGCAGCAGAACATTTGAGAAGAGAGTTCAGATCTACGACACGTGACATAAAAGGACAGAGATGGAAGATAAAAAGACAGAGATGGAAACGATCACAGTTAGCAAGAGCGACGGGCAGGTTTTCGCAAAGGGTCGGGCCGTGACCTTGACCTTTGACCCTGTGACCTTGAAATCAATAGGGAACATCCTTGACCCATGGGGTGTCCAGCCATGAAGTTTGACATTCCTAGGTGAGACGGTTGTCGAGTTAGAGCGCGGACAAAGCTTCAAAGACTTCAAAGCTTTGAAGTGTCCACAGACGGACAGACGGACGGACAGACGGACGGACAGACGGACGGACAGCGCCATACCATAATACGTCCCGTCTTATTACAACGGGCGTATAAAAAAGGGTGAGCGAAGGTGAGAGAAAAAATGTGTTCAAGTGTATAAAGTGTGTAAAGTGTATAAAGTGTGTAAAGTGTGTAAAGTGTATAAAGTGTATAAAGTGTGTAAAGTTGTTAGCATAAAATGCTTATAATGATGAAGTTATTTAAAAATGTACATCAAACAGTCTCATGGTATAAGGCAGGCTCAGAGGATGAAAGAACCTGTGTTAACACTATCTCTGCTAAAACCAGATGTGTGACCTCTTGTGACCTCTTGCTTCGTACCCAGCTCAGTCCCAGATCGTAAATTTGTACTTATCTGATCAAATGTAAAACAAAGTCATGATATACTTCACTAAATGTTATCTGTTGTAAGCTTATGACCATGCTTTGTACTGACATGATGGATTGTTGGAACCAAATAAAGGTGTGCTGGAAGGGGGAGGAACTTTGGAAGAGCAGCGTGGACGAGCCTAGAGAGCGCACGCACGGCCGAGCTCTCCCCGTGCAAGGCACGTAACAAAGAACTGACTCAGTTTGATTTAATCCCAATTGGTAGGAGACTGGCGTTTAAATGTCACAGATACTTTCACTGGATTGTGATTGTATAAAAATCATGACAAAAGTGTGTAAAGTGTGTATAGTGTATAAAGTGTGTAAAGTGTATAAAGTGTAAAAAGTGTATAAAATGTGTAAAGTGTATAAAGTGTATAAAGTGTAAAAAGTGTATAAAATGTGTAAAGTGTATAAAGTGTGTAAAGTGTGTAAAGTGTATAAGGGTTGTTGAGCTAGAGCGCGGACAAGAAATTGTCCACAGACGGACAGACGGACAGACGGACAGACGGACGGACAGCGCCATCTAGAACAAAAGCTTTGTGGCGTGATTCGTATCCATGGAGATCCATGGATACGAATCACGCCACAAAGCTTTTATTCTAGATCCTCAGTATGAGAGGCTTCACTTTCACTGTGAGAGGGCACAGAGACAGACATGTCTCTGTGCAAAGATATCCATTTTCAAATACAAAACCAAACATGAACACTGTGTTCGAGGAATTGAGGAGGGAGCAGAAGTTGTGCGATGTTTTGCTCAACGTGGCCGGCGTGCAATTCCCAGCACACAAACTGGTTCTGTGTAGCTGCAGCACATACTTCAAAAGCCTCTTCACTAACTGGTCCAGCCCTGACTGCCAGGTGTTTGAGATCTTCAATGTGTCAGCTGATATCATGAAGATTATCCTGGACTACTGCTACACCGGGGTGGTGCACATCACCCAGGAAAACCTCCAGGAGCTCTTTATAGCTGCTGACTACTTAGATGTGAGCGGCATTACCGAAGTCTGCTGTCAGGTCATGAAGGAGCAAATGTCCCCCAGTAACTGCATCACTGTATGGGGTATCTCAAACAAGTACTACTACCCCCAGCTGAGGAAACAAGCCTTCTTATACGTCCTGAAGCATTTCGAAGAGGTGGTGACCAGCTCTGAAGAGTTCTTCCAGCTCTCCAGGGAAGACCTGTGTTCAGTCATTGATGATGATCGGCTGAACGTGAAGGAGGAGACCACCGTGTTAGTGGCAGTCATCAGATGGATTGCACATGCTCCTGAGGAAAGGAACCACTACTTGGCCGACCTCCTACTAAAAGTCCGTCTGGGTCTGATCCCTGTTGATTACTTCACTCAGTGCATGAATAGATATAACCTGTCCCACTACATTCATAACTGGAAGATTGTGGAGGAGAAGATCATAAAGGTGATGTTGGATGAAAGAGCTAGGAGGTACAATGCCTCCCTGCCCCCCACTCGTCTAGCCACTCCAAGGCTGCCCAGTGCGGTGCTTATGGTTATTGGTGGCTATAGCCAAACCAGAATACTAACCAACAGAATTGAAGTCTATGACAACCGCACCGATCGCTGGGTGGGTGTGGCTAATGATGACTGGCCTCCAAGAGCCTATCACGGCACAGTGTTCCTTAATGGATCTGTGTACGTGATTGGAGGGTTTGACGGCAATCACCAGCTCAACACTACCTGCAAGTACGACCTGGCAATTCACACGTGGCAAGAAATGGCACCCATGCATTCACGTAGGTGCTTCATTAGTGTGACTTTGCTGGATGGTTTGATCTACGCGATAGGCGGGTCCAATGAACTGGACAGGCTGAAGACAGCCGAAAGGTACTTGCCAGTGACCAATCAGTGGACCATGATTTCACCTATGAACGAACAGAGGAGCAATGCCAGCAGCACAGTGTACAATGGAAAGATCTACATTTGTGGAGGTTTTGGTGAACATCGCCTGGCATCAGCTGAGACTTACAACCCACTAACCGAACAGTGGACCATGATAGCAGATATGTCCACCATGCGCTCTGGGCTCAGAGTCATCGCCTATGCCAATGAAATCTACGCTGTTGGTGGGTTTAATGGGGATTCCCGTTTGAACACTGTTGAAGCCTATAACCCCGCAACCAACACGTGGCGCCCCCGAACCAACATGTGGACCGGGCGCAGCAACTTTGGCATCGAGGTTGTTGACAATCAGCTATATGTTGTAGGCGGGTACAATCGGGGCACCATTCGTTGTGCTGAATGTTTTGATGCAAGGACCGGAGTTTGGACTCAGGTGCGGGACATGGAGATCCCTCGTTGTGGCCTGAGCTGCTGTGTGGTGTTTGACCTTCCCAACATGGCCGACTTTGTTCCGCCCCGCCCTCCTCCTCATGACAATTCCACTGAGGAGTAGATGTGCACTCATTTAAATAAAAGCATCTATTAACTGCAAACAAGAGCTCCGCCAGCGGGGCAAAATACGCCCGTACTTTGAATTAAGACATTGATATATAGATTATATAGAATTAAGTTAGAATTTGTCAAACCTAGTTAAAGATGAATTGTTGGTGCAGTTTGGAAGTTTGACATTCCTAGGTGAGACGGTTGTGGAGTTTGAAGTGTCCACAGACAGACAGACGGACGGACGGACGGACGGACAGCGCCATACCATAATACGTCCCGTCTTATTACAACGGGCGTATAAAAAACCTGAAGTCACATAAAATTGATACCACTGACCTACAGCATGGATCGATACAAAAATATACAATAAAATACACAAATACAGTATACCTTATATATATATATCGGCGCATGCCCCACATGTTTTGCCTCTTCATGAAGACAAAGCTTCAAAGACTTCAAAGCTTTGAAGTGTCCACAGACGGACAGACGGACGGACAGACGGACGGACAGCGCCATACCATAATATGTCCCGTCTTATTACAACGGGCGTATAAAAAATATGAGTTTCTATTGAACTTTTTCAGATATTTCCAGAGTCAGGAGCATAAATCTGTGTTTAACATTTATATGAAGCATTTTAGTGTAAAATATCATGTGGTGCGACCGAGAATAACCTTAAACTGTTTTATTTTCCAAAACATGGTTGGGATTTTAATCTAAGTTGTGAGTAATATGAAGTGTACAGAAACAAACTGTTGCGTTTCTTTAGATTTTTAATGCATATTGATATTTTCTTTTGCTCCAATATGACAGTCGCCTGTTTGTGTTTAATGAACAAACTACTGCCCTGGAAAATGCATCAAATGAAGAAAAATGCCTAAAGAACCGTTCACCCAAGTCGACTTTGTCTGTTATTAAACTCCAGCCACAGAATTCCTGCTGTTATTAGTGGCACCACATGATGCACGGTCGCACCACATGACATTTGAACACTTTAAGCACAAAAAACATGCAGAATAACTCAGGATTTATGAACAAAATGATTTGGTTCCCTGGAGGTCAGAGGTGCTACAGAAATGTGCTGAATTATTATGAAATTTGAACCTTTTTAACTGAGGAAACTGCAACTGGACAGAAAATATAGGCATCATTGACTGTAGAAAGCTACAAGAGTCCAGTCTGTGCGATATTGTCCCTTTAAAGTGGGTGTACAGTACTTCTCTGGTGTACTAACAAACATATGACATATTTAGAGTTATTTGAAATACGTTGGCTTCAGCTTCGGTTTCTTCCTCCTTTTTACTTTCACAACGCCTCGAATGAAACTACAGTCGTCTATAACTACTGTGACGCGGTTCACCTGTCGCGGCCTCGCTGTTTGATGGATTTTTTTAGCGCAATTTTGTTTTTTTGTTTGTTTTTACACCGTATAAACGCACATTGTGTTTGCGTTCTGATTGGCTGAGGGAGAACCCGCGATTGTCTGTTCTGCGTAATCGAAGGTGACGTGTCCGTTTATAAGAATCTTCTCGCCCAGAAGAAAAAACAGCACCAATGACGACTGCCCATAACCATGTTCTTCACTCGGAAAAAGACGCCTCAGTTTAGATCGCGGAGCCCGTCTGAGAAAAGTGTATAAAGTTTGTGGTGAGGAGTTTTACAACCTTAAAACGTATAGAATAATTGTTAAAAAAAAAATAAGGCTGAACACTTCGCAGAACCTCCGTGAAGTCGCCTCATCAAACTCAGACCTGCACAAAACCTGTCAGTCGTTTGTGCTGCAAAAAGTTTTGTTTGTGTGATTCTGGTTCTTCAGATATTTGCAGTTTTATTTTGGTCGATGACGTCGTCCAGAACCTCAGAATGTGAAACAGCCTCAAAACAGGAAGAAAATTATAGAAAACGTTTGTATTTGGTTTGTGCTGTTTTGTGCTGTGACAGTTTCATTTGTGTGAGTTTATTTCTAAAATTCTTCATTATTATTTCTGTGGTAATTATAGGACGTCATTTCTGCTCAGCTGACGGAGACAAACTCCACAAAACTAGTGAAGAGAAACGACCTGAGGCTGAGGAAAAGTCTGTCTCAGTCTTTAGTAATTTGATTTTGATTCATATTTTATAGAATAACACAGACTTTTCCACAGCCTCAGGTCGTTTATCGCCACTAGTTTTGTGGAGTTTGTGGAGTTTATTAGAAATGAAAATTGTCACAGAACAAAACAGCACAAACAAAATACAAACGTTTCCTATAATTTTCTTCCTGTTTTGAGGCTGTTTCACATTCTGAGGTTCTGGACGACGTCATCGGCCCAAAATAAAACTGCAAATATCTGAAGAACCAGAATCGCACAAACGAAACTTTTTGCAGCACAAACGACTGACTCCATTTTGGGCGTTTTCGAGCATTTTTCTTCTTCCTGTGGGTCTGACCCCAGTTTGACCTGTAAAAGAATCGTTAATTTCTCCAAAACTAAAGAAGAACAAACAAAACTTTTGTGATTGACATAGTTTTTGTGCAGGTTTGCGTTTGATGGGGGCGACTTCACGCAGGTCTATGCCTTTGGCGGGTTATTTTCAGGCCGTGGTAAACGAGGGGCCGCTGTACCGCACATCGCTCCGGGTTTGTGAAGTCGTAGCGTGTTGTTTTGTGTCCTGGTTTTGTGTATTTATGGGATATTGTTCCGCAGGAGTATTCGAACAGCCCCGGGATGGATCAGGAGCCTCATTATCTTCCGGTTAATGTTTATCTGACCTCAAGACGTCCGCAGCTGATGGATTTTCTGGCTGCTGCATCCCCGGAACGCCCTTTTTTAACATTTATTGACAACTTGAAGCTAAAATAACGCTCCGTAAACATTTAGCGGCGAGTCAGTGGAATTCTGCGGAGGAGGATTCGCGGGGCCGGGATGTTGTTATAAAGATTTGTGTCCGGTCCAGTCGCGCCTCAGCTCCGGGCCGCGGCGCAGTATCGACCGTTTCATTGCTCCGCTAACAACTGTCCAAGCTTTAACGGAGAAAAATTGAGCAAATGTTTGTGGACGGGAAAAGCGCGGAACGGGAACGCCGGAGCCCGGGCGGAGAAGTCGATCCGAGACACGGCAAAACCAGGTTAAAGAAAACGCGCCGACGCTTCCTTTCTCTTCATTCTCTCTCTCTTCCTCTCTCTTCTCCCTTCCTCTTCACTCTCACCTTCTCTCTTCTCCCTTTCTCTCTTCTTTCTCCCTCTCCCTTCTCCCTCTCTTCACTCCTCTTCTCTCCCTCTTTCTCCCTTTCTCTCTGTACCTCTCTTCTTTCTCTTCTCTCTCCCCTCTTCCTCTTCGCTCTCTTCTCTTTCTTCTCTCTCCTCTTTTCTCCCTTCCTCTTTGCTCTCTCTCTCTAGTCTCTCCTCTCTCTTCTCTCTTGTCTCTCCCTTTCTTCTTTCTCCCTCTCCCTTCTCTCTCTCTTCCCCTGATTTCTCTTTCTCAACTTTCTCGTTTTCTCTTCCCTCTCCCTCTTCTCTCTCTCTCTGCTCACTCTCTTCTCTTCTGTCTCTCTTCTTTCTCCCCTTCTCTTCGCTCTTCTTCTTCTCCCTCCATCCTCTCCTCTTTTTTATTCTCTTCTGTCTTCTCTTTCTCTTCCTCTCTCTTCCCTCCCCCTCGTCTCTCTCTTCTCTTTCCCCTCTCTCTTCCTTCTTCCTCTTCTCTCTCCCTTCTTTCTTCCCATCCCTCCGCTCTCTCTTTGTCTTCCTCTCTCTTCCCCTCACTTTTCTCTCTCATCTTTCTCCTTTTCTCCTCCTCTCTCGTATCACTCTCTTCCCCTTTTTCTCTCTCTCATCTCTTCCACTCTTCTCTCTCTCTTCCTCTTCACTTTCACCTTCTCTCTTCCCTTATTTTCTCCCTTTCTCTCTTCTTTCTCCCTCTCCCTTCTCTCTCTCTTCACTCTCCTTCTCTCTTCATCTTCTCTCCCTCTTCTCTCTCTCTCTTTCTGTCCCTCTCTTCCTCTTCGATCTTTTCTTTCTCACTTTCTCTCTTCCTCTCTCTTCTCTCCCCCTCTTCTCGCTCTCTTCTGTCTCTCTCTGGTCTCTCCCTTCTCTCTTTTCTTCCTCTACTCTGTCCCTTTCTTCTGTCTCCCTCTCCCTTATCTTTCTCATTTTCTCTTCCTCTCTTCTCCCTCTCTTCGCTCTCTCTTCTCTCTCTCGCTGCTCACTGTCTTCTCTTCTCTCTCTTCTCTCTTCCCTTTGCTCTCTCTTCTCCCTCGCATTCTTCCTTTTTTTGTTTCTCCCTTTCAGTTTTCTCTCTCTTCCTCTCTTCTGTCCCCCTCTTTTCTCTCTTCACTCTTCCTCTTCTCTCTCTCTCTTTCTTCTTTCTCCCTATCCCTTCTGTCTCTTTGTCTTCCTCTCTCTTCCCCTCACTTTTCTCTCTCATCTTTCTCCTTTTCTCCTCCTCTCTCCTATCACTCTCTTCCCCTGTTTCTCTCTTCACTCTTCCTCTTCTCTCTCTCTTTTTTAACTGAATTCTGTTTTCCATTTGTGAGAAGAAGTGAGTTTGTGTCTTAAACATTCGAGAACGAAACGAAACCGAAGTCCGGGTCTGTTTGTGACGGGGAAACCGCATCATCCGAGCGAAAACGGAAAACACGGAAACACGGAAACTCTTTCAAATCCGATGAGGAAAAACCGAGGCCTCTCATCCCCAACGACGCCTCTTCAAATCCTGCGTTATTCCGGGTGCAGATCCGAACCCGCATGAATTATAAACGAGATTCCAGATTCGCAGATGTGCATTTCGCGCCATCACCTTCACACCGTGAATAAAACATGAGCCAGACCAGGATCCCGACTCCGGACCACTGCCCCACCTGGGAATTCCTGACATGGATCTGCCCCCGGAGCAAACGGACAGTTACAGGGTCCGAAAGTGGATTTAAAGGGTCTGAACCAGGACTGAACCAGGACTGAACCAGGTCTGAACCAGGTCTGAACCAGGTCTGAACCAGGACTGAACCAGGACTGAACCAGGACTGAACCAGGTCTGAACCAGGTCTGAACCAGGTCTAAACCAGGTCTAAACCAGGACTGAACCAGGTCTGAACCAGGTCTGAACCAGGACTGAACCAGGACTGAACCAGGACTGAACCAGGACTGAACCAGGTCTGAACCAGGACTGAACCAGGACTGAACCAGGTCTGAACCAGGTCTGAACCAGGTCTAAACCAGGTCTAAACCAGGACTGAACCAGGTCTGAACCAGGTCTGAACCAGGACTGAACCAGGACTGAACCAGGACTGAACCAGGTCTGAACCAGGTCTGAACCAGGTCTAAACCAGGTCTAAACCAGGTCTAAACCAGGACTGAACCAGGTCTGAACCAGGTCTGAACCAGAACTGAACCAGGACTGAACCAGGTCTGAACCAGGTCTGAACCAGGTCTAAACCAGGACTGAACCAGGTCTGAACCAGGTCTGAACCAGAACTGAACCAGGACTGAACCACGACTGAACCACGACTGAACCAGGTCTGAACCAGGTCTGAACCAGGACCGAACCAGGACCGAACCAGGACTGAACCAGGTCTGAACCAGGTCTGAACCAGGTCTGAACCAGGACTGAACCAGGTCTGAACCAGGACTGAACCAGGTCTGAACCAGGTCTGAACCAGGTCTAAACCAGGTCTAAACCAGGTCTAAACCAGGACTGAACCAGGTCTGAACCAGGTCTGAACCAGGACTGAACCAGGTCTGAACCAGGTCTGAACCAGGTCTAAACCAGGTCTAAACCAGGTCTAAACCAGGACTGAACCAGGACTGAACCAGGTTTAAACCACGTGTGTGTGTGTGTGTGTGTGTGTGTGTGTGTGTGTGTGTGTGTGTATGTGTGAGTGTGTGTGTGTGTGTGTGTGTGTGTGTGTGTGTGTGTGTGTGTGTGTGTGTGGTGGGGAGTGCACTCATGACTACACTGGTGTAATTATTCAACCTGCTTCCGTCTCAAAACGCTTGGTACCACTGCATGATGTCATCAGGTGGTATTATAGGTTAGGCGTTATTTATCAATCGATCAATCAAACTATATTTATAGAGCGCTTTTCATACAAAAATGCAACACACAAAGCGCTTTACTGTGATTAAAAATAGAACAATCCCACATTTCCCACATTTCCTCCTCCCCTCACAAACCTGAACTAAACATATGAGATTATAATCCCACATAAACTGGACTAAACAAGTGAGTCTAACTGTGACAAAACTAACTTTATTTCCCACTAACTGAAACAGGAAACTGTGAGATTACTACCGCGACACACTCTCTTTAATAACTGTCTATACTTTATAAACTTTATACGGCGCTTTACTTTACACAGTTTTATGAACAGAGCGTTTTTCACTCACTCCAGACCCGGTGGTTAAACTCCTGTTGTGGCCACAGCCGCCCTGGGACAGACGGACGGAAACGACCCCTCCGACCACCTCCACTCACTCCACTTTCACGCCTACAGAGCGGAGGTTCGAGAGGAGAGGACGAGGAAACCCGCCCACACACGGGGAGAACACGCAAACGCCTCACCAGAAAGGTCCGGGCGACTGGGATTTTTAGATCAATTCACAGGATTCTGACCATTTCTGTGATCAAAACAGCTTCAACTGCGTAAAAAACACAAATTAAACGCCCCGTACGCTGTTTTTCCTCATGCATTTCAGCAAACTGTGTCTCGCCCCACTACAGATTTACAGTATAAGCAGCTCTTGAGGTCAAAGTCAGTCAGTCTGCGTCTAATTATAAAGCGCAGCACTGTCCAAATATCAGGAAATGCTCGATTAGCATGCGTGTAGTTGTTAGCTTTAACGCGTCAGTACTTTATTCTCTCTAAAAGTTGTTAAAACCACTTAGAAACTCATCACGGTGAGTAATTAGGACGCTCTGAATGCAAAAGGTAAGTAAAGAACAACCACTGCAAACTGTTTGAATGATTTACCGTAGTTTTGTAGAAATCAGAGAAGAATTTCCCTTAATTCAGTATTGAAAACTAGTTTAAAAAAGCCTGAGAAATGCCAAATATACGACTTAATTGCACCAAAAAATTCCCAAAATCCTCATTTACAGCCATTCCCATTTCCCATGCTTAAGATATTCACCACAAGAAACCGCGGACTTGAAAGTTTCGGGGGATAAAATACAACTTATTACAACTTATTAAATGAAATGCGGTTCTTTCACGAAAACCCAGCAACAGCCAAAAGTGAAAATGAAACTTACAGCGCGCAGAACTCCATCGTGGACACAGGCTCCTGCGAAAAGAAAGAAAAAAGGAAAGTTAGACATGAGTGTTCCTGTGAATATTGCACAAAAATAGCTTCAAGGGTGATACAGGAAGTGCTCCAGTGTGATTTTAATCTCCACACACCTTCACTAGAATCATCTGGATCATTTTGGACCTGGAATTTCTGATTTTGACTGAACTAAAGGTAAAAGGAGCTGTTAAAAGTGCAGTATGTGTGTGTTTTGGTCTGGAGTGGGACTTTAAACAGCTCAACTTTACATTTATTCAATTACAGGAGGTTTTACAGCTCAAAAATATCAAGAAAAAAAGGGTCATTCTGCGTCTGACCTGTAACTTGGTCTGGTTTGGTCTCCATGAAGATACAAAGGTTTAATGTTACACTGTGGAACATTCCAGACAAAGCGATAACATCCCTATGGGGAAAAGCGTTCGACAGACCCTCCAGACCCTCCAGACCCTCCAAACCCTCCAGACCCTCCAGACCCTCTAGACCCTCCAGAGACCCTCCAGACCCTCCAGACCCTCCAGAGCCTCCAGACCCTCCAGAGCCTCCAGACCCTCCAACCCTCCAGACCCTCCAACCCTCCAGACCCTCCAACCCTCCAGACCCTCCAAACCTTCCAGACCCTCCAGACCCTCCAGACCCTCCAAACCCTCCAGACCCTCCAACCCTCCAGACCCTCCAGACCCTCCAGACCCTCCAAACCTTCCAGACCCTCCAAACCCTCCAGACCCTCCAAACCTTCCAGACCCTCCAGACCCTCCAGACCCTCCAAACCTTCCAGACCCTCCAGACCCTCCAGACCCTCCAGACCCAAGGGCAGTTTTATTTTTGACTCACTTCACTCTTTGGGAAAGTTTGGGTCGATCAAAATGGACGGAGCGCATGAGTTTGGCGGAAAACAAAGTTCCTGTTGGACATTTTTTCCAACATCACTCAGCGTGAGTGTGACGTAGGATAAAGCCTGAAAGCCGCAACTCTGAGCTTTTCAGGGGGGAAAAAAGTAAGTTCAGATAGTTGAAAAAAAGATAGTCACAGGTAATAATCTCGAGAGAGTTTCCAGATTCAGTTAATAGTGAAAAAGATGTCATGTCACAGACAGTTCGAGTCTTAGGTTATGTTTACACTGAAACAAATCACAGTGTCAGTGTATCAGCGTAATGGAAATGATTTGCATTCACACACGTTGCCTCTCGATCGCCAGAAACACTCGTCACATGACATGGCTGACGTCGGCGGTAAAAACAACAAGCGGAGCAGCGTGTCTGAAGTCGCCGTGGATCTGTGGAAGTTGCAGCAGATGATTTCGGGCTGAGGAAGATGACAGCGTGAAAACCGTATTTTCGTGGACCGACGCTGTTTCGCGTTTGTCTAGAGTTTGTTGAAACTGTTTTCTGCAGTAGCGACACATGCCCGACGTCACAAGTAATCGAATCAGGAAGGTGCAGGTCACAGCGACGAGGTCCAATAAGGACGGCAACTACAGCTCCTACGTCAGCGTGTCAGTGTTTTCACTCGTCCACACGGCGCTGGATCAGATCTGTGCTCGGGTGAATCCGTGGGAGCTGGTGTCTCCACATCGTTCCGTCTCCAGAGCCGTTTTCCATCGGATTAGTGTGGACGAACACTGCATCCGCGACGAGAACGACTGGAATACGCACGAGTGTGGACGGGGCCTTAGCTCAGCTTTGTGGGGGGAAGGGGGAGGTTTGGATTGTTTTGTTGGGGGTGTGGGTCTTTTTAATCACAATAAAGCGCTTTGTGTTGCATTTTTTGTATGAAAAGCGCTCTGTAAATAAAGTTTGATTGATAAGTTTCTATCTCTTATGGTCGGAAAGTTATGTGCGGTTTTTCAGTTCAGTTCAAGTTTATTTCTACAGCACATTTAAAAACAACTTCAATTGACCAAAGTGCGTCACATAAAGGAAAACAAAGACAGAAAAACATATACACATATAACACAATGTGAGGACTATAATTAAAAAAATAAAAAATATATATAAAACTTATTCCCCAGTGTCGTACACGTTACTCTTGATGTGGGAGGATTAACTTGAAAACTACCACTTCATGACACAACAAAGTATTCTGAGCTTGGGCGATGTAAACAGACTAATAATAAAGTGTAACTCAAACGTGTGAATGAAACAAAACCCTCCAGGGTATGTTTTATGTTTCTGTGGAGGAAACAGGCCTTAAAGCTCACAGAGTCAGTTTTGCGCACTACAGGACTGTTAAAAAGTCGTGTCCCAGGGTCTCATATTCCAAAAGAGACAAAAACATTCATCGAGGTGCGAGAAGCGAGTCGCCCAAGGACATAACGTACATACAAAATCACACAATAAAGCAGCATTTGGGATGAAACAGCAAAGCACATATTTCCACCACCTCCTCTCGATGTGATTTATTTGTTTTTCTATACATGTCCCTGGAAGGCTCCCGTAGAAACTTTCTAACAACATTACGCATTAAACAACTTTTAAGGGTTTGAGCTCATTTTCCGCGCGGTTAAAGTCATTATGTGGAGACTTTCCTTTTAAATCGTCTTATGCGTATTGATCTGATTTGGTTCTCGCTCCAAATTCTCCAGATGGGAGCTGCGTCCGGGCAGCGTGCAGGACCGTGGGGCCGCTTCTGTTCGTGGGTTTGGGCTGAAAATAACCGGGCTTTATTTAACCGGCTCAGATGAACCTGATCTCATTGAGGCGACTCTGATGCAAGACCATGAGCCGCACTGAAACTACGACACCGACTCACTCCTGAAGAAGAAATGCGGGATTTGTTCACATTTATGTCACAAAAACGTTTGGAAACATGCGGGTGACGACTTCCTCTGGGCTCTGGTGGTGATAGGAACTCCGGGGGAAAAAAACTAAATCTGGGAAAACTGAGAAAATGTCTCAGTTTTCTTCATCTAGATCACATGTGTCAAACATGCGGCCCGGGGGCCAGATCCGGCCCTCCAAGACCTTTAATCTGGCCCTCGGCTGATTTTTCTATTAAAATACTTAAAATTTTCAGATTTTTCTGTTAATTTTCTGCACCGTTTAACATAGCAGCGTCTCCGGCGTTTCTGTACGTTGCGACTCCCACCAGAGCAGCACAAATGAAGACTTTCCTCTTTCCAAACGCTCTTAAAGGACGATCGTTTTGACTGTCGACCGTGACCCTCATCAGCAAAATGTCCAAAAATGAGAAAAGCAGATGCTGAGTTCAGGATTTCCCAAGAAAAATAGTTTAATTCTTATTTGTTGACAGAGGTGAATGGGAAATCTGTGCTCAGTGTGTTTGGAACAAGTGGCGTTGCTCGAGGAATATAATCTTAAACACCACTACGAGACACGGAGAAAAATACAATAACTTGAAGAGAGAACTGAGTTTTCTGATCCGGCCCTTTTGGGATCACAGTAGGCTGCATACGGCCCCCGGACCAAAATGAGTTTGACACCCCTGATCTAGATCATAGTCATTGGCCACATTTACATGAGCTTTAATTCTGAATAAAATTCAACTCCACTTTAAAAAAAAAACTCAACCTGAAAACAGAACAAAAATAAAACATTTCATGTAAAATCTTTTGAAAATTTGAGGTTATTTCAACAAGAATTGCCTAATTTATTGGCCTGTGAGATGTCAGTTTTTTGGGACACTCTGTATAATAGAACTTGGCATAAAATATATAAGTATGAGCTGCTTGTTTCACTGCTCTGTCTGGAAAGTTCCATAGTGTAACATTAAACAGCTCTACTTTCCATTTACTTCATTACAGGTGGTTTTACAGCTCAAAAACACCAAGAGCCAAACCTACGTTTTATAAACAACTGAAGATTTACAGGAAATTTTTACGTGCGGTTATATCGGCCGCTGCAACTCACATTTTGTCTGTATCATATCGGCCGCAAAAACTTCGGTCGGGCCCCACTATAAAGTCTTTCCAGATTTGGAGCTCAGCTGTGTGGAAATCTATAACCAGGAAACGGCTCAATTCACAAATACCAACAGTGGATTCATTTAACTTCATGTATTTGTTTCTTTGGATGGGACAGAGCACATTCATGAACATACAGTTTCCATCCGTGGTCCCATATGTAAAATACACATGAAATAGACATTTGACAGACTCGACAAATACAACTAACAATATGCATAATCCACAGTGTGGTGCAGGAAACATGGCTGTCATGACCTGAGGTGCTGTTAAAGGTGCTGTTTATAGAGTGCATTATAAGGTGTCTGCAGTATTTACAGCACTACTCTTAAAGTGCTCGTGTCTCCGTGTGTGACGAACGGTTTGAGATTGTTTACGATATTTTTAAGGTGGAGAAAATTACTTTCAGCGTCAGAGCAAATGGAAATTGGACCGAATTTATCAAAACTGTGAAGACCAGATTTAGTTTGTCCCTTTACTTTGCTTTTCTTGCCCCTCGTATTGTATTTGTCTTTTGTATATCACTTAAAAAATGAAAAAACAGAAAGGTTTAATCCTCTACTGTGAGACATTCCAGACAAAGCCGTGACGTCTCCCCTCTTCCAGCAGATAAATGACACGTTTGCACCTTTAAGTACAGTTCTTTTTCACTTTTCCTTCGCTACGTTCCGGCGTTCCCGAGCGCCGACAGTGAGGAACGACTGATTCTCAATTAAAATGCGTTCACCGAAGCGTGCGCGCACGGGGGGGGGTCAGGTGTTATTTCCGTCCACGGCCGTCTATTCTCTGCGCTCGGATGAAGACGGAAAAGCCCTAAATCCCGGAGCATAGAGCCGTCTGTCGCCACCTTCGTGTTTTGGAAACTTCAACCAATCCTCCCTCCGTGTGTGGCCGAGCGCTTTGCCCTCTGGCCCCAAAACAAAACCCCGGCAACTCCAACAAGACCGGGGGAGGGGGGGTCCCAAACCAGCCGGGGGGGCAAATACATGACAGGGGGGGAAGGGGGAGGGGTTATTGACGGACAGGGCGGGAGTGGGGCCTTCAGGGGGGTTTGGAAGAAAAGGAACTGACTCATTACAGCGACACACAATTTTTTTCTTTTTTTTTTTACAGCTAAGACAAAAGGCCAAACTTTATGGAATCAATTTTCAGTGAAAGAGTTGAAATAACGCTTTTAAAACATCGAGCGACAAAAGTATAAATCAAAACAGCAAATAAAATAAAATCAAATTACAATCGAATTATTTGTGTAATCGTGTAAAATATCCGTCTTCGCCTCTTTGGAAGCGTTTTGTTTTTCAGGGTCTTAAAAAGGTCTTAAATTTCACGTTCCTAAATTAAGACCTTAAAAAGTCTTACAAAAATCTTAAATTTCATGAGCCTATTTTTTGTAAACCTGACGCGAGAAAAGACAGTGTGAAAGTTCAGTTTGTCTTGTTAGAAATGATTTTTTTTCTCGCCATTTTACACCAACGCACACGACTGTAAATGACCTCTGAATGAGACGTTATAACCAAAGTATTTTTTGTGATTTAAAGCAGTGAGGAACGGATCAGAAGTGGATCTGGTGTTCGGGTGCGATGTCGAATGTCCTACTTGAATAAATTGTTTTACATCTGTTTATCTATAGATTTTTGTACTCGGTCTTGGAAAATTATATGTTTTTTTATATATTTAAGATTCATTGTGCTGGATGACACGCCTACAGACGGATGAATGACATCGTGACGGATGAATTTGTTTATTTATGGAGCAAAACCATCCTGCACTTTATCTGTAATTGTGTTAGGGCTGCAGCTATCGATTATTACAGTAATCGATTATTCTGTCGATTATTTTGTTCGAATAATCGAGTAATCGTTTGTTATTGTCGCGTCTACTTTGCACATGTTAAGTCCACTCCACCTGCACTGACAGATCCACGTGTTCTGGACATGAAAAACGTAATTATCGCTGGGCTCAGGTCGACTCACCTCACGGTTTCTTTTCCACTTGATGTAATGTACGGTTCTGTTTAGATGTTGTAGCATCAGTGTGGAGAAGGTGACTTTTAAAATGTACAGATTACAGATTACAGATTACATTCCCCAAAATGTAGTTTGTGACATAATCAATTAAATTACTTAAAGTGAGTAACGTAATCTGAATACTTTGGATTACTTGATATTGTCATGATTTTTAAAACTACATAAATGTAGCAACAACTCCTGCAAATTCTTGTTTGGTTTTAGACCTGGATTAGACCTGGTTTAGACCTGTTTTAGACCTGGTTTAGACCTGGTCAGGTGAGGAGTGCTCGCTGTACCGGAGGAGATGTGGTGTTCGCTCTTATTCCACATCCATGGGCGCTGTGCTGTTGTGTGGACAGTGAAGTGCAGCGGTCGTGCGGAAACTTTACCTCTACCACAAAAGGTTCCGGCCATCGCCGAGCGGATGAAAATAAAACGAAGCATCGACGCAAAAAAGTAATCCATGCATTTTTCGAATCGATTTAATCGATTAACTCGATGAATCGTTTCAGCCCTAAATTGTGTTTTTACTTGTGTTTATTGCACACATTGTGGATGAATGAAATAGGAAACGTGGGACCAGCCGCTCAAATCTGCAAAACTACGACTAGGAGCGACCGGACTTAACTCTAACCTCTAACCGTGGGGTCTGCAGATCAGCTCCGGCTCACCGGCCCAAACGCTGTAAACTCGAGCTTCATGGGGATCGCGCGTTTCCTTTTGCCGCCCCACGAGATTAGACGGGCGGAGTCTCCACCCGTTTTTACATCACTCCTACAAACACACTTTTATCACTCGCTTTTAACACACGAGCTGCACATTTCTTCTTATTGTTCTTCCTCTGACCCGCTCCTCTTCCTCCTCTGACCCGCTCCTCTTCTTCCTCCTCTGACCGTCTCTTCTTCCTCCTCTGACCCTCTCTTCTTCCTCCTCTGACCCGCTCCTCTTCTTCCTCCTCTGACCGTCTCTTCTTCCTCCTCTGACCCTCTCTTCTTCCTCCTCTGACCCTCTCCTCTTCCTCCTCTGACCCTCTCCTCTTCCTCCTCTGACCCTCTCGTGTTGTGCTGATTGTCCTTTTCACGTTCTGTATTTTCCCTGTGTGTCGTTCGGCTCTGAGGTTTTTAAAGAGTTTTATATAGATAAAGTTTGTGTGGTAGAAGCTTGAAAACGTTGAAAAGAACTTAATTATTTATTCTTTGTTATTGTGCGAGACCTGCTGAAAAGTCTGAGAAATGGATTTTTAATCAAGGCCATAAGTTGAGCTAAAAACATAAAAACAAAAGATATAATTTCAGTTGTTTCGACTGAACAAAATTCTGCACAAATCCGGATCAAAAATCAGCACTTTTTTTTTTTTACTTTTGGTACTTTAAGGCGTATTGTGTAACTTTTCTAGTGGAGGGCCCGTCAAATGCTTTTGTCTTCAGGTTCTCCATGAAGATAGAAAGGGTTCATCTCCATGGAAACCAAACCAGACCAGTTACGTGTCAGATCTGTGGAGAGGAGAGCCCACTCACAGTCTGTACACCTGTTTTTCTGGGGATTTTTGACCTCTAAAACCACCTGCGATTGAATAAATGTAAAGTAGAGCTGTTTAATGTCACACCGTGGGACATTCCAGGCAGAGAAGTGACTGATAGTGACTGAAACAAGCCGGTGAAAAAAGTTCCACAGTGCAGCTTTAGGTAACAAACGTGAGTACTTTATCCACCACTGATTTTATGGCATTTTGGGCAATAAACATACTTCTATTACACTTTCTCTCCATGGAGATGTTGCCTGGGATGCTCCACAGTACGGCATTACGCTTATTTATCTCTACGGAGACAGCAGGTGACGCCACAGGGCCAAGTTACTCGTCAGATCTGTGGAGAGGCGACTCCACTCACAGTCAGAACGCCTGTTTTTCTAAGTATTTTTGAGCTCTAAAACCACCTGTAACTGAATAAATGTGAAGTAGAGCTGTTTAATGTCACACTGCGGGACATTCCAGGTAAAGAAATGATGTATCCATAGAAACAAGAAGGTGACGAACCCTCAACCAAAAAGTTCCACAGTGGAGCTTTAGGTAATAAAACAGAGTACTATTGATTTTATGGCATTTTGAGCAACAAAATTACTTATATTACAGCTTCTTTCCTTGGAGATGTTGTGTGGAATGTTCCACAGTACGGCATTACGCTTATTTATCTCTACGGAGACAGCAGGTGACGCCACAGGGCCAAGTTACGCGTCAGGTCTGTGGAGAGGCGAGCCCACTCACTGTCCGTACGCACGTTTTAAAATCAAATAAAAACTCACGTCATCGAGTAAAAGCCGCACGGACGCGTTTAATGCCACTCCGGGACATTCAAAGCCGCAGCATCTCCATGGAGACAAGCAGATAAACAGATAGCGGAACCCCCGACCAGAAAAGTTACACAATAAAGCTTTAAAACGTGGTCAATGACGCTGTAACGGGTCAGCTCCTTTCTCAAACAGCTGCGTTTTACGGCGCACGGTGGGACATTCCGGGCAAAGCGGCCACATCTCCATGGAGACAGTTACCGGGAAAGTTACCTAGTGCATCTTTAAAGGCAGACCAGCTGGGTTTTCCGTTTTATTGCTCCGTATTTTCGCTTTGGGGCCTGTGTTATCAGCTCCTACAGGCCTGAGGGGCACTTTAGGACATTAGCAGCTCACAAACGCCGTACAGCGGTGAAGTGGAGCTGATTTTATCTCAAAGAGGTTCCTGACAAACCCCGACAACCTCCCGGGGGCAAAAAAACAGCACTGACCCAAAATAGCCTTGCTCAAGGGCACAAAGACACCTACGATTCTGTGTTTTTTCGAAGGTGCACAAAGCTTTCCCGGTGGAGGCTCCGTCAAACGCTTTTCTTCACGGAGGTGTCATTTCTTTCGCTTTCTTTCTGGTCCGGAATGTCCCGCAGTACGGCGTTAAAACCATTCTGTCGTCACGGAGACCAAACCGGAGCGAGCTACCGGTCAGATCTGCGGAGAGGCGACCCCGCTCACAGTCAGAAACGCCTAGTTTCATGTTTTTCGAGGTGTTTTTGAGCTCTAAAACCACCCGTAACTGAACAGACGTGAAGCGGAGCTGTGTAATGTCACACTGCGGAATATTTCAGGCAGAGAAACAACCTGGTATCCATAGAAACAAGCACTTGCAAGCCAAATTACAATGTCAGATCCGTGGAAAGGCGCTCACAGTCAGAATAAATAAGATATTTTTGAGCCATAAAAACACTTGTAGTTGAAACGCAAGACAGATCAGTTTAATGCCGTACTGTGGGCAATTTAAACCAATGCACAAACATCTCCATGGAGACAAACAGGTTACGGACCCTCTCCAGAAAAGTTACACAGTGCATCTTTAATTTGTAACTTAAACTTAAAAGAAATACTGCTCCAAACACATCATCTGCAGCCAGTATTTAATCACACTGTAATGGTTTTAGAGGCTCCAAAAACGCTCTGTTCCACCTCGTGATATCATGAGGTAACCCAGGAAGTGCTCCACTGTGTTTTTAAACTCCACACACCTTCGCTAGAATCACTTGGATCGTTTCTGACCTGGAATTGGCGAATCTTTGCTGAACTAAAGATAAAAAAAGGAGATGAAAACAAGGGGGAACGGAGCATTTTGAGCTTCGGCGACGCAGGTGGACTGAGAATAAAGGGGAGAATAAAGAGTTACTCGAACGTGCGAAGGAAACGAAACACAAAACACAACTCCGGGTCTGTTTTTGAGGAAGTAAGAACGTTATAACACGGCTTGAAGCTCACAAGATGTGTTTAGTGTTTCAAGAAAGAACCTGCAGCTGTAGGCGTGTTATTATACAGACTGTCGGCCCAGTGCTGAATTCCTGCGATTATGTCTACGATTTTCGATTCCTTTACCCCTGATTCTGTGTCCTGGTGCTGAATGTCAAGATTATTTGGTACATGAACTGTAATTCTTCAGATTACAAGAAAAAAAAAGGTAAGAAACTCACAAGAGGCAATTTTGTGCAATTTAGGACCTTTATACTTCATGTTTTTTTGTTGGCAATGGATAAGTTTGTAGTGGCTTTTTCCTCCTCAACTTTAAATCCTTAGTTTAACTCTTTGGTAGAGTGACCAGACGTCCCTGTTTACCCGGGACAGTCCCAGTTTGGAGCCCAGTGTCCCCTGTCCCAGCAGATTTACCCAAAACCACTGATTTGTCCCAGTTTCATGCAAGAAATGCCCCAGGTGTCCATATTTTTGACCAATTTGATCCCTGCCGACAGTAAAGAGAGGCATAAACTGTCATTTTTTGAGATAAAATACAGAAAAGCTGCTCAAAATCGACCAAAACACAAAGAAAATGTGACTATACTGACGTGATTGGGCCGAGTGCAGAACAATTTTCCTTAATTACGCACTCGTTTTATCGTCCTACTCTTTGGTCATCCTGTTCTTGTGTTCTACCTTTCCACCTCTCGTTCTGGCTAAGATTTTAACACTTATAATAGGTTATTCATCTTGTTTTCACATTATTATCGGCTTACTGGTTCAGAGACGCCTTAATTCTAGTCTAGAGGTTGTTTATTTTATGATCACTTGTCATCTGGCTGCTCGCACAGATCATTTAGCCACTTTCAAGTCATTTTCTGATAGATTTATGTGTTTATATCTTAAATTTTGGCCTATTCCGCAGTGAATCGCTTGTTCTCTCCGTCTCTACTCTTCTCTTCTTAACTCCTATCCTAGAGTGACCAGGACAGTCCCATTTGGAGCCCCGTGTTCCCGCAGATTTATCCAAAACCAGTGATTTGTCCCATTTTTATGCAAGAAATGTCCCAGGTGTCCCTATTTTTGACCAATCTGAACCCTGCCGATAGTAAAGAGAGACGTAAATGGTCATTTATTTCAGTAAAATACAGAAAAGGATACATAAAAATGACCAAAACACAAAGAAAATGTGATTATAGTGGCTCAGGTTAATCATGGAACTGCTTCATTCTAGTCTAGAGGGAGTTTATTTTATTAAGATAAATGATCTTGCTGCGTGAACAGATAATTTAACCACTTTTAAGTCATTTTCTGGTAGATTAATGCGTTTATATCTTAAATTGTGGGCTTTTCTGCAGTGAACTGGTTGTTCTCTCCATCTCCACTCTTCTCTTCTTAGCTCTGATCCTAGAGTGACCAGGACAGTCCCAGTTTTGAGCCCTGTGTCCCCTGTCCTCGCGGATTTATCCACAACCACTGATTTGTCCCAGTTTTATACATGAAATGTCCCAGGTCTCACTATTTTTGACCAATTTGATCCCTGCTGATGGTAAAGAGAGACATAAATGGTCATTTATTTAAGTCAAATACAGAAAAGGATACATAAAAATGACCAAAACACAAAGAAAATGTGGCTCACTTTAGTCTTGGATCTGCTTCATTCTAGCCTAGAGGGAGTTTAGTTTAACATCTTGCTGCGTGCACAGATCATTTCACTACTTTTAAGTCATTTTCTGATCGATTTAAGTGTTTATATCTTAAATTGTGGGCTTTTCTGCAGTGAATTGGTTGTTCTCTCCATCTCCACTCTTCCCTTCTTTGCTCCTATCTTAGAGTGACCAGGACAGTCCCAGTTTTGAGCCCTGTGTCCCCCTGTCCTCGCAGATTTATCCAAAACCACTGATTTGTCACAGTTTTATACAAGAAATTGGTCTCTACAGGTCCTAGGTCTCCCTATTTTGGACCAATTTGACACCTGCTGACAGTAAAAAGAGGCATAAATTGTCATTTGTTTCAGTAAAATACAGAAAAACTGCTTAAAAATGATCAAAACACAAAGAAATTGTGACTATAGTGTCTAAGGTTAGTCATGGAACTGCTTCATTCTAGTCTAGAGGGAGTTTAGTTTAACATCTTGCTGCGTGAACAGATAATTTAACCACTTTTAAGTCATTTTCTGGTAGATTAATGCGTTTATATCTTAAATTGTGGGCTTTTCTGCAGTGAACTGGTTGTTCTCTCCATCTCCACTCTTCCCTTCTTAGCTCTGATCCTAGAGTGACCAGGACAGTCCCAGTTTTGAGCAGATTTATCCACAACCACTGATTTGTCCCAGTTTTATGCAAGAAATGTCCCAGGTCTTACTATTTTTGACCAATCTGAACCGTGCCGATAGTAAAGAGAGACATAAATGGTCATTTATTTAAGTCAAATACAGAAAAGGATACATAAAAATGACCAAAACACAAAGAAAATGTGGCTCACTTTAGTCTTGGATCTGCTTCATTCTAGCCTAGAGGGAGTTTAGTTTAACATCTTGCTGCGTGAACAGATCATTTCACTACTTTTAAGTCATTTTCTGATCGATTTAAGTGTTTATATCTTAAATTGTGGGCTTTTCTGCAGTGAACTGGTTGTTCTCTCCATCTCCACTCTTCCCTTCTTTGCTCCTATCTTAGAGTGACCAGGACAGTCCCAGTTCTGAGCCCTGTGTCCCTCTGTCCCAGCGAATTTATCCAAAACCACTGATTTGTCACAGTTTTATACAAGAAATTGGTCTCTACAAGTCCTAGGTCTCCCTATTTTTGACCAATTTGACACCTGCTGACAGTAAAAAGAGGCATAAATTGTCATTTGTTTCGGTAAAATACAGAAAAACTGCTTAAAAATGATCAAAACACAAAGAAAATGTGACTATAGTGTCTAAGGTTAGTCATGGAACTGCTTCATTCTAGTCTAGAGGTAAATTATCTTAAGATCTTGCTGCGTGAACAGATAATTTCACCACTTTTAAGTCATTTTCTGATATATTCAAGTGTTTATGTGTTAATTTTTGGCCTTTTCTGCAGTGCATTTGATGTTCTTTTCATCTCTACTCTTCTTTTCTTGCTCCTGTCCTCCTTGTATCTATAGTTTCGTCTTCTCTGACTGGAAAAAGTTTGCGCGCTCTGTAACACCGTGAAATGCCAATAGGTGATTTAGTGCGTAAAACGTAAAACGCGAGGAACCGTGGAGGCAGTAAAAAGAGGCTCGATCCTACCGTCTATGCCCAGGGAAAGTGCGAGGACCGCGGCCAGAGCGATCACTCCAGTCGGTCCCCTCATGATCCGATGCTTTTCCTCTTTTTTAATCCACGTAAATCCAGCGTCAGGGAGCGAGGATCAGCGCATCATTAATCCCACTCGCGTCGGGAAAAGCTCCGCGGATGGCGAAGGACTGGATGGGGGGTGGGGGGTGGGGGTTCGCAGTGCTCCCCGTGTCCGCCTGGCGAGCGCCGCGAGTCGGATCGGAATGCGGCGCGGGTCGGTCACTTCCACGGAGCTCCCCCGGCCGCGCTGGTCCCTCCCAAAAAACCGAGCAGCGTCCGCGTAAAAAGGAGCCGGATCCCGCGCTCGGACGGTGCGTGCGCGGGGACGGAGCGCAAGGTGCACGTCCGGGAATAAAATCCGAAGAAGAGGCGAAGAAAAGCTGCGCGAAGGTGCGGAGAGGACGGGGTAGCGCCGCTGTATGAGTTCGCGGAGAGTTGCTGGTGGTGTTGGAGCTCCGAAGGGGACAGCCCACTTCTCACCGCCCCCTCCAGGCTCCCTCTCTCCCTCTCTTCTCCCTCTCTTCTCCCTCTCTTCCCTCTCTTTCCCTCCTGTCTCACCGCTAATGGCTCCTGACGCGTCCCGATCCGAGTTTATTACGCGGCCAATTCAGCGCGGCGAGTGCGTCCGAGCGGAGCCGGTTCATTCTTTTTGCGCCGTTCGCCATTAAAACGGGAACGAAATGAGCAGAATTCGGATCGAAACTTCGAGGCAGATGTCGCAGGTTTTGTGTCCAGCCGTAAAAACGCGGCGGCTGTAGAGAAGTTATTAGTTGTTGAACCTAAAGCGCATCAATGACCTGTTTGCTCTGTTTTTTTAATGTATTGTTATATTTGGTATTATTATTATTATTATTATTATTATTATTATTATTATTATTATTATTATTATTATTATTATTAGTAGGAGTGTAACAATATCCAAGTCCCACGACACGGTCTGAACCTCACGGTACAACATTTATTGCGATATCGTGGGAAAGTTCACGATATTACGATATTCTACAGAATAATAAGACTGACTCTAAATGCTTCAGTCATTTGGTGCAACATTTATTGTCATTAGGGATGGAACGAAATCCAAATCTCTCTGTACGATATTTTCACCATAAACATCTCACTGCACCAGATTTATTACAATATTTTGTGGTGAATCTGCGACTTTTTCCTCTAAAAATGCTTCACAAGACTTAATTCAAAGAATAAAGATGTAAAAGTGCTTAGAACAGTTATTTCTTCATGTCGTCCGCAATGAAACAGAGCAAAGGATCATGGTCTATGTAGTTCCCTCTGTTTGTTTTTTTTAGCTATTTCTGCATCAGAATTGTTCATTTAAAGTTGAACTCCGGCACATTTGAAGCTAAAGTCCATCACTAGAGGTGGTGGAATTCTGTCAGAAGACAAAAAACGGCACAGATCAGTGTTTCCTCGGCGGAGATCTCACTGTGGCATTGAGTCTGTCAAGGCAACAAACTAGTGTAGTGATGGGGGCAAGTTCTGAACTAGTGTAGTGATGGGGGCAAGTTCTGAACTAGTGCAGTGATGGGGGCAAGTTCTGAACTAGTGTAGTGATGGGGGCAAGTTCTGAACTAGTGTAGTGATGGGGGCAAGTTCTGAACTTCCACGTAAAACACCAATTTGCTTCAGACTGAAGAATCTTAACACCACTTTAACCCATCTGACAACAGCCACGAGTCTAACAAACCAAACGCTCTGCCTGGTTCACTCATTAGTGTCTGGAAACGTTAGAAAACAACTTTATAAGCACCTCACACTTCCCTCTGCTGATTTCCCACTGCACAGGCCAAAGCCCAAAAGACTCGATCGTCGACTCCAGAAGCAACAAGTGAGAATCGACTACTGACGGTGAAGAAGAGAAACTGAAAGTTGTTGAAAGAAAATGGTTCAGGAATGTTTGTGTGTATGTGTGTGTGTTTTCAAAAAATATAATTCACTGGTAAATAAATGGGATTAGAAACGACGTCGACAATCAAGTCTTTTGGGCTTTGGCCTGTGGGAAATCAGCAGAGGGAAGTGTGAGGTGCTTATAAAGATGTTTTCTAACGTTTCCAGACACTAATGAGTGAACCAGGCAGAGCGTTTGGTTTGTTAGACTCGTGGCTGTTGTCAGATGGGTTAAAGTGGTGTTAAGTTTCTTCAGTGTGAAGCAAATTGGTGTTTTACGTGGAAGTTCAGAACTTGCCCCCATCACTGCACTAGTTCAGAACTTGCCCCCATCACTACACTAGTTTGTTGCCTTGACAGACTCACTGCCACAGTGAGATCTCCACCGAGGAAACACTGATCTGTGCCGTTTTTTGGCTTCTGACAGAATTCCACCTCCTCTAGAAACGGACTTTAGCTTCAAACGTGCTGGAGTTCAGCTTTAAGCAAAGAGACTTGTGATTCGATATATTGTGGTGGTCCACGATATTTCTGTGAGACCTTTGACGATTCGGAGCTCCAAGGTCCGGGGCCAGTGGGTTTTATGTCATAAACAGACTAAAGTCACTCTCACGACCGGGAAAACACGGCATTCATAGACCACAGTGACACTCTGGACGCACATCAAATATTTTTCTCCCGTTTGTCCGCGGCGTCCAAATGAAAAGGCCCCAAACAGAAGTGTTCAGAGTGTTTGAACGCAGCACCATTCACAGACCACACTCATGAGTCATGAGGTTAAACAGTGTGGTAAAATAAAAATAAAAGAGTGAATTGAGATGATAAAAAACTAGATAAAAGTATTTAAGAAGTAGTCTGTTCAGATAAGAAGCTGTAACTCGTGTGTAATTTGCTTTATGCAGTTCTGACAGTAAATAAGAAGCGAAACTTACTCTGGTTCCACTTCTTATTCACTGTCGGCCTGTTTTACATAACAAACAAAACACATCTGCATAAAACAATTCACACAAAAGTTACAGCTTCTCATCTTCACAGAATGCTGAATAAACACAGTGATTCGTGACTTGTTTACATCGTGTTCTGTATTATTCATGTTTGAGACAAATAAAATTCATTCATTCATTTGCTAAACAGGGGAGGGGGCAATTCTGTTTTCCGTGGGGCCACATGAGAAACAGAAAAACACTGTGGAGGACAAAAATGTTTCACTCAGTTCTGCAAAATACGAATTTTTTCTTTATAAAAAGCAGGAAACATTAGGGACGTAACGATACCCAATCTGTATCGATCGGTTCGATATTATCGCGATTAGCATCTCGCGGTACGATATTTACGGTGATATTTTGGAGGCTGAGAATCATAATCCCAAGATTTCAAGTAAAAAACGAATTATTTCACGTTGTCTGCGCTGAAATGCATCATGGGATATGTAGTTTTTGATGTTTATTAGCTATTACTACTATAAAACAATGCACTTAAGCAAAGAGACTCGTGATTCGATATATTGTGATGGTCCACGATATTCTGACGATACGATACCACCAGATTTCGGTTATTGTTCCATCCCTAGTGAAGAGCATTGTTTTGACACAGCGGTAAGAGTTTACATTATGACTAAGCAATGAAAAGTGAGGCCGCCTTATAAAAAAACACCACACCTCTAAAATAAAAGCAATGCAGCTTTAGTCCACGCATGAGGTGAAATTATAAAATATGTGTATTTTATAATTCCTGAAGAGCTTAAAGGGGCCGCTCAGAGTCATCCAAAGGCGTATGTGCTGTTCAGGACTGCACCACTATCAGAATTTCAGCCCTGGAAATGCCCATCTCTACTGAACATAAAGGTAAAATGTCGTTCTGAGCATTCTGAGCTTTGGAGATGTAGACAGACTAACAGGGAGGTGCTAGTTACTATGAAATGACTCTGAAACTAACACTCTAATAGTTTACAGTTTCTGTGGTAGCTCGGCTCAGAGTGTGGCTCATATCAGCAGAATCAACAGAAACTGAGAGAGAAACTGTAAACAAGTAGGGTGTTAGTTTCAGAGTAATTTCATAGTAGCTAACTCCTCCCTTCAGGCACACAGCACAAAAGGATTTTCTAGTTAAACTGACTTGAATTAAGCAGATTCATCTTAAAAGACCAATTTAAAGATTTTTTTTACTTAATAAGATGAGATTTTTTTACTTGTTTCCAGATATTTCATCCTGATTTATCTTATCTCGATATTACAACTTATTCTGAGCACTTTTTATATTAACTCAGTCCAGGTTAAGCCTCTTTAACTTCCTTCTCAAACCAATAAGGGGAAAAATCTTGCCATAAATACTTGAAACTCGTGTTTTCTGCTTAGAACAAGATTCGTATTTCGTCTTGTTTTAAGAAAATTTGGTAAGTGAAAATTTCTTACTGCACTGGCAGAAAATTTCACCTCAAAATTGGTGTTTTTTCTTATTTTTGATAGGCCTTTTTTGCAGATTTAAGTCCGTGTCCTCCAGCGTCTGAGCAGAACTGAAGCAGCGGTTTGGACGAGCTGTGAAACGTTTTCAACTAAGTCAATTTTGTCCAGTCGATGAACTGAATTGACTGAAGGATTTTACACAATAAAGAGTTTCTCAAACACGTGTGAGTGAAACAAAACTCGACTCCAGGTCTGTTTTTGAGGATTTAACATTAGAACAGGACTTAAAGCTCACAGGCCGTGTTGTGTCATACTGGACCTTTACATTTGTCGGAAGAACATAGTTTTGAGGGAAATCTTATATTGAAAACATTTGGCAGTGCGTTCGAAAGCGTTAAATCCGGTTAAATCCCGACAAACTGCCCACGTGTCCTCGGGCAAGACACTTCACCCGTTTAGAGTTTGTCTTTCAGTGTTAAGTCCCTGAAAAACAAACAAAAAAGTGTTTGTGTCGTGTTTTTATCTGTTTAATTTGGCGTGGAGCTTCCGCCTCATCCACTTTCTCTTTCTCACTCTTTTTCCTCTCTCCCCCCCACTCTCTTCCTTCCTCCTTCTCTTTTTCTTGTCTACCAATGTCTCTCTTTTCCTCTCTCTTATTGTTCCTTATCTCCTAATCACTTTCCTTCACTCATCTTCTCTCTTCTTCTCTGTTTCTCTTCACCCTCTTCTTTGTCGACACCTCTTTCTCTTTCTCTCTCTCTTATTCCCTCACTCCCTGGTCCATCTTTCTCACCTCCTCCTATTCCCTCTCTCTCTTTCGCCCTCTTTGTTATTCCATCTGCCATATCAGCACCTCTTTCTTTCTTTATCTCTCACAGTTCTTGTCTTCCCCCTCTCCTTTGTCTATCTTTCTCACCTCTCTCTCTCTTTCTCACATACAAATACAGTCTCTCTATTCTTGACTTTCTTCCTTCTCCCACCTTTGTCCCTTTTTACTCCCTCTCTCCGCTCTCTCTCTCTCACTTCCCCCCTCTGTTATTCTCCCCTTCCACTTTCTCTCTCTCCCTCTTTCCCCCGTTACTCTCCTCCTGTCTCTCTTTTTTCTTTTTCACTCTGTCTTCTCCTCCCTCCTTCTCTTCCCTTTGTCACTCTCCCTCCTTCGCTCTCTCTCTCTCCCCCTCTCCCCTCTCTCTTTTTCCCTTCTCCCACTGTCACACTCCTCTCTTCCCCTTTCTCTCTTTCCCTTTACTTTTCTTTTCCCTTTACCGGTTGGTGGTCTCTCTCTCTTCCTCTCTCGTTGACGGTCTCTCTCTCTCCCTCTCTCCTCCTCTCCCCTCTTCTTCTCTTTCTCATTAATGGTCTCTCTCACGGTCACCCCCTCTCATTGGTGATCTCCCTCTCCTTCTCTTTCCCCTCTTCCTCTCTCTCTATCACCCCTCTCTCTCTCATTGGTGGTCTCTCTCTCTCCTCCTCTCTCCCCTCTTCTCTCTCTATCCCCCTCTCTCTTGTTAATGGTCTCTTTCACCGTCACCCTCTCTCTCATTGGTGGTCTCTCCCTCTCCTCCTCTCTCCCCTCTTCTCTCTCTATCCCCCTCTCTCTTGTTAATGGTCTCTTTCACCGTCACCCCCTCTCTTTCTCTCTTTGGCGGTCTCTCTCTCTCCATCTCCTCCTCTCTTCTTCTCTGTATCGTTGGTCTTTCTCCCTCTCCTCCTCTCTCCCCCCTTCTTCTCTCTCTCATTTTTGGTCTCCCCCTCTCTTGTTGGTGGTCTCTCTCTCCCTCTCCTCCTCCCCTCTTCTTCTCTCTCTCGTTGGTGGTCTCTCTCTCTCTCTCCTCCTCTCTCCCCTTTTCTCTCTCTCGTTGGTGGTCTCTCTCTCTCTCTTCCTTTCCCTCCCTCTTGTTAATGGTCTCTCTCACAGTCATCCCCGCTCTTTCTCTCATTGGTAATCTCTCTCTCTCTCTCTCTCTCTCGTTGCTAGTCTCTCACTCCCCTCTTCTTCACCCTCCTCCTCTCTCTTGTTGGGGGTCTCTCTCTCCCTCACCCCCTCTCTTTCTATCGTTGTTCGTCTCTCTCCTCCTTTCTCTTTCTCTCGTTGGAGATCTCTCTCTCTTGTTGCTAGTCTCTCTCTCCCCTCTTCTTCCCTCTTCTTCTCTCTCCTCCCTCTCCTCCTCTCTTTCTGTCGTTGGTGGTCTCTCTCTCCCCTCTTCTTCTCTCTCTCACTGGGGGTCTCTCTCTCCCTCTCCCTCTCTTTCTCTCGTTGGTGGTCTCTCTCTCCCCTCTTCTTCTCTCTCTCACTGGGGGTCTCTCTCTCCCTCTCTTTCTCTTGTTGGTGGTCTCTCTCTCCCCTCTTCTTCTCTCTCTCACTGGGGGTCTCTCTCTCCCTCTCTTTCTCTCGTTGGTGGTCTCTCTCTCCCCTCTTCTTCTCTCTCTCACTGGGGGTCTCTCTCTCCCTCTCCCTCTCTTTCTCTCGTTGGTGGTCTCTCTCTCCCCTCTTCTTCTCTCTCTCACTGGGGGTCTCTCTCTCCCTCTTCCCCTCTCTTTCTCTCGTTGGTGGTCTCTTCCTCCCTCTCTCTTCCTCTCTCTCTCCCTCTCCTCCCTCTCCCTCTCTTTCTCTCGTTGGTGGTCTCTCTCTCCCCTCTTCTTCTCTCTCTCACTGGGGGTCTCTCTCTCCCTCTCCCCCTCTCTTTCTCTCGTTGGTGGTCTCTTCCTCCCTCTCTCTCCCTCTCCTCCCTCTCCCTCTCTTTCTCTCGTTGGTGGTCTGTTCCTCCCTCTCTCTCCCTCTCCTCCCTCTCCCTCTCTTTCTCTCGTTGGTGGTCTGTTCCTCCCTCTCTCTTCCTCCCTCTCTCTCCCTCTCCTCCCTCTTCCCCTCTCTTTCTCTCGTTGGTGGTCTCTTCCTCCCTCTCTCTTCCTCTCTCTCTCCCTCTCCTCCCTCTCCCTCTCTTTCTCTCGTTGGTGGTTTCTCTCTCTCTCTGTTTGTCGTTGTTCTCTCTGGACGGGGGAGTCACTCGTGTCGTGTTGTGGAATTCCTAAAGATCCAAACCCTGTGAAGAGTTCTGTCCTTTTGTCTGAGCTCCAGAGGATTCGCTCCAGACTGAAGACGAAAACATGGGAAAAAAACTCACCGAAAAACTCACCGACACAACTTATATTTCACAAAACATCAGAAAATCCGGTGTTTTTTCAGCGTTTAAAGGTCCAACAGTTCACAAAACGGACTCCTGTGAGCTTGGAGTCATGTTAGAATGTTTTTCCCTTCTCAATTGTTTACCTACGTGAAGTGGGTCATGGTCTATGTAGTTCCTTCGGTTTTTTAGCTATTTTTGTGTCAAAACTATTCATTTAAAGCTGAACTCGGGCACGTCTGAAGCTAAAGTCCGTCGCTGGAGGAGGTGGAATTCTGTCCGAAGCCAAAAAACAGATCAGTGTTTCCTCGGTGGAGATCTCACTGTGGCAGTGAGTCTGTCAAGGCAACAAACTAGTGTAGTGATGGGGGCAAGTTCTGAACTAGTGTAGTGATGGGGGCAAGTTCTGAACTTCCACGTGAAACGCCAATTTGCTTCACACTGAAGAATGAGGTCCTCGTGAGATTATTAGAGTTCTGCTTCGGCTTTTATCGTAGTACCGGGGCAAAGAAGTATCTACAAAATACACAAAACAGTTCAACAAGTTCAGTGAAGCTTTACAATAAACTGTGTTTGTACGGCTACAGGAGAAAATGCTGTATCATCATGTTTTACATATGTCAGCTGAAATAAATAAATTTGTCTTAAAATCAGAATAATCCACCCACTTTTTAATCATTTTCATTTGAATTTTTTATTCAGAATTAAAGTTCTCAAGTAAACGTGGCAGGGTTATTTTTTAATTTGCAAATGTTTGTATTTTTTATGCATTTTTTTTATGCTTTTCTTGCTTTATTATGTGTTCATTTATATCGTGCAGCACTTTAGAGACTTAAAATGTGCCGTAGAAATGAAGTTGGTTTGGACGATAGAAAAGGTTTAATGCCGTACAGTGGAACATTCCAGACTAAGCAATAGTTACACAATGCACGACTTGACATTTTGTGCGTTTTTGAGTATTTGGTGTTGAACTCGAACATGTGGAGATGATTCTTTTACATCGTGCTCAGTGTAAACACCCGTATTGATCTGAAATGGCAAAAGGTCCATTGATTTCCTGTTCGCGACTACAGAACGGAGAGGTTTTCATTAAGAACACGAGCTTCTACACAAGTCTGTTTTTCAGTTTAAAGGTTTCACTTTGGATTTTTAACTTTAATTTTGACTAACAAGCACAAGAGAAAGACAAAAAAAACAATGCTTAAAGGAAGTTACACAATGCTCCTTTGAGTCAGGATGGTTTTCAATGCAATAAAAACATCCAAAATGAAAAAAAAAATCAACAAAAACAGGCTTTGGTTTTAGTTATTTTTTGGCTAAAACGTTACAGTGTGGAGCTTTAACGTGGGACTAAACGCCTAAACTCACTGGGCAGTACCTGAAGGAGTAAAGAAAAGAGTTAGAGGAGAAAAAGGAACGTGGTTTGGACACACGAGGGACATTTTGACTGGTCTGACGGGGCATCCGCACATGAAACTCCGCCTCTTTAATCAGGCCGGTCCTGTGTGATGTCACGTAGTACTTGGAAAAAGGACCGGGAACTGGAGACGACGACATCAAGACGCCATATGCACATTTACGCCCAAAAAAAGGTTGGTTGATTTCGTGTTTGGTTACAGTTTAAAGGTCGTCTGTGGGGCTGTTATGGCTTTGCTTCGTCGGGAATGTTTCACAGTGCGGCACTGAACCTTCCTGTCGTCATGGAGACCAAACCGGACCATGTTTAAAGGTCCCATATGACACAAAATAGACTCTCGTGAGCTTTAAGTCGCGTTAAGGCCCCTACACACAACAGGATTTTCGGTCTTAAACGATTTTTAAACATGCGACAAAAAAAACGCAAACACCACAGACACGAGGAGAAACTTATGAGACTAAAAATCTCCGATCGTAAAGTCTGCAGCGGGATCTGTGTGTGGAGCACTGGATCTAAAGCTGTGAGCGCGATCAGAGCGAATAAAACCACTCGCTCTGAGACTCTGAAGTGTTCAAAGATCAGACTCTGCACTTCCACTTTAGACACAAGTACAAACTGTGTGATTATTCTGTGTGAAATGTGGAGCGAGACTTCAGATACAGGATTTTTAAAGCAGAAAAGAGGAGATAAAGTCCACAGGAAGTAGAGTCACTGTCGCTGATCTGCAGCTTTTCGCTCTGTGGACGTAAACAAACACACGAGGAACAACTTTCGCCTTTTTACTTTCAAAAAACACTTCAAACTGGATTAACAGTGCGGTTTTGTGGACTGGAGTCATTATTTGCGGACGATAATTTCTGTGGATAATGTGGATGAGACGCTGCACTTTAAATGTTCCACTTTAGGTGAGTAATAAAGTCTTTATTTTCGCTCTGTCCTGAGTTTGTTTGTTGCGTCTCTGTGTCCGTCACTCCTCTGCCCCTGACTCTGTTTTATCGTCTGTTTCCGTCGCGTCGTTGATGTTCGATGGTTCTGATCTGACACTGACTCCACACACGAGGAGCAGCGGCTTCAGAATCGCACACGGAGGCAGAAAGTCGAGTCGGGGAGAAGAAATCGCCGCCAAAATCGGGTAAATTCTCCTGTGGTGTGCGGCGGACTTTAGAATCATTAAAAACAGAGCTGGAGTTGTGTTTGGCTCCACCTGGTGATGTCAAGTCAACAGCTCCTTTTACCTTTAGTTCAGGAGAAATCGGCAATTCCAGGTTTAAAATGATCCAAATGATTCTGGTGAAGTTGTGTCATTGCAGACGGGGGGGCGGGCGACGTTTTAACATTCAAACGCCGAGCTGGATTTGGATTGCAGATATCTGTCGCTCAGTTTTGCCAAGTCAAAAAGAATATTTCGGATATTCACAGCGACATTCTTCCCGTCCGTAACTGTCGCTTTAGGTTTCCACAGCGACATTCTTCCCGTCCGTAACTGTCGCTTTAGGTTTCCACAGCGACATTCTTCCCGTCCGTAACTGTCGCTTTAGGTTTCCACAGCGACATTCTTCCCGTCCGTAACTGTCGCTTTAGGTTTCCACAGCGACATTCTTCCCGTCCGTAACTGTCGCTTTAGGTTTCCACAGCGACATTCTTCCCGTCCTTAAATTTCGCTTTAGGTTTCCACAGCGACATTCTTCCCGTCCGTAACTGTCGCTTTAGGTTTCCACAGCGACATTCTTCCCGTCCGTAACTGTCGCTTTAGGTTTCCACAGCGACATTCTTCCCGTCCGTAACTGTCGCTTTAGGTTTCCACAGCGACATTCTTCCCGTCCGTAACTGTCGCTTTAGGTTTCCACAGCGACATTCTTCCCGTCCGTAACTGTCGCTTTAGGTTTCCACAGCGACATTCTTCCCGTCCGTAACTGTCGCTTTAGGTTTCCACAGCGACATTCTTCCCATCCGTAACTGTCGCTTTAGGTTTCCACAGCGACATTCTTCCCGTCCGTAACTGTCGCTTTAGGTTTCCACAGCGACATTCTTCCCGTCCGTAACTGTCGCTTTAGGTTTCCACAGCGACATTCTTCCCGTCCGTAACTGTCGCTTTAGGTTTCCACAGCGACATTCTTCCCGTCCGTATCTGTCGCTTTAGGTTTCCACAGCGACATTCTTCCCGTCCGTAACTGTCGCTTTAGGTTTCCACAGCGACATTCTTCCCGTCCGTAACTGTCGCGTTAGGTTTCCACAGCGACATTCTTCCCGATCCGTAACTGTCGCTTTAGGTTTCCACAGCGACATTCTTCCCGTCAGTAACTGTCGCTTTAGGTTTCCACAGCGACATTCTTCCGATCGTAACTGTCGCTTTAGGTTTCCACAGCGACATTCTTCCGTCCGTAACTGTCGCTTTAGGTTTCCACAGCGACATTCTTCCCGTCCGTAACTGTCGCTTTAGGTTTCCACAGCGACATTCTTCCCGTCCGTAACTGTCGCTTTAGGTTTCCACAGCGACATTCTTCCCGATCCGTAACTGTCGCTTTAGGTTTCCACAGCGACATTCTTCCCGTCCGTAACTGTCGCTTTAGGTTTCCACAGCGACATTCTTCCCATCCGTAACTGTCGCTTTAGGTTTCCACAGCGACATTCTTCCCGTCCGTAACTGTCGCTTTAGGTTTCCACAGCGACATTCTTCCCGTCCGTAACTGTCGCTTTAGGTTTCCACAGCGACATTCTTCCCGTCCGTAACTGTCGCTTTAGGTTTCCACAGCGACATTCTTCCCGTCCATAACTGTCGCTTTAGGTTTCCACAGCGACATTCTTCCCGTCCGTAACTGTCGCTTTAGGTTTCCACAGCGACATTCTTCCCGTCCGTAACTGTCGCTTTAGGTTTCCACAGCGACATTCTTCCCGTCCGTAACTGTCGCTTTAGGTTTCCACAGCGACATTCATCCCGTCCGTAACTGTCGCTTTAGGTTTCCACAGCGACAGTCTTCCCGTCCGTAACTGACGCTGTAGGTTACCACAGCGACATTCTTCCCGTCCGTAACGGTCGCTTTAGGTTTCCACAGCGACATTCTTCCCGTCCGTAACTGTCGCTTTAGGTTTCCACAGCGACATTCTTCCCATCCGTAACTGTCGCTTTGGGTTTCCACAGCGACATTCTTCCCGTCCGTAACTGTCACTTTAGGTTTCCACAGCGACATTCTTCCCGTCCGTAACTGTCGCTTTAGGTTTCCACAGCGACATTCTTCCCGTCCGTAACTGTCGCTTTAGGTTTCCACAGCGACATTCTTCCCGTCCGTAACTGTCGCTTTAGGTTTCCACAGCGACATTCTTCCCGTCCGTAACTGTCGCTTTAGGTTTCCACAGCGACATTCTTCCCGTCCGTAACTGTCGCTTTAGGTTTCCACAGCGACATTCTTCCCGTCCGTAACTGTCGCTTTAGGTTTCCACAGCGACATTCTTCCCGTCCGTAACTGTCGCTTTAGGTTTCCACAGCGACATTCTTCCCGTCCGTAACTGACGCTTTAGGTTTCCACAGCGACATTCTTCCCGTCCGTAACTGACGCTTTAGGTTTCCACAGCGACATTCTTCCCGTCCGTAACTGTCGCTTTAGGTTTCCACAGCGACATTCTTCCCATCCGTAACTGTCGCTTTAGGTTTCCACAGCGACATTCTTCCCGTCCGTAACTGTCGCTTTAGGTTTCCACAGCGACATTCTTCCCGTCCGTAACTGTCGCTTTAGGTTTCCACAGCGACATTCTTCCCGTCCGTAACTGTCGCTTTAGGTTTCCACAGCGACATTCTTCCCGTCCGTAACTGTCGCTTTAGGTTTCCACAGCGACATTCTTCCCGTCCGTAACTGTCGCTTTAGGTTTCCACAGCGACATTCTTCCCGTCCGTAACTGTCGCTTTAGGTTTCCACAGCGACATTCTTCCCGTCCGTAACTGTCGCTTTAGGTTTCCACAGCGACATTCTTCCCGTCCGTAACTGTCGCTTTAGGTTTCCACAGCGACATTCTTCCAGGGAAAATGACGTCACCTTTGCCTCTCGTTCGTTTGGGTTTCATAATTACAAAACATAAGTTTGTTTCATTATTCAAGGACCACGTCAACAACACGCGTGCGAAGAGAAAAGCGTTTATTCTCTGGAGACGAGGCGGGTCGGCCGGGTTGAGATTCAGGGTGGGGGTTCAGTCTCAACGGGACCCCCCTTCCTCGTAGGGGTCTTAAGGCTGGAAGAAGAACAGATCCGGGTTGGGAGGGCGGGGTCGAGTTATTCGGGACAAACCGGGTCGCCGGGATAGTCTTCTGGAAAATAGAGGTGTGGTAGAAGTGAGCTGTGATTCGCTGGGGAAGAGGCGAGAGCGGCTGAGGCGTTGTCCTGAACCTGAAGTTACTCATATGAACTCCATTTATCTGCATTTGAATTTTAGATATCTGTAATTCCGGTTTGAGATTCTACAGTTTGATTCGTGTGCTTCCCTTAAGGACTTATTGTGTTATACTGCCCTCTTGTGACGAACATGTTCAGTTCGATGGTCCTCCAGTAACAGGAAGTTGCTCGGCAGCCATGTTTGTTCTATCAAAGCCGTCCACAAGTTGGTGTGTTGTCTGTTTGGTCCAAAACCTGTCGTCTCCTGGGCTTTAAGGGAGCATCTGCCTGTAAGTGCTCATTATATTCATGCTGTAAATGTTATGAGCCGACAGGGTGTTAAGTTGATGCTATTTATGTGTAAAACGGCCGCTATTATTATGATAATTAGCGCTAGCGGACTTTTTGTGCTAATGTGCTAATGTAGCTACACTGTTAAGCCATTGTTGTATATTGTTTATTCGTACAGAAACTGATTGGATTTTCTGTTTTATTTTACAGTTTTACAAAAAAAAAAAGTTACAGAAATGGAGCATTAAACGTGGCCCAAAGTTATAAAACTTTGTCTTCATTTCCGGCTTGTTCGCTATCTGCCAAACTATACTCCACCGTTTAGGGAGGCGATATCGACACGCTGCTTTTTACAAATCTTCAGTTAAGTTTTGATGAGGCCAAATGATGCTGTAGGTTTCTCTAATTTAGCTGTAGATTTCTCTTATTAAGTGTTAGCGTTAGCTTGTAATGAATTTTAATTAGAGATATCTGAACCCGGAGACATCCTTCATTGTGCCTCGTCAAAATATAATTACTGATATCCCGAAATGGAGTTTAGACGTCGCAGAAATCTGTGTGTAAACGATCCACTTTAAGCAGGAGAGGATATGTCCACACGGCTCCTGTAGAGCGTTAACGGAAAGTTCATTTATCAGTAAAATCGCCAAAATGCGTCTCAGGCTCTTTTTGTTAATGGACTCGAGCGAAACAAACAACAACAACAAACTCATTTTAACGCTGATGGTTGTTTAGCTTTGGGGGCAAATGGTTCTTTTTTGGACGGATTGTTGCAACCTGCGTGAAGTCGCCTCATCAAACTCAAACCGACACAAAAACTGTGTCAGTCGTTTGTGCTGCAAAACGTTTCGTTTGTGCGATTCTGGTTCTTCAGATATTTGCAGTTTTATTTCGGTCGATGACGTCGTCCAGAACCTCAGAATGTGAAACAGCCTCAAAACAGAGAGGTCTGTGTCTCTCATTATAACAATGAGAGACCAAAGCTGCAGAGACCATAATCCAAAATGGAAGAAGAAGAAGTAGAAGAAGAAGAAGAAGTAGAAGTAGAAGAAGAAGAAGAAGAAGAAGAAGAAGAAGAAGAAGAAGAAGAAGAAGAAGAAGAAGAAGAAGAAGAAGAAGAAGAAATAGAAGAAGAAGAAGAAGGAAGAAGAAGAAGAAGAAGTATAAGAAGAAAAATAAGGAAGAAGAAGAAGATGGAAGAAGGAAGAAGAAGAAGAAGAAGAAGGAAGAAGAAGAAGAAGTATAAGAAGAAAAATAAGGAAGAAGAAGATGGAAGAAGGAAGAAGAAGAAGAAGAAGGAAGAAGTAGAAGAAGGAGGAAAAAGGAAGAAGGAAGAAGAAGGAAGAAGTAGAAGAAGGAGGAAAAAGGAAGAAGTAGAAGAAGAAGGAAGAAGAAAAAGAAGAAGAAAAAGTAGAAGAAGAAGAAAGAAGAAGTAAGAAGAAAAAGGCTGTGGAAAAGTTATTCTATAAAATATGAATCAAAAGCAAAAGACTAAAGACTGAAACAGACTTTTCCTCAGCCTCAGGTCGTTTATCACCACGAGTTTTGTGGAGTTTGTCGCCGTCAGATGAGCGGAAATGACGTCCTGTAATTACCACAGAAATAATAATGAAGAATATTAGAAATAAACTCACACAAATGAAACTGTCACAGCACAAAACAGCACAAACGAAACACAGACCTCTCTGTTTTGAGGCTGTTTCACATTCTGAGGTTCTGGACGAAAACTCCAGATATCTTAAGAACCAGAATCGCACAAACGAAACTTTTTGCAGCACAAACGACAGAGTTTTTCGGTTTGAGTTTGATGTGGGCGACTTCACAGAGGTTTTGTTGCGCTGCAGCTCGAGACATCGTGGTTCTTTCTGTGTCCTGATGTTCTAAAGACCCGAGTCTCAGATCTGCAGGTGTAATTTATGACGCGACGAGCTGAACGTCGTTTTCAATAACAGTTCCGTTCGGCCTCGTCCAAACTAAACTGCAGGTGTCTCGAAGTGTCGTCTCGTCGAGTCCGAATTACATCACAGATCCTTCAAATGACAATTCCCACGATGCGAAATGAAATTACGCCCGGTCAGAAAGACGTCGTTGATATTTACAATGTTAAGAGGAAATGATGAAATGTCTCTGAGCAACAAAGAGCTTTTCAAAATGTGATCGAATATAATCAATGACAACAATGAGAGACCAACGCTGCAGAGAGCAGAATGCAAAATGGAAGAAGAAGAAGAAGAAGAAGAAGAAGAAGAAGAAAGAAGTAGGAGAAGAAGGAAAAAGGAAGAAGGAAGAAGTAGAAGAAGGAAGAAGAAAAAGAAGAAGAAAAAGTAGAAGAAGAAGAAGGAGGAAGAAGAAAAAGAAGAAGAAAAAGTAGAAGAAGAAGAAGGAGGAAGAAGAAAAAGAAGAAGAAAAAGTAGAAGAAGAAGGAGGAAGAAAAAGAAGGAAGAAGAAGAAGAAGAAGAAGAAGAAGAAGGAAAAAGGAAGTAGTAGAAGAAGAAGAAAAAGAAGAAGTAGAAGAAGAAGAAGAAGAAGAAGAAGAAAGAAGGAAGAAGTAGTATAAGAAGAAAAATGAGGAAGAAGAAGAAGATGGAAGAAGAAGAAGAAGGAAGAAGAAGAAGAAAGAACGAAGAAGAAGAAGGAAGAAGAAAAAGAAGTAGAAGAAGAAGAAGTAGTAGAAGAAGAAAAAGAAGGAAGAAGAAGAAGAAAAAGAAGAAGAAGTAGAAGAAGAAGAAGAAGAAAGAAGAAGAAGTAGTATAAGAAGAAAAATGAGGAAGAAGAAGAAGATGGAAGAAGAAGAAGAAGGAAGAAGTAGAAGAAGATGGAAGAAGGAAGAAGAAGAAGTAGAAGAAGTAGAAGAAGAAGAAGAAGAAAAAGAAGAAGAAAGAACGAAGAAGAAGAAGAAGAAGAAGGAAGAAGAAAAAGAAGTAGAAGAAGTAGTAGAAGAAGAAAAGAAGGAAGAAGAAGAAGAAAAAAAAGAAGAAGTAGAAGAAGAAGAAGAAAGAAGAAGGAAAAAGAAGAAGAAGAAGAAGAAGAAGAAGAAGAAGAAAAAGAAGAAGAAGAAAGAAGGAAGAAGAAGAAGAAGGAAGAAGAAAAAGAAGTAGAAGAAGAAGAAGAAGAAAAAGAAGAAGAAAAAGAAGAAGAAGAAAAAGAAGAAAGAACGAAGAAGAAGAAGGAAGAAGAAAAAGAAGAAGAAGAAGAAGAAAAAGAAGAAGAAGAAGAAAGAACGAAGAAGAAGAAGGAAGAAGAAAAAGAAGTAGAAGAAGAAGAAGAAGAAAAAGAAGAAGAAGACACTTCTCAGTGCACTAGCGATTTTTCCTGTGCATTTTCTGAAGAAAAGGAGCATTAGGAACTGGAACAACATTAAACTTAAGACACAGCGATTCTCCCACATTTTAAACCATAAATAATGGAGAAGAGAGTGTGGATTTTATTTTCTGTTTTTCTTTTTTCATCTCTGTTTCTGGTCCTGTAGCTTTTCTCACAGCCTCATGACACAACTACAGCAGCAGATTGTGAAATAACAGGTTGGACTGAACAAAAGGAGGTAGAACACTTCATTAGGGGTAAAAGGGGCAGTTTTAAAAGCAAAACTAAGAAAAAAATCCAGGCGAGGAGAAATGTACTAAAACTGCCTTTAACTCTTCAGGGGTTGAACTCAGTCATTTCCCCCTGACTGTGACACGAGGACATTATTATTAGAGCGATGCCAAAGGAAGCGGTGGTTTCTGGGTGTGTGCTGCCCTCTTGTGGTCAAAAACCATAAGGACAAACAGGGTGGATTAAAGAGGAAGTGTGAGGGTCAAATATTCTGACTTTATGATTTAAAGTTAATGTCATTGGACAAAGGACAAAACATTAAATGAAGCACAACATGTGGACAGACACAAAAGTGGGTCAGACGTGTCCTTTATGACAAGTTGAATGTCGTTTTCAGTGACGTAATTGCAGATAATCTGTCAAATAAAAAAGTGTCGTTTCGTCGAGTCAAACATTACATCACAAATCTCTCAAATGACATGAAATTACGCCTGAGCGGAAAGACTTTTTTTGATATTTACAGTGTTAACAGGGCGTGGAAATGTGGAAGTGTTAAAATGTTAAAATGTGAAAATGCCGAAGCCTCCGCTGACAAACAGAGCAGATTCTGCGACAAAGAACTTTTAAAAATACTAAATAATATAATAAATTATAACAACGAGGCACCAAATCTGCACAGACCAGAATCCAAAATGGAAACACCAATAATAATAATAATAATAATAATCATAATGTATTAGTCTTACTCAGCGATTTTCCAGGCAAGTCTCTTTACTAGACCAGGACTAGACCAGGACTAGACCAGGACTGACCTAATACTAGACCAGGACTAAACCAATACTAGACCAGGACTAGACCAGGACTAAACCAATACTAGACCAGGACTAGACCAGGATTAGACTAGGACCAGACCAGGACTAGACCAGGACTAAACCAGGACTAGACCAGGACTGAACCAGGACTAGACCAGGACTAGACCAGGACTAAACCAATACTACACCAGGACTAGACCAGGACTGACCTAATACTAGACCAGGACTAAACCAAGAATAGACCAGGACTAGACCAGGACTAAACCATGACTAGACCAGGAATAGACCAGGACTTTACTAGGACCAGACCAGGACTAGACCAGGACTAAACCAGGACTAGACCAGGACTGAACCAGGACTAGACCAGGACTAGACCAGGACTAAACCAATACTACACCAGGACTAGACCAGGACTGACCTAATACTAGACCAGGACTAAACCAATACTAGACCAGGACTAGACCAGGATTAGACTAGGACCAGAGCAGGACTAGACCAGGACTAAACCAGGACTAAACCAATACTAGACCAGGACTAGACCAGGACTGACCTAATACTAGACCAGGACTAGACCAGGATTAGACTAGGACCAGACCAGGACTAGACCAGGACTAGACCAGGACTAAACCAATACTAGACCAGGACTAGACCAGGACTGGACCAGGACTAGACCAGGACTAGACCAGGACTGAACTGGTTTAGTCTTGTCTTAATCTTGGTTTAGTCCTGGTTTAGTCTTGGTTTAATCCTGGTTTAGTCCTGGTTTAGTCCTGGTTTAGTCCTGGTTTAGTCTTGGTTTAGTCCTGGTTTAGTCCTGGTTTAGTCTTGGTTTAGTCTTGGTTTAGTCTTGGTTTAGTCCTGGTTTAGTCTCGGTTTGGGATCCGAAAATCTCCATTTCTGCATCTAAATAATTAAAGTGATTTGACATTTGAAAAGGTAAAAAACCAAAGCCGTTTCTCCTCCATGTGAAACAGCTCCATTTTCTTCCATTATTCCCTCCCACACACGCAGACGCTGAGATTCCCCACGCTCCTCGAACGCCTCCTCACTGTGTCCCACTGTCGCTCTCACGTCTCTGAAGGGACAGCGTCACTTTGTCAACTTTTTCGGTCTAAAACTTGTTTAAAAGGAGCTCTGACTGTAACTTGGTGTGTTTGTTTCTCTCTCGCTCAAACACATCTCAAAAAATACACAAACTCCACCTTGTGATGTCATGTGGTGACACAGGAAGTGCTCCACTGTGTTTTTAAACTCCGCACACCTTCACTGGAATCATATGGATCATTTCAGCGCCGGAATCTCTACTGAACTCAAGGTAAAAGGAGCTGTTCACTTGAAAAGTACCGCTTCATGACATCACAAGGTGTAACAGAGCGTTTGGAGCTTTCGTAGGGTGGTCAGATTTTCAAGATTTTAAGCTGGGACACACTCGGGTTTGGATGTTTGGTATAAATAACCCCCGAAGACCTAAGGGCAATATTAGTACATTTCTTCTCGCCTGGATTTTTTTCTTAATTTTGCTTTTAAAACTTCCCCTTTTACCCCTAATGAAGTGTTCTACCTCCTTTTGTTCAGTCCAACCTGTTATTTCACAATCTGCTGCTGCAGTTGTGTCATGAGGCTGTGATAAAAGCTACAGGACCAGAAATAGAGAAAGAAAATTCACACTCTTTTATACAAAACACACAGCAAACATGTAGAAACAACTTTTTGGACATAAAAAATACTTAATTTAGCACCTTAGCTACAAAAATGCAAAATCTCAAGTCTGTAAGTAAATTAAAAATCTCCTTATTGCCCTAAAAACAAAAAAAGTGCAGTGGCTCCATGACTTTCCTGGTCCAGTCCTGGAAACAGCTCCTGTCAGGTCCAGGGCCAGAGCCACAGCACTTCTGCATTTCCAGGGTGGAAATTACATTTGGATTTGTTCATTTGGACTGAAATAAACCTTTAAATAAAAATAGAAAGAGATGCACAATTACACACACCAAGATGTGTCATTTTCCATGTGTGTGAGAATTAACTCCACTTAGAGTGACTTTTTCCCTCGTTCTAAACACACACAGTCAGAGGAGTCGACCATCTTGACTCACTTCACTCTTTGGCAAAGTTTGGCTCCATCAAAATGGACGGAGCGCATGAGTTTGGGGAAAACAAAGTTCCTATTGGACACTCGTTTTGCTCCCGTCATCACACAGCGTGAGTGTGACGTAGGATAAAGCCGCAGAAATGTACAGAAACCTCTATGTCTGCACTTTCAGAGGGGAAAAGGACGTTTCTGTCTTTTACCGTTACAAAGTTCTGCGCGGTTACAGAAAACATATTCCTCTGTATCGTACACGATGTCTTAGGTCTTCGAGTGATAAACTAGTGGAAAGAGCCTGTAAGATTGTGTGAACAGCACTTGGGGGTTGTGCGCATGTGACACCGGATTTACTACGAAGTCCGTGTGATTTTATGTACATTAGTGTTTGGTACCACAACATACAACATGGGTTTAATATGGAACTGTTCATTTTTACAATGATTTCTACATGTGGCTCAGTGGAAAGAGCCGGTGTGACGGTGTGTGACTTAAATGTAGTGTGTGTAGTTAGTAAGAGTAACTTGGGTTCAGGAGCAGGACCACGCCTCAAAGCCTACGAGGGGGGTCCCGTCCTGCTGGGCCATGTGAAGATTGAGACTGAACCCCCACCCTGAGTCTCAACCCAGCCGACCTGCCTCGTCTCCAGATAATACATGAGCAGAACCATCGGCTCCAGACAGAGCTCCATGTTTCCTCCTGATCCCAGTGCCTCAGGACCCCCTCAGGACCTCCCAGGACCTCACAGAACCCTCCAGGACCCTCCAGGACCTCCCAGGACCCCCCCCAGGACCTCCTCAGGACCTCCCAGAACCCTCCAGGACCCTCCAGGACCTCCCAGGACCCTCCAGGACCTCCCAGGACCTCCCAGAACCCTCCAGGACCCTCCAGGACCTCCCAAGACCCCCCAGGACCTCCCAGGACCTCCCAGGACCCTCCAGGACCTCCCCCTCCTCTGCGTCTTTAGCTCGTAGCATTAGCCTCTCGCTGTCACATCAGACGTGGTGCTGAACGGCGCCTCACGCTGCGAGCTCCACTTTAGTGTCCAGGCTGTAGAGGTAATTAAACCGAGCGTCTCCGGGTGTCGGAACGTGTCGGAAAAGTGTTTGTGTCGTTAGAAACAGGAGAGTGGAGCCGTGCGGATGGAAACACATCACAGCCGAAGCTCTTTTCTGTGATAAATGTCAATGTTATTTTCCCAGAGACGGTTCTGTGGAATCAAAACTTTGGGGAAAAATCAGACGGTTTAACAGGACAAATGTTTCATTATGAGAAATCAAGGAGCAGCACAAGACCAAGACCACAGAGTCCTGAGGCCAAGACCAGTCCAAGACCACAGAGTCCTGAGGCCAAGACCAGTCCAAGACCAGTCCAAGACCACAGAGTCCTGAGGCCAAGACCAGTCCAAGACCAGTCCAAGACCACAGAGTCCTGAGGCCAAGACCAGTCCAAGACCACAGAGTCCTGAGGCCAAGACCAGTCCAAGACCAGTCCAAGACCACAGAGTCCCGAGACCGAAACAAGACCAAGACCAGTCCAAGACCACAGAGTCCTGAGACCGAAACAAGACCAAGACCAGTCCAAGACCACAGAGTCCTGAGGCCAAGACCAGTCCAAGACCACAGAGTCCTGAGGCCAAGACCAGTCCAAGACCAGTCCAAGACCACAGAGTCCCGAGACCAAGACCAGTCCAAGACCACAGAGTCCCGAGACCGAGACAAGATCGAGACAAGACCAAGACCACAGAGTCCCGAGACCGATACAAGATCGAGACAAGACCAAGACCACAGAGTCCCGAGACCAAGACCAGTCCAAGACCACAGAGCTAAACCAGGTCTAAACCAAGTCTAAACCACGTCTAAACCAGGACTAAACCAGAACTAAACCAGGTCTAAACCAGGACTAAACCAGGTCTAAACCAGGTCTAAACCAGGACTAAACCAGGTCTAAACCAGGTCTAAACCAGGACTAAACCAGGTCTAAACCAGGTCTAAACCAGGACTGAACCAGGTCTAAACCACGACTAAACCAGGATTGAACAAGGTCTAAACCAGGTCTAAATCAGGTCTAAACCAGGACTGAACCAGGTCTAAACCACGACTAAACCAGGATTGAACAAGGTCTAAACCAGGTCTAAATCAGGTCTAAACCAGGACTGAACCAGGTCTAAACCAGGTCTAAATCAGGTCTAAACCAGGACTAAACCAGGTCTAAACCACGACTAAACCAGGATTGAACAAGGTCTAAACCAGGTCTAAACCAGGTCTAAATCAGGTCTAAACCAGGACTAAACCAGGTCTAAACCACGACTAAACCAGGATTGAACAAGGTCTAAACCAGGTCTAAACCAGGTCTAAACCAGGACTAAACCAGGTCTAAACCAGGTCTAAACCAGGAAAAGTAAATGAATAAAACAAAAACACACCTCCAGGTCTGTTTGTGACTGTTTGAAACGACATTATAAACTGCAGATCAGAGAAAAAGCGAAACACGAGGCCCTTTTAGGTTCCAGATTCACACCGGTGCTTCTTCAATGAGCCCGAAGTCTTTGGAGACGCGCAGAAATAAGTTTTAAACACTGACGCTAAATGAGGAACAGGAGGCAGTGGTGTGAAGGCCTGTTTAAACTCTCATTTCTCACTTCATTACAAAGATGTGGGTTTAATGGGGCTCGAGCAGATAACGGCTGTTTAGTGTTTAGGTTTTTTTTTCTCATCCTGCCTCTTGAGTTTGGAGTTAGACGTCCCGAAAAAGCAATTTGGGAACGAAAATAACCAAAATTAGATGTGGATTTATCAAGATACCAACAAAGCTTTCCGCTGGACTTGGTTTGGACCGTTTTAGATCTTCTGCCGGAGCGTCCTTCAAGCGTTTTTCCTCATGGCCGTGTTGTTGTTTTGCCTGGAATGTTTCACAATGTGGCCTTCAACCTTTCTGTCTTCATGGAGACTAAACCAGACCAAGGTACAAGTCAGATCACAGTCAGAATCTGTGTTTTTCGAGGTATTGTTGAGCTGTAAATCCACCTGCAACTGATTAAATGTAAAGTCGAGGTGTTTCAAGTCGGACTGTGGTACATTCCAGCCAGAGCAGTGACGTATCCGCTACCTGATAATGAATGGGAGGCAGACGTAATAAAAATACCACCAATTGAATGTCCAGAAATTCACCAAGCGTGTGGACGAAGGAGAATTTAAGAGCATATAAGTCTTTATCATTTCATGGACTGTGGTCATGTCCAACCTTTGAGGATGCACAAAATAACAAATGAAAGTGAATTCTGTATTGTCAAAGCCGGAGTTTTACCAAGTCAAAGACAAAGACACAAGACGGAACTGTTCAAGCCTGAGTGGTCACACATGAGAGCAAGAAAATCACAGGACGAAAAACATAATTTAATGACTTGTATCCACAGACGGCGGCGGTTACTGTTTAAATGCACCTTTTCCTTTAAGAATCCGATCAAATTTCAGTCCATTTCCTTTAACCTGCCTCTTCGTACAATCAGCGGCACAACACAGTGACAATTTGGTAAACTACAAGCAGTCAGGATTTATGAAAATAAAAATCAAAGCTCGAATCTGACATTTCACCTTCCTGACCTTTCAATCTACCATCAAAACAAAGCGCTCATGTGCTCATTATATGTGTGTGACGTGTCGGGAAATCCAGCTATAAACAGGCATTCTTACTGTCAGCAGGGTCGCCTCTCCACAGATCTGCCATAACTCGTATCTCGGTCCTGTGGCGTCACCTGCTGTAGAAATCCATAAGTGAACACCTTTAAAACGACCGTCTGTAAGTTTATTTGGTTTATTTTTATTAGTACAGTAATGTTTCTCTTACTCGAGTACACAATTTAGCTACACATTTTTAAGAGATTCTACCATAAACCAACATCACCACCGAACAGTTTGAAATGTGTAAAATCCTTCAGTCGTCCAGGTAGAACCTACAGCAGAAGGAGAAATTCAATTTGTCGACTGGACAAAAGTTTGTTTAGTCGAATACGCTTCACGGCTCAGGCAGATTTAAGTCTGAGTCCTGCAGCGTCTGAGCAGAACTGAAGAGGCAGAAACGGATTCGACCAAATAAACTTTGTCCAGTCGACAAATTTAATTTCTCCTTTTGCCTAACAGTTTTACTTAAAGCTGCACTGTGTAACTTTTCGATTGGGGGGTCCGTCACTTACTTGTTTCTATGGATACGTCATTGCTCTGCCTGGAATGTTCCACAGTGTGACATTAAACAGCCCTACTTTACATTTATTAAATTACAGGTGGTTTTATAGCTCAAAAATCGTCACCAAAACTGCCTTTTTCCACCTCCGAAAACTCTCATCCGCCTTCATCACCTCCAGACTCGATTATTGCAACAGCCTTTACGGACTTACCTCCACCGACCTTCAAAAACTTCAGTTTGTTCAAAACTCTGTCGCAAGCCTCCTCACGAGACCACATCACTCCCATTCTGCAACAACTCCACTGGCTGCACCGAGACCGAGACAAGACCGAGACCTCTGAGGGTCGAGACCGAGACAAGACCGAGACCTCTGAGGGGCGAGACCGAGACAAGACCGAGACCTCTGAGGGTCGAGACCGAGACAAGACCGAGACCTCTGAGGGGCGAGACCGAGACAAGACCAAGACCTCTGAGGGGCGAGACCGAGACCAGACCGAGACCTCTGAGGGGCGAGAACGAGACAAGACCGAGACCTCTGAGGATCGAGACCGAGACAAGACCGAGACCTCTGAGGGGCGAGACCGAGACAAGACCGAGACCTCTGAGGGGCGAGACCGAGACAAGACCGAGACCTCTGAGGGTCGAGACCGAGACAAGACCGAGACCTCTGAGGGTCGAGACCGAGACAAGACCGAGACCTCTGAGGGGCGAGACCGAGACAAGACCGAGACCTCTGAGGGGCGAGACCGAGACAAGACCGAGACCTCTGAGGGGCGAGACCGAGACAAGACCAAGACAAGACCAAGACTTTTAAATACTGAGACCAAGATCAGTCCAAGACCACAGAGTCCCGAGACCAAGAGAAGACCAAGACCTCTGAGGGGTGAGACCGAGATAAGACCAAGACAAGACCGAGACTTTTAAATGCTGAGACTGAGACAAAACCTAGACCTCTGAGGGTCGAGACCGAGACAAAACCGAGACCTCTGAGGGTCGAGACCGAGACAAGACCGTTCTGCAACAACTTCACGGGCTCCCCGTCCAACAGCGCATCAACTTCAAGATCCTCCTGATCACCTACAAAGCTCCTCCACAACCAGACCCTCCATAACCAGGCCCATCCATAACTAGGCCCCTCCACACCTCACAGAAATCGTCCAGCTCCACCGTCCCTCCTACCGCCTCCGATCAGCCGACTCTAACCTCCTCACTCCCACAGTCAAACCAAAGCACCGCCCTCTGGAACTCTCTCCCCCTTCACATCAGAAACTCAGATTCACTAAACACCTTCAAAAACCTGCTCAAAACTCACCTTTTCCTCAGAGCTACAGTCCCCACACATGACTGCTCCTCATTACTGTTTTGTCCTGTCCTTGTTTTAGTCTTACCTCATCATAAAGCCTCTTTGTGTTACTGTGAAAAGCACAACATATGTATTATTATTAAAAATACCTAGAAAAACAGGCGTTCTGACTGTGAGCGGGGTCGCCTCTCCACAGATCTCTAAAAAACCTGTAACTCTGGTTTGGTCTCGTGAAGATAGAAACGTAATGCTAAAGCGTGTGGAGAGGGTCCACACCTTCCGGTTTCTTGGAGTTCTCGTCTCCGATAACATCTCTTGGTCTGAGAACATCACAGCAAACATCAAGAAGGCCCAGCAACGACTACACTTCCTGAGGGGGCTCATTAAGTTAGGGTTCGAGGCTTCAGAGGGTCGTCAAAACAGCACAGAAGATCATCGGCTGCCCTCTGCCCTCCCTGTTGGACATCTACACCTCCCACTGCCTCAGCCAAAAACATTATGAAGGACAGTCCCACCCTGGATCTGAGCTGTTCAACCTGCTGCCCTCAGGAAGACGCTGCAGGTGCATCAAAGCAACGACCACAAGACTCAAAAACAGCTTTTTTCCCAATGGCCATAACCACTTTGAATTCACACATGCACTGACTGATGCCACAGTTCTACCCCTGTATCCCCTGATCCCCTCCACCCACCTGTGTGCAATACGCAATATATGCAATATTGATTTAATACAGTGCAGTTTTGACTGGGTGCAATATATATCACAGTGCAATATTTAATAATGTGTAACATTTAGTTATAGTGCAATATTTAAAAACAGTGCAGTATTGATACGGTGCAATAGTTGATTGAGTGCAATATTTAAAGCAGTGCAATATCCTGGTGCAGTCCTGGGTGTCTCAGCTTATTTATTTTATTGTATACTGTGTGTAAATGTACCACATATATGTCTGTATATGTGTGTATATGTATATGTCTGTATATGTGTATATGTGTGTATATGTCTGTATATGTGTATATGTCTGTATGTGTGTGTATATGTCTGTATATGTGTATATGTGTATATGTCTGTATGTGTGTATATGTGTATATGTCTGTATGTGTGTATATGTGTGTATGTCTGTATATGTGTATATGTGTATATGTCTGTATGTGTGTATATGTGTATATGTCTGTATGTGTGTATATGTCTGTATGTGTGTATATGTGTATGTGTCTGTATGTGTGTATATGTCTGTATATGTGTATATGTGCATATGTGTATATGTCTGTATATGCGTATATGTCTGTATATGTGTATGTGTCTGTATGTGTGTATATGTCTGTATATGTGTATGTGTCTGTATGTGTGTATATGTCTGTATATGTGTATATGTTTGTATGTGTGTATATGTCTGTATATGTGTATATGTCTGTATATGTGTATGTGTCTGTATGTGTGTATATGTCTGTATATGTGTATATGTGTATGTGTCTGTATGTCTGTATATGTGTATATGTCTGTATGTGTGTATATGTCTGTATATGTGTATATGTGTATGTGTCTGTATGTGTGTATACGTCTGTATATGTGTATATGTCTGTATATGTGTATATGTCTGTATGTGTGTATATGTCTGTATATGTGTATATGTGTATGTGTCTGTATGTGTGTATATGTCTGTATATGTGTATATGTCTGTATGTGTGTATATGTCTGTATATGTGTATATGTCTGTATGTGTGTATATGTCTGTATATGTGTATATGTGTATGTGTCTGTATGTGTGTATATGTCTGTATATGTGTATATGTCTGTATGTGTGTATATGTCTGTATGAGTGTATATGTGTATGTCTGTATATGTGTATATGTCTGTATGTGTGTATATGTGTATGTGTCTGTATATGTGTATGTGTATATGTCTGTATGTGTGTATATGTGTATGTGTCTGTATATGTGTATGTGTCTGTATATGCGTATATGTCTGTATATGTGTATGTGTCTGTATGTGTGTATATGTGTCTGTATGTGTGTATATGTCTGTATATGTGTATGTGTCTGTATATGTGTATATGTCTGTATATGTGTATGTCTGTATATGTGTATGTGTCTGTATGTGTGTATATGTCTGTATATGTGTATATGTCTGTATATGTGTATGTGTCTGTATGTGTGTATATGTCTGTATATGTGTATATGTCTGTATATGTGTATGTGTCTGTATGTGTGTATATGTCTGTATATGTGTATATGTCTGTATATGTGTATATGTGTATGTGTCTGTATATGTCTGTATATGTGTATATGTCTGTATGTGTGTATATGTGTGTGTCTGTATGTGTGTACATGTCTGTATATGTGTATATGTCTGTATATGTGTATGTCTGTATATGTGTATGTGTCTGTATGTGTGTATATGTGTCTGTATGTGTGTATATGTCTGTATATGTGTATGTGTCTGTATATGCGTATATGTCTGTATATGTGTATATGTCTGTATGTGTGTATATGTGCATATGTGTATATGTCTGTATGTGTGTATATGTGTATGTGTCTGTATGTGTGTATATGTCTGTATAGGAGGGTGTATAGTGTGTGTATAGTGTGTACATATGTAGATTGATAATAAAAAGCATTTATTCTATTTTATTCTATTCTATCTCCATGGGGGGAAAAGCATTGGACGGACCCTGCAGCAGAAAAGTTACACAGTGCACCTTTAAGACCTTTTTGTGGATTTTTTGCTGTAATATTTTTCCTGGAGTATTTGTTTCCTCTGGGCTCTGGTGTCGGTCGCACAGATGGACTCGTTCAGGTCTGATCCTCATCTGAGCTCATCTGTAACATAAACCATAAACTCGAACATGGGATTAAGAGGCATTATTATATTAGCATTAGTGGAGTAAAGAGCGGATTATGTGTCCGAGCAGAAGACTTAATCCTGCTGCCAGATGTGCCCGGGGCAGACTGGAAACACTGCTGCAGTTCATATGATGATGATGATAATAATGATAATGATAATAATAATAATAATGATAATGATAATGATGATGATGATAATAATAATAATGATAATATTAATATTAATATTAATATTAATATTAATATTAATATTAATATTAAGAAGAAGAAGAATCTAAACCAGGACTAAACCAGTACTGAACCAGGACTGAACCAGGACTAAACCAGGTCTGAACCAGGTCTAAACCAGGACTAAACCAGGACTAAACCAGGACAAAACCAGGACTGAACCAGGACTAAACCAGGTCTAAACCAGGGCTAAACCAGGACTAAACCAGGACTGAACCAGAACTGAACCAGGTCTAAACCAGGACTAAACCAGGTCAAAACCAGGTCTGAACCAGGACTAAACCAGGTCTGAACCAGGTCTAAACCAGGACTAAACCAGGACAAAACCAGGACTGAACCAGGTCTAAACCAGGTCTAAACCAGGACTAAACCAGGACAAAACCAGGTCAAAACCAGGTCTGAACCAGAACTGAACCAGGTCTAAACCAGGACTAAACCAGGTCAAAACCAGGTCTGAACCAGGTCTAAACCAGGACTAAATCAGGTCTGAACCAGGTCTAAACCAGGACTAAACCAGGACTGAACCAGGACTGAACCAGGACTAAACCAGGTCTGAACCAGGTCTAAACCAGGACTAAACCAGGACTAAACCAGGTCTAAACCAGGTCTAAACCAGGTCTAAACCAGGACTAAACCAGGTCTAAACCAGGTCTAAACCAGGTCAAAACCAGGACTAAACCAGGTCTAAACCAGGACTAAACCAGGTCTAAACCAGGACTAAACAAGGTCAAAACCAGGTCTAAACCAGGTCAAAACCAGGACTAAACCAGGTCTAAACCAGGTCTAAACCAGGTCTAAACCAGGACTAAACCAGGTCTAAACCAGGTCTCGTTTCAGATATAATAATAATCATCATCATCATCACTTTTTTAGGTGGTTAAAATCGCATAATATGAAGATAAAAACTGAGCTCATTCATATGAAGCAGAAAACACACACCAAAGTTCTTACAGAGGCGCAAACGCAAAGAACAGCAAAATAAAAGTGAAAAAAAGATTAGCACAGCACAGTCAGATGTCCGATGAAAAATGATCTGACAAAAGCTTTTTTGCTGAAACCTTATTTAATAATAATAATAATAAAAAAAAAAGCTCTTGGACATGGGCCATCTGAGTGAGCTGTGCATTTTTCACTTTTAAAAAAACTGAGCTCCAGAAACAAAAAGTGTCAAAAACTGTTCAGTGTGTGAAACAAACAGACGCAAACACAAACACCCCTTTGTTACGACGTGTGTGAAGTCGCCCACATCAAACTCAAACCTGCACAAAAACTGTGTCAAATGTTTGTGCTGCAAAAAGTTTTGTTTGTGCTTCTTTAGTTTTGGAGAAATTAACGATTCTTTCATAGGTCAAACTGGGGTCAGACCCACAGGAAGCTTCAAAATGCTCGAAAACGCCCAAAATGGAGTCAGTCGTTTGTGCTTCGTTTTGTGCTGCAGAAAGTTTCGTTTGTGTGATTCTGGTTCTTCAGATATTTGCAGTTTTATTTTGGTCGATGACGTCGTCCAGAACCTCAGAATGTGAAACAGCCTCAAAACAGGAAGAAAATGATAGAAAACGTTTGTATTTGGTTTGTGCTGTTTTGTGCTGTGACAATTTTCATTTGTGTGAGTTTATTTCTAAAATTAATGATTATTTCTGTGGTAATTATAGGACGTCATTTCCGCTCAGCTGACGCCGGCGGCTTCAGCAATACTCCACAAAACTAGTGTCGATAAACGATTTCAGTCTTTAGTCATTTGCTTTTGATTCATATTTTATAGAATAACACAGACTTTTCCACAGCCTCAGATCTCAGTTTCTCGTCTCTAGTTTTGCTAAAGTCGCTGCTTCAGATGAGCGGAAATGACGTCCTATAATCACCACAGAAATAATAATGAATAATTTTAGAAATAAACTCGCACAAATGAAAATTGTCACAGCGCAAAACAAAATAGATAAGTCCCACAATTTGGAAATTTCAGGGTTGCAACGCACAGTTAAGAGAACAGCAAGAAAACAGTAGCAGCAATAGAAGCACAGAATTACTTAAAAATAGACAAACTCTATAAAAATGTATAAAGATAAGGATCATAACATTATATATGCAATAAAATACAAACATTTCGTATAATTTTCTTCCTGTTTTGAGGCTGTTTCACATTCTGAGGTTCTGGACGACGTCATCGGCCCAAAATAAAACTGCAAATATCTAAAAAAAACAAAAAAAAAAAAACAAAAAAAAAAACAGAATTGCACAAACAAAACTTTTTGCAGCACAAAATGAAGCATAAACGATCGACTCCATTTTGGGCGTTTTAGTGCATTTTTAATCTTCCTGGGGGCTGACGGACCCCAATTTGATCTATAAAAGATGTTAATTGTTAATTTCTCAAAAACTGGTGAAAATAAACCACAGTGAGTTTTACAAATGTCACAGTTTATTTTATTACACGTAGAATTGTACAGTTTAAAGTTCCTCTTCTTCTTCTCCTTCTTCTTCTTGTTGTTTCTGCGTTTGGGGCACGAGGTCTTCAGGCTGGACCCACAGAGCTTCACTGGTCTGGCTGCAGATAATGGCCCTCTCGATGAACGGACCTGAGGAACGGAGGGACAAGAGGAACGTTTAATGGATAAATCAGTTTAATGCTGTACTCTGGAATATTTCCCAGCGAAACATTAAGATACGCAAGTTACTCTGACATAGGGCGTCATAAAAAACTGAGAAAAACATAAACAAAAACTCACGAAAATCCATTTCAGGAGAATCACAAATCTGGACCAGTCTCTGTCCTGGTTTGAGTCCTGGTTCTAGTCCCGGTTTTAGTTTTAGGTCTAGTTCTAGTCCTTGTTGGTTCAAGGCGTAGTTCTAGTTGATTTTAGTTCTAGTTCTAGTTCTAGTCTTGGTACTAGTTTCAGGTCTTAGGTCCTTGTTGGTTCTAGGTGTAGTTCTAGTAGATTTTTGTTCTAGTCCTAGTTCTGGTCCTGGATCTAGTCCTAGTTCTGGATCTAGTTTTAGGTTCTTGTTGGTTCTAGCTGTAGTTCTAGTTGATTTTAGTTCTAGTCCTAGTTCTAGTCCTGGATCTAGTACAAGTTCCGGTCCCAGTTCCACTTCTAATCCTGGATCTAGTCCTAGTTCTAGTCCTGGTTCTAGTTTTAGGTCAAGTTCTAGTCCTTGTTGGTTCTAGGTGTAGTCCTAGTAGATTTTTGTTCTAGTCCCAGTTCTGGTCCTGGATCTAGTCCTAGTTCTGGTCCTGGATCTAGTTTTAGGTTCTTCTTGGTTCTAGCTGTAGTTCTAGTTGATTTTAGTTCTAGTCTTAGTTCTAGTCCTGGATCTAGGCCTAGTTCTGGTCCTGGATCTAGTCATGGATCTAGTCCTAGTTTTAGTCCCAGTTCCATTTCTAGCCCTGGATCTAGTCCTAGTTCTGGTCTTGGATCTAGTCCTAGTTCTGGTCCTGTTTCCATTTCTAGTTCTGGTACTAGTTGTAGTTCCAGTCTTGGATCTAGTCCTAGTTCTGGTCCTGGATTTAGTTTTAGGTTCTTGTTGGTACTATGTGTAGTTCTAATTGATTTTAGTTCTAGTTCTAGTTCTAGTTCTGGATCTAGTCCTAGTTCTGGTCCTGGATCTAGTCCTAGTTCTGGTCCTGGATTTAGTTTTAGGTTCTTGTTGGTTCTAGCTGTAGTTCTAGTTGATTTTAGTTCTAGTCCTAGTTCTAGTCCTGGATCTAGTCCTAGTTCTGGTCCTGGTTCCATTTCTAGTCCTAGTTCTAGTCGGTTCAAGTCTAGTTGGTTTTATTTAGTTCTAGTTGAAGCCCAGACACTCGTTCTAGTTCTAGTCCTGGTTCTAGTCCGAGTTGGTTCTGGTTTTGGTTCTATGCCTGGATCAAGTCCTGGTTCAGGTCCTGTTTAGTTCTGGTTCTAATTTTGTTCTAATCCTGGTTCTTTTTGGTTGTAGTTTTCATTCTAGCCCTGGTTCTGTCCCCAGTTCTAGTTCTGGTTCCAGCTGGTTTTAGTTTTAGTCCTAGTCCTGGTTCTAGTCCTCGTTTTGGTGCTCGTTTTGGTCCTGGTTTTGTTTGGTAATTGCCGTTTTTGAGCACGTGAAGCCCGATCGTTCTCCTGCACCTCCTGCTCCTGGATGTAAAACAGCTCCATGTTCTTACATTATTCCCTCCCACACGCGCAGAAGCCGAGATTCCCCACGGTCCTCGAACGCCTCCTCACTTCTGCAGCCCTTTTGTCCCACTGACACACACACACACACCGCCGCAGCGGCGAGAAGCTTCCGGATCTTTATATCTGACCCCAGGGTCGACGCAGAACAAACCGCCAACACCGTACGACTCCAGAGCGCGAAATCTACGCTTTTATATCGTTACGCGAGCTGGAGATTCAGCCGCAGCTCACTTTTTAACTCAAATAACCTCAAAACAAAAGTGTGAATATGCTCCAGATCTTCAAGACAGGTCAATTCTTACTTTCCTCCAGAAAATACACGCACTTTTAAATGTCTGAACTGTCCTAATTGTGCAAATGTCCATCAAACAAAAACACTCACGGACGTACACAATTATAGATCATTCACACAAAAGCATTTCACTCACGGACGATTATCGCAACGGCAGGAAGTTGAGTCGCGCAACTTCCTGTCAGCGCTTTTCTACGGCAAAATCCCTGTGGAAAAGTGTTGCGTATTTTTGAGCAGCTTCATAAATCTGCCCCAACACCAAATCTTCATCCAACAAGGAACAAAGAACAGATTCTGTCCACGAAGAATTTATCCACAACGATCAAGGGAAGAAAGACGAAAACTTAAAGGAAACGACGACGAGCATCAGTGAAACGACTGAGCAACACTAACGTTCTGGTCCTGAAGAAAACAGAAGGAACTTGTTCACTCAGACTGATGCTAAAATTAAAGTTAACAAGAGCTCCTCCAGCGGCAAAATACGCCCGTACTTTGAATTATTGTATATAGAATTAAGTTAGAATGTGTCAAACCTAGTTAAAGATGAATTGTTGGTGCAGTTTGGAAGTTTGACATTCCTCGGTGAGACGGTTGTGGAGTTAGAGCGCGGACAAGAAATTGTCCACAGACAGACGGACAGACGGACAGACAGACGGACGGATAATCAATAGGGAAATCTGGCTCTTGCAGTAGGAGTATGAGTATGACATCATCACATTCTAGAATCGGAATTCCACCAATCAGATCGCAGAAACAGAACTTAAAGACACTACAAAGCTTTGATGTGTCAAAGCTCAAAGAAGCAGAGAATGTGGGTTGTTCTCGCTTTCAGCAGCAGAACATTTGAGAAGAGAGTTCAGATCTACGGCACGTAACATAAAAGGACAGAGATGGAAGATAAAAAGACAGAGATGGAAACGATCACAGTTAGCAAGAGAGACAGACATGTCTCTGTGCAAAGATATTCATTTTCAAATACAGAACCAAACATGAACACTGTGTTCGAGGAATTGAGGAGGGAGCAGAAGTTGTGCGATGCTTTGCTCAACGTGGCCGGCGTGCAATTCCCAGCACACAAACTGGTTCTGTGTAGCTGCAGCACATACTTTAAAAGCCTCTTCACTAACTGGTCCAGCCCTGACTGCCAGGTGTTTGAGATCTCCAATGTGTCAGCTGATATCATGAAGATTATCCTGGACTACTGCTACACCGGGGTGGTGCACATCACCCAGGAAAACCTCCAGGAGCTCTTTATAGCTGCTGACTACTTACATGTGAGCGGCATTACCGAAGTCTGCTGTCAGGTCATGAAGGAGCAAATGTCCCCCAGTAACTGCATCACTGTATGGGGTATCTCAAACAAGTACTACTACCCCCAGCTGAGGAAACAAGCCTTCTTATACGTCCTGAAGCATTTCGAAGAGGTGGTGACCAGCTCTGAAGAGTTCTTCCAGCTCTCCAGCGAAGACCTGTGTTCAGTCATTGATGATGATCGGCTGAACGTGAAGGAGGAGACCACCGTGTTAGTGGCAGTCATCAGATGGATTGCACATGCTCCTGAGGAAAGGAACCACTACTTGGCCGACCTCCTACTAAAAGTCCGTCTGGGTCTGATCCATGTTGATGACTTCACTCAGTGCATGAATAGATATAACCTGTTCCACTACATTCATAACTGGAAGATTGTGGAGGAGAAGATCATAAAGGTGATGTTGGATGAAAGAGCTAGGAGGTACAATGCCTCCCTGCCCCCCACTCGTCTAGCCACTCCAAGGCTGCCCAGTGCGGTGCTTATGGTTATTGGTGGCAATAGCCAAGACAGAACAACCAACAGCATTGAAGTCTATGACAACCGCACCGATCGCTGGGTGGGTGTGGCTAATGTTGACTGGACTCCAAGAGCCCATCACGGCACAGTGTTCCTTAATGGATCTGTGTACGTGATTGGAGGGTCTGACGGCAATGACAACCTCAACACTACCTGCAAGTACGACCTGGCAATTCACACATGGCAAGAAATGGCACCCATGCATTCACGTAGGTGCTTCATTAGTGTGACTTTGCTGGATGGTTTGATCTACGCGATAGGCGGGTTCAATGGACTGGACAGGCTGAAGACAGCCGAAAGGTACTTGCCAGTGACCAATCAGTGGACCATGATTTCACCTATGAACGAAAAGAGAAGCGATGCCAGCAGCACAGTGTACAATGGAAAGATCTACATTTGTGGAGGTTTTGGTGAACATCACCTGGCATCAGCTGAGACTTACAACCCACTAACCGAACAGTGGACCATGATAGCAGATATGTCCACCATGCGCTCTGGGGTCAGAGTCATCGCCTATGCCAATGAAATCTACGCTGTTGGTGGGTTTAATGTGGATTCCTGGTTGAACACTGTTGAAGCCTATAACCCGGCAACCAACACGTGGCGCCCCCTACCCAACATGTGGACCGAGCGCAGCCACTTTGGCATCGAGGTTGTTGACAATCAGCTATATGTTGTAGGCGGGGACAATCTGGGCACCCTTCGTTGTGCTGAATGTTTTGATGCAAGGACCGGAGTTTGGACTCAGGTGCGGGACATGGAGATCCCTCGTTATGCCCTGAGCTGCTGTGTGGTGTTTGACCTTCCCAACATGGCCGACTTTGCTCCGCCCCGCCCTCCTCCTCATGACGATTCCACTGAGGAGTAGATGCGCACTCATTTAAATAAAAGCATCTATTAACTGCAAAAAAGTGCAGTTTGGAAGTTTGACATTCCTCGGTGAGGCGGTTGTGGAGTTAGAGCGCGGACAAGAAATTGTCCACAGACAGACGGACAGACGGATAATCAATAGGAAATCCAGAAATCCAGATTATGTTGTACAAAGATTAAAATTTTCAAGTATTTTAACAGTTTTTAATGGACCATTTCTGATGCGAATAAATGCAATTTTTCCTGTTGACTCTTTTCTGTCTTTGTTTTTATATCTGTATCAGTTTCTCATAGTTGTAAATGAAAAAGCTGCTTAAGTAAAAATAACGTTATTTTAAGTAAAATAACGTTACTTCAGACTAATATTACTCAAGTCGTAGTCAAGAAATTACTCAAGAGTGACTTAAAGAGTAAACAGACTGAGAAAAACTGCAAATGTATTTTTTGAGGAAGCAAGTGAACAAAATGGATGAGAAACAGCGAGTGGAATTAATTAAAAGCAAAATTGTGGTTCTGTGAAATTTAATCAAAAATGGCTTAAAAATATGGTTAGTTCTGTGAAATTTGACACGATTTGATCAAAAGCGACTTTAAAAGCGTGGTTAGTTCTGTGAAGTTTAATGCAATTTGATCAAAAATCACTTAAAAATGTGAATTGTGAAATTTTATGCAATTTGATCAAAAATTACTTAAAAATGTGGTTCTGTGAAATTGGACACGATTTGCTTAAAAGTGACAAAAAATGTGATTAGTTCTGTAAAATTTGACCCAATTTGATAAAAAAATACTTAAAAATTTGGTTCGTTCTTGAAATCTGACAGTTTGATCCAAAATTAATGAAAAGTAAGTTAAAGAGTAACTGTAGGGACATAATATCTGATTTAGTATTTGAAAGGCGATGTAAATGGAGCGACAAAGCGTTAAATTAAAATGAGACTTTCTCATAGGTGTAATAAGAGGGAACTATTTTTATCTTTTATCTTATTGTATTTATCTTATTTTATTTTTGAAACTTGATTCTAACGACTTGGTCAGTTGCATCTGTAACAAAGAAAATTTCCCTCGGGGATGAATAAAAGTGATTCTGATTCTGATTCTGAAGAGATGGTTTAGAGCCAAAAAAATGTACCTAAATAAAACTAACGTTACTTCAAACTAATATTACACAAGTCGAACAAAGTAGTGGTACAAGAAATGACTTAAGAGTGACTAGACTGTTCAGTGCTAAGAAAAAACTGTGTGGCATTAATTAAAAGCAAAATTGTGGTTAGTTCCGTGAAATTTGACACAATATGATTAAAAATTACAAAAAATGTGGTTAAGTCTGTGAAATTTGACACAATATGATAAAAAATGACTTAAAAATGTGGTTGTGTGAAAATTGTCGCAATTTGATCAAAAATGACTTTAAAATGTGGTTAGTTTTGTGATATTTGACACAATGATTAACAAGAGCTCCTCCAGCGGCAAAATACGCCCGTACTTTGAATTATTGTATATAGAATTAAGTTAGAATTTGTCAAACCTAGTTAAAGATGAATTGTTGGTGCAGTTTGGAAGTTTGACATTCCTAGGTGAGACGGTTGTGGAGTTAGAGCGCGGACAAGAAATTGTCCACAGACAGACGGACAGACAGACGGACGGATAATCAATAGGGAAATCTGGCTCTTGCAGTAGGAGTATGAGTATGACATCATCACATTCTAGAATCGGAATTCCACCAATCAGATCGCAGCAACAGAACTTAAAGACACTACAAAGCTTTGAAGTGTCAAAGCTCAAAGAAGCAGAGAATGTGGGTTGTTCTCGCTTTCAGCAGCAGAACATTTGAGAAGAGAGTTCAGATCTACGGCACGTAACATAAAAGGACAGAGATGGAAAGAGGCTTCACTTTCACTGTGAGAGGGCACAGAGACAGACATGTCTCTGTGCAAAGATATCCATTTTCAAATACAGAACCAAACATGAACACTGTGTTCGAGGAATTGAGGAGGGAGCAGAAGTTGTGCGATGTTTTGCTCAACGTGGCCGGCGTGCAATTCCCAGCACACAAACTGGTTCTGTGTAGCTGCAGCACATACTTTAAAAGCCTCTTCACTGACTGGTCCAGCCCTGACTGCCAGGTGTTTGAGATCTCCAATGTGTCAGCTGATATCATGAAGATTATCCTGGACTACTGCTACACCGGGGTGGTGCACATCACCCAGAAAACCTCCAGGAGCTCTTTATAGCTGCTGACTACTTAGATGTGAGCGGCATTACCGAAGTCTGCTGTCAGGTCATGAAGGAGCAAATGTCCCCCAGTAACTGCATCACTGTATGGGGTATCTCAAACAAGTACTACTACCCCCAACTGAGGAAACAAGCCTTCTTATACGTCCTGAAGCATTTCGAAGAGGTGGTGACCAGCTCTGAAGAGTTCTTCCAGGTCTCCAGCGAAGACCTGTGTTCAGTCATTGATGATGATCGGCTGAACGTGAAGGAGGAGACCACCGTGTTAGTGGCAGTCATCAGATGGATTGCACATGCTCCTGAGGAAAGGAACCACTACTTGGCCGACCTCCTACTAAAAGTCCGTCTGGGTCTGATCTAGAGGGCTGCAACAACTAATCGATTAAATCGATTAAAATGGAAACTATTAGAAAATAGTTGGCAACTAATTTAGTATGTCGATTAGTTGACTAGTTCACGTGACAAAGTCCAAGCGGGAGAATCTGGGAAAAAAGAGGACACTTGAGAAATGGTGTCTCAGTAGGACTCTGGTGAGGTTTCACAAACATATTGGCAACCTTTTTTGACATGAAAAGTAGTTTGGTGCATTACTGGTACAACTAAATAGGAACTTATTAATCACAACTTATTGTTTGACACTATACAAGTTAAACCGAAGTTGCTTGGTGTTAGATAGTTAGCACATATTAGCCGCGTTTGCAGTGTAACAATGTGTTTCTAAGCCATTAACTAGTCCAGTTAACCTCTTAAACCCCACAGCCACCAAATTTGGAGACTAGCGCCTCTTTTGTAAATTCATACATCTCTATTTACAACATACTGAGTGCTACACTGTCATGTTATACACCGTTGGAATCAGCAGAAACACGGCTAACAATTTATCCACTTCATTTTCACCACAGCACTTCACATCTCAAACTGAAGCTCTCTATATCCACACATATAAAAATACAACTGTCTGACACTCTTATAACTTCTGCCTCAAAGCAAACACGACCCTTCACCCTTTCCCCATAAGTTATATATCGCCTGAAAGCTGCTTCCGCGGTATCAGCCTCTGTAGCTCAAACTTTCACCAAGCTAGCAGCCAAGAAACACAGAAAAAAGTAGCTGTCAATCAAGCCAAATCAAATAAATCAAGTCCTACCTTTGCCTTCTTCCCATCTCAAATAAATCCCATCTGCATAAAGTCCTTTCTGTGAAGTAATCCAACACTCTCCATCGGGAAAGAATGCGATTTAGCTCGATAGGACTCCCCCGCGGGTTGGTTTAGCACTTGTTTGGGTCAGTGTGCGTAAAAAGTAGGGACCTCGCTTCTCGCGCTGTGATTCGCTGGTGCTCCTGTCCATCACAGAGTGTGCGGTACAAGCCCACGAACACCGTGATTGGTCAAAGCTTTGTTGATCTGACCGCATGCGTAATAGAGAGAGGGTTGGCAGAGCGAGCACAGCTTCCATGCGTAAACCCAGGACGCACGGCTAACTTACTTTTAGCACAGTTTTGGAGCACTTTCCTTCTTTTTTATCTGATTAATAATCGATTAGTTGAAAAATAATCGCCAGATTAATCGATTATGAAAATAATCGTTAGTTGCAGCCTAGTCTGATCCATGTTGATGACTTCACTCAGTGCATGAATAGATATAACCTGTCCCACTACATTCATAACTGGAAGATTGTGGAGGAGAAGATCATAAAGGTGATGTTGGATGAAAGAGCTAGGAGGTACAATGCCTCCCTGCCCCCCACTCGTCTAGCCACTCCAAGGCTGCCCAGTGCGGTGCTTATGGTTATTGGTGGCTATAGCCAAAACAGAAGAAGAATCAACAGAATTGAAGTCTATGACAACCGCACCGATCGCTGGGTGGGTGTGGCTAATGATGACTGGACTCCAAGAGCCCATCACGGCACAGTGTTCCTTAATGGATCTGTGTATGTGATTGGAGGGTTTGACGGCAATCACCAGCTCAACACTACCTGCAAGTACGACCTGGCAATTCACACGTGGCACGAAATGGCACCCATGCATTCACGTAGGTGCTTCATTAGTGTGACTTTGCTGGATGGTTTGATCTACGCGATAGGCGGGTTCGATGAACTGGTCAGTCTGAAGACAGCCGAAAGGTACTTGCCAGTGACCAATCAGTGGACCATGATTTCACCTATGAACGAACAGAGGAGCAATGCCAGCAGCACAGTGTACAATGGAAAGATCTACATTTGTGGAGGTTTTGGTGAACATCACCTGGCATCAGCTGAGACTTACAACCCACTAACCGAACAGTGGACCATGATAGCAGATATGTCCACCATGCGCTCTGGGGTCAGAGTCATCGCCTATGCCAATGAAATCTACGCTGTTGGTGGGTTTAATGTGGATTCCTGGTTGAACACTGTTGAAGCCTATAACCCGGCAACCAACACGTGGCGCCCCCTACCCAATATGTGGACCGGGCGCAGCCACTTTGGCATCGAGGTTGTTGACAATCAGCTATATGTTGTAGGCGGGGACAATCTGGGCACCATTCGTTGTGCTGAATGTTTTGATGCAAGGACCGGAGTTTGGACTCAGGTGCGGGACATGGAGATCCCTCGTTATGCCCTGAGCTGCTGTGTGGTGTTTGACCTTCCCAACATGGCCGACTTTGCTCCGCCCCGCCCTCCTCCTCATGACGATTCCACTGAGGAGTAGATGCGCACTCATTTAAATAAAAGCATCTATTAACTGCAAACAAGTGTTCAGTTTTGTTGTTGTCGATTGTTTTTTTATACACTATCACTAGTGTATGAAAAAACAAGATCATGACATTGATCAAGAAGTTGTTAATGACAAAAGGAATCCATCTTCTACTGCAAAAGAGAAAGGCTTTGGCAAAGAAGTCGTTACAGCGGAAGAGACTCCGTCTGCTACCACAAAAGAAGATGAAGATAGCTGGAGTGAGGTAGATGACACAGAGTTAATATCTGGTCAAGCTGACACATTACTCACAACACAAGACTTCATCGAACCAGAAGAGAGGGATTTGGTATACAACTTTGCACCTGGTGAAGGCAGTGTCCCGATCAGTGTTTTCTTGGAGAAGGAGTCAGAAGAGTGAGCTTTCCCGGGTATTTTCTGTGGTCAAAGGCATCCAACCAATAGTGAGAGAGATGTTAAAGTGACATATGGTGATATTGTCAAATCTGAACTGAGATCCAGTGATAGACGAGCTGCATGCAATGTCGAGAACATTTTCTTCAATCCTCGACGGTTGTCGAGTTAGAGCGCGGACAAAGCTTCAAAGACTTCAAAGCTTTGAAGTGTCCACAGACGGACAGACAGACGGACGGACGGACGGACAGCACCATACCATAATACGTCCCGTCTTAGAACGGGCGTATAAAAATCGATTTTGTGATGTCGATATCAGTGCAGACTGAGAGATTTGTGATAAATGCTACAGACCAGTGGTTCTTAAACTGGGTTCGGTGAGTCAGTCTCAGGGGTTCAGGGTCAGATTCACATCCAGCTCCTTTGATTCATGATGTCTCGCCCCGTTTGGCCGATATTGGCTGCAGGAAATTTTGTGCGATAATCATCTTGTGACTGTGGTGATGGTGTCGTGTCATTTCTTCTGATATTTTCCCTTCATACGAACTACGTCGAGCAAAAAAAGAAAGTGGTCAGACCAATATGTGCGATATGGATTCACATGTAAAACATATATACCTGTGTTTGAATTTGAAAAAAACACTTTATTTTTCCATTTAAGAAGAGTTCGGTGAATGTGCAGGTGAAACTAGTGGAGTTCAGCACCTCCAACAAGGTTAAGAACCACTGATCTAGATGTTCACAGATTAAACATCGAACATTTAAACTGCACAAATCGCTCAGTCTGCGCTAATATCCACATCACAACAAAATCGATTTTTATACGCCCGTTGTAATACGGGACGTATTATGGTATGGCGCTGTCCGTCTGTCCGTCCGTCCGTCTGTCCGTCCGTCCGTCTGTCCGTCCGTCCGTCTGTCCGTCCGTCTGTCCGTCCGTCCGTCCGTCTGTCCGTCCGTGGACAACCGTCTCACCTAGGAATGTCAAACTTCATGGCTGGACACCCCATGGGTCAAGGATGTTCCAAACTGCACCAACAATTCATCTTTAACTAGGTTTGACAAATTCTAACTTAATTCTATATACAATAATTCAAAGTACGGGCGTATTTTGCCCCGCTGGAGCTCTTGTTCCTCTAAAAATGCTTCACAGACTTAACCGAAAGAATGAAGATGTAAAAGTGCTGAGAACAGTTATTTCTTCATGTCGTCTGCGCTGAAACGGAGCAAAGGATCATGGTCTATGTAGTTCCCTCTGTTTTTTAGCTATTTCTGCATCAGAACTGTTAATTTAAGCAAAGAGACTTGGGATTGGATATATTGTGATGGTCACGATATTATTGTGACGCCTTTGACGATACGAGATCACCAGATTTACGTTACCGTCACATCCCTAATATGTATCCGAGCACAAACATATATAAACACATGAGCGTCGCACTGCTGCTCAATCACATTAGGTCCCACGCTTTGGCCTAAAAATATTATCACTGTCGTTATTACCCCCATCATCATCATCATCACAATCATGAGAACAGATTTTAATGTTGTAAGCAGCAATAATATGTTGAAGAACTATTCTGGAGGAGCATTTTTGGGCGACTCTCCCCACTTCTCCGCGAGTGAACGTCTCCGCGTCCAATCGGATCTCGTTCCCTCGGCTCCTCCGATTCTGTAAAAAGCTGCGTCCCATCCCCCCCCCAGGACCTCCCCCCTCCTCTGCGTCTTTAGCTCGTAGCATTAGCCTCTCGCTGCCCACGCAGTCGCATCAGATGTGGTGCTGAACGGCGCCTCACGCTGCGAGCTCCACTTTAGCGTCCAGGCTGGAGAGGTAATTAAACCGAGCGTCTCCGGGGTGTAATGTCGGAACGTGTCAGGGAAGTGTTTGTGTCATTTAAGAGCAGAAACGGGTGGAGAGAGCGGAGCCGCGCTGTGCAGATGGAACAGGCAAAGTCACATAGAAGTCAAAATGTTAAAAATACTAAAGTCCAGAAGTGTTTTATGGTTCAAACTTGGATATTACACTTTATTGATCCACAAGGGACATTTCTTGGACACAGCAGCTCACACATCACATTATATTACAATAACAAAGAGTAAAACAAAAAATGGTAATAAACTACTAAATAAGCAGCCAAATAAGAAATGATGACTAGGGCCCGACCGATAGTGTTCACTGTAAATCTTCAGTTGTTTATAAAACTTCGGTTTGGCTCTATTGGATTTTCATGCGGGTTTATTTAGGCGACATTTCTGTTTCTTCTGCCTCTTTACATCATATTTACAGAGTCGTTCGGCCTAATAGTGTTTTTGTACGATATTTCACCAGTAAAGAAAGTTCTGTAAGTAAACTACCGCTGTTAGCCTTTAGCGGTAAATGCGTGTGCACAGCGGTAATTAATGATCTGCTAAATGCGGATAATTCACACCTCTATTCACAGCTCATTTCCATATCAGTGCGTGTCCAGTAACATATATACGGCCACTAGAGTCACTTTACAGTCGCTGACAGAAGAGAAAACAGCCTGTTTATGTGTGCGAGCTACAGCAGCTAACCGCTAACCAATGAGAAAGAACCAAAACGAGCTTCAAACCGACACATTTCAACACTCAGCCTCACACAGGCTCCTCTCAGATCAGCACTAAGAACTGTCCTTTAATCCAGACTCACACTGAGCGGCCGCAAAAACAACACAATCTCAGTGTTGTGCAGGTGGATCTGTGGCTGCGGCGGTAAACAAACGCACATGGTGATGCGTTCAGGGGCGGGACGGACACAGACAAATGACTCCGCAGATTAATCCTGATGCCCCGCCACAGATCAGGACATTTATCTGTCTGTAAACTGGATTAAATGGGCAGAATATAGAGAGTCTAAGCTTTAGAACGAGGGAAAACATCCAAGTGGAATATTGGCCCAGATCGGCAAGATTTTGTCCGATAGCCGTTAATATTGAGCAACCGATATATCGGTCGGGCCCTAGTAAGGACCTCCAGACCTTAGAGAGGTGTTTTGGGCATGTCCCACCAGGAGGAGGCCCCGGGGAAGACCCAGGACTCACTGGAGGGCCTGGACCCAGGAGGAGCTGGAGGAAGAGTCATGACTTAAAGTTCACAAGTGTCTATTTTGTGTAATTTAGGATCTTTACTGTAATGTAATATAGCAGAATAACAAGAGGCCTAAATATCAGCATCATAACTGCTGTGATTTTTTACATTTTTGCATTGACTGCATGGCCCTTACAGCGAAAAGCTTTCAGGTTCAACTCCCGTTCTTCTTTCTGTGAGTTATTATGTTGTTTCCTCCTCAAAAACAGACCTGGAGTCGTCTTTTGTTTCATTTACATGTTTGAGTAACTTTATTAACCGTGTGTCCACATCACCATCATGAAGCGGTAGTTTTCAAGTGAACAGCTTCTTTTATTACCTTTAGTTCAGTAGAAATCGGCAATTCAAGGTTTTAAATGATCCAAATGATTCGAGTGAAGTTGTGCGGAGTTTAAAAACATTTGCGAGGAGGAAACATTTATACGTTTTTCGGTTTTTGACCAGTAGATGGCAGAAAGACAAATTGCTGTGGTCGTATCCATCGGAAGCAGAAGTGCAGAGGGGAAACAGAACGACCTTTTGCGGTTTAACAAAACGGAGATGATGGATTTTATTTGTTTGAGTCTGTGTGTCCATTAAAAGTCTGTGTAATGAGGCGGGAGCGTCGCTGTACGGCTCAGAATCCCACGCACCATTTACACCCGGAAAACTCAAGGCTCCGGAGTTTGTTCTGTAATGACACAGACGGCGGCGAGATGAGCGCGGCGCCTCCGGAGTTTAATGAGACTGACCCCGACGGATTCAAATGGCCCGGAGATGCCCCAGACTCACGGGAACGTTTTTATGAGTTAATCACGGACTTTAAAAGAGATATTTTTAATGTATTTATCTATAACAGAGGTCAGCAACATGCGGCTCTTTCATCCTTCTGTTGTGGCTCCTGTGACTTTGGAAAATAAATGATTTAATAAATTAGTATTTAATTACAGTGTATTTTTATACGCCCGTTGTAATAAGACGGGACGTATTATGGTATGGCGCTGTCCGTCCGTCCGTCCGTCTGTCCGTCCATCCGTCTGTGGACACTTCAAAGCTTTGTAGTGTCTTTAAGTTCTGTTGCTGCAATCTGATTGGTGGAATTCCGATTCTAGAATGTGATGATGTCATACTCATACTCCTACTGCAAGAGCCAGATTTCCCTATTGATTATCCGTCCGTCTGTCTGTCCGTCTGTCTGTGGACAATTTCTTGTCCGCGCTCTAACTCCACAACCGTCTCACCTAGGAATGTCAAACTTCCAAACTGCACCAACAATTCATCTTTAACTAGGTTTGACAAATTCTAACTTAATTCTATATAATCTATATAATAATGTCTTAATTCAAAGTACGGGTGTATTTTGCCCCGCTGGCGGAGCTCTTGTTTGCAGTTAATAGATGCTTTTGTTTAAATGAGTGCGCATCTACTCCTCAGTGGAATCGTCATGAGGAGGAGGGCGGGGTGGAGCAAAGTCGGCCATGTTGGGAAGGTCAAACACCACACAGCAGCTCAGGGCATAACGAGGGATCTCCATGTCCCGCACCTGAGTCCAAACTCCGGTCCTTGCATCAAAACATTCAGCACAACGAATGGTGCCCCGATTGTACCCGCCTACAACATATAGCTGATTGTCCACAACCTCGATGCCAAAGTTGCTGCGCCCGGTCCACATGTTGGGTAGGGGGCGCCACGTGTTGGTTGCGGGGTTATAGGCTTCCCCATTAAACCCACCAACAGCGTAGATTTCATTGGCATAGGCGATGACTCTGAGCCCAGAGCGCATGGTGGACATATCTGCTATCATGGTCCACTGTTCGGTTAGTGGGTTGTAAGTCTCAGCTGATGCCAGGCGATGTTCACCAAAACCTCCACAAATGTAGATCTTTCCATTGTACACTGTGCTGCTGGCATCGCTCCTCTGTTCGTTCATAGGTGAAATCATGGTCCACTGATTGGTCACTGGCAAGTACCTTTCGGCTGTCTTCAGACTGACCAGTTCATTGAACCCGCCTATCGCGTAGATCAAACCATCCAGCAAAGTCACACTAATGAAGCACCTACGTGAATGCATGGGTGCCATTTCTTGCCACGTGTGAATTGCCAGGTCGTACTTGCAGGTAGTGTTGAGCTGGTGATTGCCGTCAGACCCTCCAATCACGTACACAGATCCATTAAGGAACACTGTGCCGTGATGGGCTCTTGGAGTCCAGTCATCATTAGCCACACCCACCCAGCGATCGGTGCGGTTGTCATAGACTTCAATTCTGTTGATTCTTCTTCTGTTTTGGCTATAGCCACCAATAACCATAAGCACCGCACTGGGCAGCCTTGGAGTGGCTAGACGAGTGGGGGGCAGGGAGGCATTGTACCTCCTAGCTCTTTCATCCAACCACACCTTTATGATCTTCTCCTCCACAATCTTCCAGTTATGAATGTAGTGGGACAGGTTATATCTATTCATGCACTGAGTGAAGTAATCAACATGGATCAGAGTCTGATCCAGTAGGGCTGCAACTAACGAATATTTTCATAATCGATTAATCTGGCGATTATTTTTCAACTAATCGATTATTAATCGGATAAAAAGAAGGAAAGTGCTCCAAAACTGTGCTAAAAGTAAGTTAGCCGTGCGTCCTGGGTTTACGCACGGAAGCTGTGCTCGCTCTGCCAACACCTCTCTATTACGCACGCGGTCAGATCAACAAAGCTTTGACCAATCACGGTGTTCGTGGGCTTGTACCGCACACTCTGTGATGGACAGGAGCACCAGCGAATCACAGCGCGGAGAAGCGAGGTCCCTACTTTTTACGCACACTGACCCAAACAAGTGCTAAACCAACCCGCGGGGGAGTCCTATCGAGCTAAATTGCATTCTTTCCCGATGGAGAGTGTTGGATTACTCACAGAAAGGACTTTTATGCAGATGGGATTTATTTCAGATGGGAAGAAGGCAAAGGTAGGACTTGATTTATTTGATTTGGCTTGATTGACAGCTACTTTTTTCTGTGTTTCTTGGCTGCTAGCTTGGTGAAGGTTTGAGCTACAGAGGCTGATACCGCGGAAGCAGCTTTCAGGCGATATATAACTTATGGGGGAAGGGTGAAGGGTCGTGTTTGCTTTGAGGCAGAAGTTGTAAGAGTGTCAGACAGTTGTATTTTTATATGTGTGGATATAGAGGGCTTCAGTTTGAGATGTGAAGTGCTGTGGTGAAAATGAAGTGGATAAATTGTTAGCCGTGTTTCTGCTGATTCCAACGGTGTATAACATGACAGTGTAGCACTCAGTATGTTGTAAATAGAGATGTATGAATTTACAAAAGAGGCGCTAGTCCCCAAATGTGGTGGCTGTGGGGTTTAAGAGGTTAACTGGACTAGTTAATGGCTTAGAAACACATTGTTCCAATTCAATCGCGGCTAATATGTGCTAACTATCTAACACCAAGCAACTTCGGTTTAACTTGTATAGTGTCAAACAATACGTAGTGATTAAAACGTTCCAATTAACTTGTACAATTAATGCAACCAACTACTTTTCATGTCAAAAAAAGGTTGCCAATATGTTTGTGAAACCTCACCAGAGTCCTACTGAGACACCATTTCTCAAGTGTCCTCTTTTTTCCCAGATTCTCCCGCTTGGACTTTGTCACGTGAACTAGTCAACTAATCGATTACTAAATTAGTTGCCAACTATTTTAATAGTCGATTTTAATCGATTTAATCGATTAGTTGTTGCAGCCCTAGATCAGACCCAGACGGACTTTTAGTAGGAGGTCGGCCAAGTAGTGGTTCCTTTCCTCAGGAGCATGTGCAATCCATCTGATGACTGCCACTAACACGGTGGTCTCCTCCTTCACGTTCAGCCGATCATCATCAATGACTGAACACAGGTCTTCGCTGGAGAGCTGGAAGAACTCTTCAGAGCTGGTCACCACCTCTTCGAAATGCTTCAGGACGTATAAGAAGGCTTGTTTCCTCAGCTGGGGGTAGTAGTACTTGTTTGAGATACCCCATACAGTGATGCAGTTACTGGGGGACATTTGCTCCTTCATGACCTGACAGCAGACTTCGGTAATGCCGCTCACATCTAAGTAGTCAGCAGCTATAAAGAGCTCCTGGAGGTTTTCCTGGGTGATGTGCACCACCCCGGTGTAGCAGTAGTCCAGGATAATCTTCATGATATCAGCTGACACATTGGAGATCTCAAACACCTGGCAGTCAGGGCTGGACCAGTTAGTGAAGAGGCTTTTAAAGTATGTGCTGCAGCTACACAGAACCAGTTTGTGTGCTGGGAATTGCACGCCGGCCATGTTGAGCAAAGCATCGCACAACTTCTGCTCCCTCCTCAATTCCTCGAACACAGTGTTCATGTTTGGTTTTGTATTTGAAAATGGATATCTTTGCACAGAGACGTGTCTGTCTCTGTGCCCTCTCCATGGATCCATGGATACGAATCACGCCACAAAGCTTTTGTTCTAGATGGCGCTGTCCGTCCGTCTGTCCGTCTGTCCGTCTGTCCGTCTGTGGACAATTTCTTGTCCGCGCTCTAGCTCGACAACCGTCTCACCTAGGAATGTCAAACTTCATGGCTGGACACCCCATGGGTCAAGGATGTTCCCTATTGATTTCAAGGTCACAGGGTCAAAGGTCAAGGTCACGGCCCGACCCTTTGCGAAAACCTGCCCGTCGCTCTTGCTAACTGTGATCGTTTCCATCTCTGTCTTTTTATCTTCCATCTCTGTCCTTTTATGTTACGTGCCGTAGATCTGAACTCTCTTCTCAAAACCCACATTCTCTGCTTCTTTGAGCTTTGACACATTAAAGCTTTGTAGTGTCTTTAAGTTCTGTTGCTGCGATCTGATTGGTGGAATTCCGATTCTAGAATGTGATGATGTCATACTCATACTCCTACTGCAAGAGCCAGATTTCCCTATTGATTATCCGTCCGTCTGTCTGTCCGTCTGTCCGTCTGTCTGTGGACAATTTCTTGTCCGCGCTCTAACTCCACAACCGTCTCACCGAGGAATGTCAAACTTCCAAACTGCACCAACGATTCATCTTTAACTAGGTTTGACAAATTCTAACTTAATTCTATATACAATAATTCAAAGTAAAACCAAAGTAATTCAAAGTACGGGCGTATTTTGCCCCGCTGGCGGAGCTCTTGTTTTTAAATGTAATTCCAAATTTGTAGATAATGTTAATCTTGTAACATTCAAATAAAACGTCTTTTTAATATTTTTGTTGCTCAAAATATGCGTCAAACCCGCCGTTTTGTGACACCTCACACGTATCCAGCCCGGACTCACCCACACCTGCACCAAAAGCAGGATTTATTTCGATTTTTGACCCCTGGTGGGTAAATGATGGACAAATCCAAGAAAAAAAAGTTTCTGAAGAAAACAGAACGTTTAATGCTCCGTGGGCAGATTCATTCACTCCCGTACACGAGATAAAATGCTGACGAAACAGAAGCAGACGCATTTTTGGTTCGCCGCAGGTGGATAATTTAATCTTGGATTTTTATTTCTTACGTGGACTCAAATAGACATTGAGTAATAATGTGTTTGATGCAGCTTTGAGCACATTTGTTTCCGTTTTAGATAAATGAATCTTAAAACCACATGGCTCATTTGCATAAACTCTGAAAAAACAGCTCGGTGCTGATGCTTCAGCTTCTGTCGGACTAAAGGAGACGACTCGGTGGATTATTTGTGTTGTATTTTCTTTGATTTCATAAATGTAACACACTATAGTCTTTTGTACAGAGCAGACAGGGAAAAAACAAAAATCATATGCAGTGTTATCTTTATTTTAGGGTTTTGTGGTTGTTTCTTTTCTGTGGGAGACGCTCCAAACGGCTCTTGGAGTGTTTAAGGCGCTGACCCCTGATCTATAACACTGAGTAACCGCACATATAATCACACCAGTAATGCCTCTACTTGTATATGTAACAGATAATACTCCCTACACAGAGGTCGCATTAGACTTCATCACTGCCCGTCACAGGGTCGTAACAATTCTGTCATCAACTATTATTATCCGTCATTTTATTTTAAAATGTTAATAACAATATCGGCCTCTATAATAATGATAAGACATGTTTAATAACTTGTGTTTTCATTGATTCATTGTCATTTTTAATCAGTTCACACTCCCTCTGAACACGCTGCTCCTGCTTTAACCTCCTCCTGCGCCGGAACATCAGCGTTATCAGCTGTTGTTGCTTGTTCTTCCTGCGCCGCATCGCTCAACTTCCTTTTTCACCTCCTTTCTCAACACTATCACAGTGATTGTGCTTTTTAAAGAAACTTCATCTCATATGCAGCGATGGCTAAAGCCGCTCAACGACGGGACAACCTCACAGTCCCACGTCTCGGCTCTGGCTCCTTGGAGATCCCTATATTCCTCAGAGTGCGTTTCCCTGCACATCAGTGTCCCGGGTATGATCGGGTTTTTTGAGTGTCCCGGTTTGGTCCTGGTGCAGGTTTACGCAGTTTCCCAATTACTGCAGCAGTCGAGTGGATCCAAAAGACCAACACTTTTCAGTCTTTTCATCACAACAGAAGCAAAAATAAATAAAGTGACCGACAGAAATGAAGTGAAATGATGTTAAATAAAGAAATGGGCTAAACCTGCACACGTACGACCTGTGAAAACATGAACATCTCCAACGTGACATACACACAGAACAGACTCAGCATCAGCAGAACATCCTCTGTCACAGAGAGAACACTCATATTCACTGAGTCACAGAGAGAACACTCATATTCACTGAGTCACAGAGAACACTCATATTCACTGAGTCAGAGAGAACACTCATATTCACTGAGTCACAGAGAACACTCATATTCACTGAGTCAGAGAGAACACTCATATTCACTGAGTCACAGGGAGAACACTCATATTCACTGAGTCACAGAGAGAACACTCATTCACTGAGTCACAGGGAGAACACTCATATTCACTGAGTCACAGAGAGAACACTCATATTCACTGAGTCACAGAGAGAACACTCATATTCACTGAGTCACAGAGAGAACACTCATATTCACTGAGTCACAGAGAGAACACTCATATTCACTGAGTCACAGGGAGAACACTCATATTCACTGAGTCACAGAGAGAACACTCATATTCACTGAGTCACAGGGAGAACACTCATATTCACTGAGTCACAGGGAGAACACTCATATTCACTGAGTCGAGTCCTTTAGTCCCACAGAAGCTGAAGCAGCAGCACAAGGAAAGAGCTGCTTTTTTCAGCTCTTACAGTTTATGCAAATGAGTCATGAGGTTTTAAGTTTAGTTTGTGTAAAACATAAACAAATGTTTAAATCTGCATTAAACTCATTCTGATCTCACACTGATGAGGCTCTGGAGTCAGGACGTTTATATGGTGTAAAGTTGAGTTTATTTAGGCAGATTAGTAATAATAATAATAGTGATGATCATTTTAATATAAAAATGTTAATGATAATCCAAAATCAATTGTTAATAGTCCCAATAAAGAACATTTAATCAAATGCCCATCCCCACTGTGAACTAGTTTATGGTTTATCCTCCTCAGTTTAATCTGTCAAAATGACGAACGCCTTCGGATTCTCCAGTCAACTTTGAAAAAAATTCCATCAGTGACGGAGAATATTTGGTTAATGCGACTCCTGTCCCTACAACTGTAAAATTCACCTTATGTCACAGATAATACTCCCTACAACTGTAAAATTCACCTTATGTCACAGATAATACTCCCTACAACTGTAAAATTCACCTTATGTCACAGATAATACTCCCTACAACTGTACAACTCACCTTATGTGACAGATAATACTCCCTACAACAGTACAACTCACCTTATGTCACAGATAATACTCCCTACAACTGTAAAATTCACCTTATGTCACAGATAACACTCCCTACAACTGTACAACTCACCTTATGTCACAGATAATACTCCCTACAACTGTACAACTCACCTTATGTCACAGATAATACTCCCTACAACTGTAAAATTCACCTTATGTCACAGATAATACTCCCTACAACTGTAAAATTCACCTTATGTCACAGATAATACTCCCTACAACTGTAAAATTCACCTTATGTCACAGATAATACTCCCTACAACTGTACAACTCACCTTATGTGACAGATAATACTCCCTACAACTGTACAACTCACCTTATGTCACAGATAATACTCCCTACAACTGTACAACTCACCTTATGTCACAGATAATACTCCCTACAACTGTACAACTCACCTTATGTCACAGATAATACTCCCTACAACTGTACAACTCACCTTATGTGACAGATAATACTCCCTACAACTGCACAACTCACCTTATGTGACAGATAATACTCCCTACAACTGCACAACTCACCTTATGTCACAGATAATACTCCCTACAACTGTACAACTCACCTTATGTCACAGATAATACTCCCTACAACTGTACAACTCACCTTATGTCACAGATAATACTCCCTACAACTGTACAACTCACCTTATGTGACAGATAATACTCCCTACAACTGTACAACTCACCTTATGTCACAGATAATACTCCCTACAACTGTACAACTCACCTTATGTGACAGATAATACTCCCTACAACTGTACAACTCACCTTATGTCACAGATAATACTCCCTACAACTGTACAACTCACCTTATGTGACAGATAATACTCCCTACAACTGTACAACTCACCTTATGTCACAGATAATACTCCCTACAACTGTACAACTCACCTTATGTCACAGATAATACTCCCTACAACTGCACAACTCACCTTATGTGACAGATAATACTCCCTACAACTGCACAACTCACCTTATGTGACAGATAATACTCCCTACAACTGTACAACTCACCTTATGTCACAGATAATACTCCCTACAACTGTACAACTCACCTTATGTCACAGATAATACTCCCTACAACTGTACAACTCACCTTATGTCACAGATAATACTCCCTACAACTGTACAACTCACCTTATGTGACAGATAATACTCCCTACAACTGTACAACTCACCTTATGTCACAGATAATACTCCCTACAACTGTACAACTCACCTTATGTGACAGATAATACTCCCTACAACTGTACAACTCACCTTATGTGACAGATAATACTCCCTACAACTGTACAACTCACCTTATGTGACAGATAATACTCCCTACAACTGTACAACTCACCTTATGTCACAGATAATACTCCCTACAACTGTACAACTCACCTTATGTCACAGATAATACTCCCTACAACTGTACAACTCACCTTATGTCACAGATAATACTCCCTACAACTGTACAACTCACCTTATGTGACAGATAATACTCCCTACAACTGTACAACTCACCTTATGTCACAGATAATACTCCCTACAACTGTACAACTCACCTTATGTCACAGATAATACTCCCTACAACTGTACAACTCACCTTATGTAACAGATAATACTCCCCACAACTGTACAACTCACTTATGTCACAGATAATACTCCCTACAACTGTACAACTCACCTTATGTCACAGATAATACTCCCTACAACTGTACAACTCACCTTATGTCACAGATAATACTCCCTACAACTGTACAACTCACCTTATGTCACAGATAATACTCCCTACAACTGTACAACTCACCTTATGTCACAGATAATACTCGGCTCTGTTTAGCCTCTGGGCTGTGATGAGTTCGGGCTTTGACAAAAGGAGGTTTTGTCTTCGAGTTTCTTCAGTTCTTTCAAATCGCTCAGACTCACCTAAGTCGGCGGCGCTCTGTCTGTGGGCGTAAACGTCGGCCATGACGGTGCGCAGATTCTCCAGGATGTGCTCCGAGGGCATGTCCAGCTGCAGCGCCGCACACACGGCAACAGTGAGAGAAAATAAGTAAATAAACCCGGTGGAGCTGGTGGTTTTCAGACTTTAAAATGCAATGACGTCGTTCTGCCAGACGGCGGCGCAAGGGCCTGATTTCACTCTTGATAACGTCGCATTTTGCCATGAAATATCCAAATGTCGAACCTGATATTTTCGCTTATTAATGAAACTCAAGAACTCACTCTTTTTCACTAAATTTCTAAACTTTTCCATGATTTTTCACGACTTTACGGCATCTACAAGTGTAAAATTTCTCAAACTTTTAGGCTAAATCTGAAACGTGAGCCCTTTCCATTCACCTTACGGTTTGGTATTATTGTTTTGGTTGTATTTTTTTTTCATTTGTAAGACGATAAATACAATACGAAACACCACCGCAGCAGACGAGGTGTAAAACTGTGTATGTCTGAGTAAAAGTGATGGTTTCAGCATTAAATATAAATGAATTGTGTAGAATTATGTAGAGATTCTTTAACAATGTATTGGATAAACTCAATGTAGAAAATAATGACAACTAAGAAAATAATAAAATAGTCTGTTAATGAGTTTTTTCAGATGTGTTTAAGCCTCCCATTTATTCATGTGGCCAAAAAGCTTTACCTTCAACGAAAATATTTCTTTTTTTTCTTAAATATTATAGTTATTTTAACATTTTGAATCCTGTCAGTGCATTTATTAACCAAACACCTCATTGTGTGTTCAGGAATAATCCCAACAGCCTCACGAGATCTTAACAGAACGCCGGAGTGGTGCGAAAGAGACACTAAAATCCCACGAGTTTTCCAAAACTTTCATTGAATTTACAAAATTCCATGACTTTTCCAGGATTTCCATGACCGCGGGAACCCTGACTCTCTGTATTACAACATAATTTTGCGTTTTAAGTTTTAATTTGAGCTGTTCCCCATCTGTATTCAGTAATCCTGTCCTATAGAAGTTTGTGAAAACGTCGTCTGAAAACCAACAACAGGCAAAAAATAATAGTTGGACCATTTTTGTTATTCCAGTGACAATATTCTGATTGTATTTTTTAAAAATCTATCACAGATTTGCCAAAACGCACTTGTTATATTTGAGGTTCAAGTGTCAGACAAAAACAAAATGGGCCATAAAGAAATATCAGCACCTTAACCAGATTACACTGCAAGTTTTATTTATTTTAATTTCCATTCTTTAATCAGATCTTTTAGCGTTCTCATCATAGTCCGTATATATCTGAGTGTTCGAACTCTTGAGAATAATGAGGAAACTTGGAGCTTTTATCATCAAACTTTAAACAGTTTGAGTCACTGATTTATGTTGTTTGTTCTGTTATGTACCAAATTCACTTTACTTTATGCTTTTATTTTGTCATTTTATTTCAGAAATCGTCACTCGGGGCAGGAAAGCGGGAAGGGAACTTACTTAGCAACGAAACGCACTCGCTGTCAATCAAACCTGTTGCTAACGCTAGGGGGCGGGGCCTCGGGGAATGAAGGCGTCTGATTGGTCCGTTATTTCTGTTCAGATCTCGATTTAGGAACAAAACAGCTAAATGAAAAGTTCAGGATCCTGTGTGGCGGCTTCAGACGAACAATTTAAGACCAGAATGACGAGGGAGAGAAGGAGCCGGAAGAGCCTCCCGGAGCACTTCCTGTTTAGCACGCGGCGGCTAACGGGTTAGCTTAGCCCACTCGTATATACGGACTATGGTTTGAATATGGACCTAAAATTATGAGGTAAAATAAGCTGCTTGGTGTAACTTTTCCAGTTAAGGGTCCGTCAAACGCTTTTCTCCACAGACGTATTATTGTTGATTTGTCTGGAATGTTCCGCAGTGTGGCTTTAAACCTTTCTATCTTCACGGAGCCCAAACCAGACCAAGCTACGGGTCAGATCTATGGAGAGGCGACCCCGCTCACAGCCAGAACGCTTGATTTTTTTTTGTTTTTCTAGGTATTTTTGAGCCATAAAACCACCTGTAACTGAATAAATATAAAGCAGAGCCGTTTGACGCTCCACCAGAAAAGTTACACAATGCACCTTTAAACACAGGGAAAATAAGAAATAAGAAAATAAGCAGATTTTAGGATCTAAAAACGTCTGAATGACTTCTGAAACGTGACTTACCGTGGCGATTTGTGTCCGGATAAAGCAGTCGTCTTCCACCATGTACTCCTGGCCTGTTTTAAAGAGCGTCAGCATTTTGGGGACGTTCACACCGACCGTACCTACAGGAAACACCAGAAAATAAACAAGAAAACGGGTAAAAAGCAACTTATATAAAGTACCGTATTTTTCGGACTGTAAGTATAAGTCGCACCAGCCAAAAAATGCACAATGAAGAAGAAAAAACATGTATAAGTCACACATTTCATCTTGAAAGGCGAGTTATAGAAGTTATAGTAATAAAAACAACCGAATAGAGAAGAATCCGTGTGTCATTTGTTTGTTTGTTTTTCAATATAGAATCAAAAATAAGAAAATGAAAAAAACATTTGTCTCTAAAACCAAAATGAAAAAACGGATGACGATTTGTTTTTTTCATTTTTGATTCATTTATACCAGGGGTGTCAAACTCATTTTGGTCCGGGGGCCGTATGCAGCCTACTTTGATCCCAAAAGGGCCGGATCAGAAAACTCAGTTCTCTCTTCAAGTTATTGTATTTTTCTCCGTGTCTCGTAGTGGTGTTTAAGATTATATTCCTCGAGCAACGCCACTTGTTCCAAACACACTGAGCACAGATTTCCCATTCACCTCTGTCAACAAATAAGAATTAGACTATTTTTCTTGGGAAATCCTGAACTCAGCATCTGCTTTTCTTATTTTTTGACATTTTGCTGATGAGGGTCACGGTCGACAGTCAAAACGATCGTCCTTTAAGAGCGTTTGGAAAGAGGAAAGTCTTCATTTGTGCTGCTCTGGTGGGAGTCGCAACGCACAGAAACGCCGGAGACGCTGCTATGCTAAACGGTGCAGAAAATTAACAGAAAAATCTGAAAATTTTAAGTATTTTAATAGAAAAATCAGCCGAGGGCCAGATTAAAGGTCTTGGAGGGCCGGATCTGGCCCCCGGGCCGCATGTTTGACACATGTGATTTATACGATTCATATATTTGGTTTATGGGCTGTTAGTGTGAAACATGTCAAATATAAATCGCAGGAAACACACAAACCCTGAAAAAAGTGTGACTTGGAGTCCGAAAAACACAGTAATAAAAACTACATGTTCCCCCCTCTCCTCTGTATCATATATTCGCCATGTTTAAGGTCATAAGTTTGACGTTTTGTGAGTTTTTCATATGCAGTGTTTGGTTTTACCTCTTTTGCTTTTGGGAAACTTCTTTCTGAGTTTGTTTTTGAGCGGCACCAGTTTCGGCAGCATGTCGGGCACGGCGATGTAAAAATCTGCTGAAATCTGATCGTCTAAAATCTGTAAACGAGAGACGCGTTTTTCAAATAGAAATGACTTGTACTTTTATTTTTGTTTTTATGTTTTCGTGTTTTTGGCTTCGCTCACTTGTTGCACGAGTTCCGCTCCTCCCACGATGGCGGCGCCGCTCTCCTGAGCCACTCTCGCCTGATCATCGTCCTGAGGAAAGAAAACACGAGCCGAGACGTGTTTTTAAAGCTGCACTGCGTCACTTTTCAGCTCCCCCGCTCGTCTCCGTGGAGCGGGATGTTCGGCAGTGCGGCATTAACCTGAGCAGCCTCACATTTATTCCACTGCAGGTGTTTTTTTTGACGGCAAAAAATACCTTGAAAAATGATTCTCGCTTCTCAGCAGATCCGGAATTTAACTTAAAACCGCACTGTGTAACTTTTCTTCACCTGCGTGTTACTATGGAGACGTCACTGCTCTGCCTGGAATGTCCCGCAGTATGACATTAAACAGCTCTACTTTACGTTTATTCAGTTACAGGTGGTTTTAGAGCTCAAAAATACCCACAAAAACAGACGTTCTGAGTGTGAGCGGCGTCGCCTCTCCGCAGATCTGACCTGTAACTTGGTCCGGTTTGGTTTCCGTGTAAATAGACAGGTTTAATGCCGTACTGCGGAACATTCCAGACAACGCAATAACATCTCCACGGAGAAAAGCGTTTGACGGGAGCCTCCACCGGAAAAGTAACACAAAGCACTTTTAAAGCCGGACTAGATCTATAACTTAATGCCGTACAGTGGAACATTTCAAGCAAACATGGAGACAAACGGGTAGAAAAAGTTCCACAGTGCAGGTTTAACCGATTCAAAACCAAAAACAGAAGCCGAGTGAAGACGTACCTCTGTGAAAACTAAAACTCTGTTGGTCTCCGTGGTGAGCGGATGAGGGAAGTTCACGGTGCTGACGAACGGGTCGACTCTTTTCTGTCAAAGGAACAAAAATAATGATTCAAAAAAATGATCTTTTACTCGCGCTGCGACCGCGTCCGCTTATTATTCAACACATCTAAACTAGTATTTCATACGGTACGTCTCATAAAAGGCAGAATATGTTTTCGTTAAAGCTGCATTGCACAACTTTTCTGGGTCACAACATCAGGAAACTGCTGGAGCGAAACACGACGAACACTGAACATGCAACAAACAAAACAGAACAGAGAATAGAGAGAGAGTAGAAAACAATAAACTGTAATATAACTCAAACATTTACAAGAATATAAAAATAGAACAGTGCAGGCGATTGTGAAAGCTATTGTAAAGAAGTTTGTTGTCAAATTGTAAATACATGCAGTTTAGTATTATGTGGTATGAGAAAGCTCATGGAGAGTTTTCGGCCTCGGCTGCCTGGAGGGGGAGGTGGAGACAGTGGCCACTGTGTCGCACCTCCTCCTGCAGTATCGGACAGACACAAGGTCAGTCTCACCAAGTTTATCTATTGTTTTGCTTAACCTCCTGAGACTCGAGCTTTTGTCTGGTGTGCATTTTTCATTTCTTCTTGCTATTTGGGATAAGTAGGACCTACTAAGTAAGTCTTCTGTATGACACCATTGGTTAAAAAATGTAAAAACATTAAAATGTATAAATAAATTACAAAAAACAAACAAACAGCAATTAGCTGTTTATTTCAAGCCCTAAACCTGCCAAATGTGACGTAGGTCGACCGTGAGCGGGTTGGGGTTCAGTGAGTGAGGTTAAAAACACACAAAAAGGCCTGAAAATGTGGTCCACAGTTTTAATTTTTTCTGGTTTTCAATCGTTACAAAAAAAAGTAGAGGTGCAAAAAGTGGAGACAGGCAGCAGTTTCCCTATAGCAGCAGAAACGTCCAGCAATTTATAACTGTAAACTCATCTAAATATTCCCAAGTTTACCTAACAACATGGACAATCAATAATATAACACAGTCCCAATGTCTTCAAAGAGGACATGACATTTCCTGATGCTCTCGTCTGCTGTGGTCAATAAAATGTGTCAAATTTTAATGCCAAATGAAGAGACATTAAGACACATGAAGAGACATTATTGTACATAAATACATTGGTTTTATTCATACATTTTGCATCTAAACTTTACCATGCAGTTTTTTTTTTACTTTCGGGAGCTGCTGTAGAGGTTTTTAGTTGATTACAGGTGAAAGTTTAAAATAATTGAAAATCATGGTGCTAAGAGGCAAAAATGTAATGTCCTCGTGTGGGGCCACAGGGTCTCAGGAGGATATGTGCAGAAACTGTATTACACTGTTTCAATGGGGACGCCCCGCTCATGCTGAACTTAATAAAATGCACGGAGAGACAACTGGATTTTTGGAATAGACTGAGGGAAGCTCCGGAGTCGGGCGCCCAGTGGGACGAGCTGTCAGAAGCGCCACTCGTCTCCCCCGTGCACGTGAAAACTTAAGTCGAGTTGTGTCTTTGATTCCTGGTGTTAATGCTCAGTCAGTAGCAGGTTGTATTCTCCGCAGGGCTGAGACGTCGTCATCTCAGTTTAACACTGTCATTGTCACAACACTGTTTTGTGTGTGAAATTTCCCGACATCGATGATCAGCGCAAAACAGACGGGTGCAAAAAACGTCCCATAAACGTGTCGTACTTACTCATCGTGGCCGTTTCTAATTGTGAAAAACGCTTCTTTTTTCTGTGAATAAGTGCAACTGTCCACAGAAACGGCTTTACTGGGACTGTGCAAAAATACTGACATTTTATTTTATTGTATTTACTGTTAATTTTCAACTTTTCATTTGACTCGACTGTTAAAAGTGCTTCTCAGGACGCGGGTGGTGAATTAGCCACGGCCGTAAACACTGTGATAAAAGCATCAGATTATTTTGACACAAAGATCTATGTTTATTGTATCGGTCCCCATCAAATAAACAGTAAATAACTTAATCATTTGATGACACAGTATCGATATCGTGGGCTCTGAGTGAGTATTTTTGTATATTTTACTCAATTATTTTGTGACAACCCCACAGTTTTCAAATACAATTCACCGTTTGGATTATTAAAATAAATGTATTGCATAATAACTTTGCACAGGTGGTGGTTTAAAGCTGCACTGTGTAACTTTTCTGGTGGAGGGTCCGTCAAATACTTGTCTCCACGGAGATGTGTCTGGAATGTTTCACAGTACGGCATTTTATTCATGTATTTTTATATATATTTTCTTTTTTTTTTTGGGTGTGTGTTAGACAATAAGGAAGACAGTGGATGTAACAATAAACATACTCATTTAGGGGGAAAAAATTAAAACTTAATTAAAAAATAAATAAATAAATAAATAATAAAAAATAAAAAATACACTGATAATAAAAAATATATAAATAAAAATACATTAAAAAAAAAACAAAAAATAAATTTAAAAAATAAAAAATGCATCAATAATAAATAAAAAATAAATAAAAATAATAACAAAAACACACCTCAACACAGACAAAAAGACAGTGTGGTATTGAACCTTTTTAACTTCGTGGAGACCAGACCAGACCAGGTTACGGGTCAGATCTGTGGAGAGGCGACCCCGCCCGCAGTCAGTTTTTCTTGGTATTTTTGAGCTATAAAACCACCTGTAATTGAGTAAATAAAAATAATAAAGAATAAATAAATAAAGAGCAATGACACAGAAACGAGCAGGTGACGGACCCCCAAACCGAAAAGTTACACAGTGCATCTTTAGTAAAAACTGTAGTATCGCAGCCATGATTTAGCCTTTGTTTTTTAGCCGTACTGAATCGATTTGAAATATATGGTATCGAATTGTGCCGAATCGAAAGCGCGCGGGATCGATTCTTCACGGTCACGACGGTACCTTCTTCTCCAGCTTCATGTCCAGCCTCAGGTCGACGTAAACCGGCTGCTGTTCGGGGGTGAAGTCCAGGGCTCTGTAGGCCTTCAGCAGCTCCACGGCCTCCCCCAGACGGTGCAGCTGCCGGGGGTAATACCGCAGGATGAACACGTCGTCCACCGGAGCCCAGGCCGTTTTACCCAGCGGTTTGTGCCGCTGGGAGTCGTCGATCACCCGCCGCTTCTTCACCTCCTTCTCCTCATCCCCTTTCTTATCCTTCGTCTTTGGTCTGACGGAAAAACAAACAGAGAAATGGAGCCGTGAAGTAGTGAAGGCTGGAAACATTTGTCTTTCTTACGTTGAAATTTGGGTTAGGGACAAATATTTCAACATTCAGACAGTTTTATATCGACTCATTACAGATGTTGTGACCTGGTTTCTTCAGGAAGTGGTTCGGACTCAGTGAGAATTTGGAGACAGTTTGGATACAGTTTGGATAGAGTTAGAGATAATTTGGAGAGAGTTTGGAGATTTAGCCTCATCTGTGCCCTGTGAGCGGGTGTTTTCCAAAGCAAGAGAAATATTGTCAACAAAAGAAATCACCTAAGACCTGCCACAGTGAAGAAACCTCAGCGTTACAAAAGCACATTGGCCATACCCCAACCCTCCTCACCTCACTGTAAATGATCATTTTCATCATTTCCAAATAATCATTTCCAGTAGGGACGGGCACGATTAGTCAGTTAATCAATAAATGATCATTAAGAATTTGGTCGATCACGTTCATTCTAATCGACAAATTGAATGTAAGTTGTTGTGTATAACGTAGCCTGAGGAGTCGAGGTCTGAGCACAAAACTCTGGAGCCTCACAGTCCCACGTCTCGGCTCTGGCTCCTTGGAGATCACTATATTCCTCAGAGTGTGTTTCCCTGCACATCAGTGTCCCAGTTATACATTATTCCCGGTTTTGCATGTTTACGCAGCATCTCTAATGCGACATACGCACAGATATTGTCACATATTCCACTGAGTCGAGTCCTTTAGTCCCACAGAAGCTGAAGCAGCAGCACAAGGAAAGAGCGACTTTTTTTTGCTTTCTGTTTATGCAAATGAGTCATGTGGTTTTAAGTTTAGTTTCTGTAAAACGTAAACAAATGTTTAAAGCTGCATTAAACACATTCTAATCTCACACTGATGAGGCTCTATAGTGATTATGTTTTTTATGTGTTGTAAAGTTGAGTTTATTTATGCAGATTAGTAACAGTAATAATTGTGATGATAATTTTAATATAAAATGTTAATGATTAATCAAAAATCGATCGTTAATTTTCCTGAAGATTGATGAAGAAAATTGAATGTCCATCCCTAATTTCCGTACTGCCAGCATATATATCCACAGTAACTGCCATAGCTACAATATACATGTTTTGCATATTTCTTTATTTTGCTGACAGTTTTATTTACAGGCTTTCTGCAAAATGCTACACACTTCAGATTCATACCAACTGATATTTCTGCATCCAGTAGATGTTGTACTAGAGCAAATGAAGCTTTGCGCTGGAGTGAATGAAAGGCTTCAACGCTTCATGAAGCTTCATCTGCCGATCGCCAGTCTTCTCTGAGCGCACAAGATCATTTCATTTCCATATCTTTCTGTTCTCTTTAAACACTTAAAAAGTAGAGGTAATATGAAAAAGAATGCCTGTTTTTCTAGATATTTTTGAGCTATAAAACCACCTGTAATTGAATAAATGTAAAGTCGAGCTGTTTAAAGTCACACTGTGGAACATTCCAGGCAGAGCAATGACATCGCTGTAGAAACAAGCAGGTGAAGGACCCTAAACCAAACAGTTATGTTGTGTGGTCATGTATGTCTTTTATTTAATTTTTATTTGATTTTATTGATTTTTAAAATCATTTTTAGCTTCATGCATTTTTAAACACTTTTTATTTATTGTTTTTATTCATGATTTACTGTCTTTTATTGTATAATTTGTCTGTACAGCACTTTGGAAACTCATGTTTATAAAATGTGCTGTAGAAATAAAGCGGATTGGACCGGATAAAAAATATTTACTCAAGCCAGGGCGTCAACATTTGTATTGTATAGTATTTATTTTAAAATTTCTCTCTCGCCCAACGTTAAAAAATAAGAAAACAAAACTGTAGCTCACCGTGCCACAGCGAGAGTTCTCCCGGGGACGAAGTGCACCGGAGTCGGGGATAAAACCGCGACGGGCCGGGCAGAGGACAACCGCTGACATCCGGACACCACTGAGGGGAAAAGGAGAAGAAATCTGTCTGTGTTTGGATGTTCTTTATGTCCCAAAAGTTAAACATGGATGTCGCTGTGATATTATTCGTGTTATATTCTTAATAGTGAATGAGTCAAGCTACGACACGACCGGAGATAAACATTAGCGAAATAAGCTGACAGTAAATGCGCTAAGGATGTTTCCGTGAATTTAAATTAACAAATACCCGTGTGTTTATGCGCCGTCAGAGTCTGATGTTAATACAATCAGCAGAAATAAGAATAATTTAGATAAAACTCCTGACCTCTCCACACGCCTCTAACGCAGGTGGCCATGTTTTGGGTAACAGTGCTCGTCCGTGTGGGAACAAAGGGTCGTGTTCAAACGTTCCGGCTTGTACGTATTTAATTAAAAGCCGCGAGGGAGACGATACACAACCATTTTTGAACAATAAAAATTTTAATGTATTATTTCTTTGATTATTTATGTATTTATTTATTTTTTATTTGCTGTAAACGTGAACTTTAGTTACGTGTGACCTTTGGATATCCTCCCCCTGGCGTTACCTCTGTCTTCCCCTGTCCAGTATTGTTTATTTATTGCATTTGTATATATTTATTTTCTGTGCAAAAATACAGAAAAAAAGATACACAGCAATCTTAACGGCGCTTATTTCATTAAAAAAATAAGTAAATAATATTGGTATTAATATAATTAATGTATCTTAAGCATGTATTTATGCATTTATACAATGGCTTCTCTACATTTTAATAAATCCATGGTTCTTTGTGGTTCTGTACTCTGACTCAAAATAAATACAACAATATTTCCAAACAAGAAACAGCTATTAAAACGTACAATAGCTGTCTATTATTATTATCGTGTTATTTACAGTCATGTGAAAAAGTTTGGACACCCCTGATCATTTTCAAGATTTTCCTTTATAAATCATTGGTTGTTCGGATCAGCAATTTCAGTTAAATATATCATATAGCAGAAAAACACAGTGATATTTGAGAAGTGAAATGAACTTTATAGGATTTACAGAAAGTGCAATAATTACTTAAACAAAAGTAGGCATGTGCATACATTTGGACACCCTTGTTGTTTTATTGATTTTAATACATTTAGCACTAATTATTGGAACACAAAATGATTTTGTTAAGATCACTGACCCGTGGCCTACAAACACAGGTGAAGCCGATCATGAGAAAGGGGATTTAAGGGGGCCAGGTGGAAGTTGTTCTCCTCTTTGCATCTTCTCTGAACAGTGGCAACATGGGAGCCTCAAAACAACTATGACCTGAAAACAAAGACTGTTCAACATCATGGTTTAGGGGAAGGATACAAAAAACTAGCTCAGAAATGTCAGCTGTCAGTTTCCACTGTGAGGAACATAGTGAGGAAATGGAAGACCACAGGCACAGTTCTAGTTAAGGCCCGGAGTGGCAGGCCAAGAAACACCTCAGATAAGCAGAGGTGAAGGACGGTGAGAACAGTCAAACTCACCCCACAGACCAGCTCCACACACGAACATGATCCTGCTGCAGATGGTGTCACGGTGCATCGAGCAACTATTCAGCACTTTGCACAAGGAGATGCTGTATGGGAGAGGAATGCGACGGAGCCTTTTCTGCACACGTGCCACAAACAGGTTCACTTGAGGTTTGCTAAAGCACATTTGGACAAACCAGCTTCATTTTGGAATAAGGTGCTGTGGACTGATGAAACTAAAATTGAGTTATTTGGACATAACAAGGGGCCGTATGCAGGGTGAAAGAAGAGCACAGCATTCCAAGACAAACACTTGCTGCCCACAGTAAAATGTGGTGGTGGTTCCATCAGGCTGTGGGCCTGTGGCCAGTGCAGGGACTGGAAATCTTGTTAAAGTTGGTCACATGGATTCCAGTCAGTATCAGCAGATTCTTGCGAACAATGTTCAAGAATCAGTGACAAAGTTGAAGTTACACCAGGGCTGGAGACTTCAACAAGACAACGACCCTAAACACTGCTCAGATTTTACTAAGGCAGATCATGCAGAGGAACAAGTACAATGTTCTGGAATGGCCGTCTCAGACCTGAATATTACTGAAAATCTGTGGTGCGATTTAAAGCGGGCTGTCCATGCTCGGGCTCCATTAAACTTGACTGAACTGGAGATGTTTTGTAAAGAAGAATGGTTTAGACCTGTTTTAGACCTGGTTTAGACCTGTTTTAGACCTGGTTTAGACCTGTTTTAGACCTGTTTTAGACCTGTTTTAGACCTGTTTTAGACCTGTTTTAGACCTGGTTTAGACCTGGTTTAGACCTGGTTTAGACCTGGTTTAGACTTCATTAAGACCTGGCTTAAACCTGTTTTAGACCTGTTTTAGACCTGTTTTAGATCTGTTTTAGACCTGTTTTAGACCTGTTTTAGACCTGGTTTAGACCTGGTTTAGACCTGGTTTAGACCTGTTTTAGACCTGTTTTAGACCTGTTTTAGACCTGGTTTAGACCTGGTTTAGACCTGTTTTAGACCTGTTTGGTTTAGACCTGGTTTAGACCTGGTTTAGACCTGTTTTAGACCTGGTTTAGACCTGGTTTAGACCTGTTTTAGACCTGGTTTAGACCTGTTTTAGACCTGGTTTAGACCTGGTTTAGATCTGTTTTAGACCTGGTTTAGACGTGGTTTAGACCTAGTTTAGACCTAGTTTAGACCTGGTTTAGACCTAGTTTAGACCTAGTTTAGGACCAGGTTTAGAACTGGTTTAGACCTGTTTTAGACCTGTTTTAGATCTGTTTTAGACCTGTTTTAGACCTGGTTTAGACCTGGTTTAGACCTGGTTTAGACCTGGTTTAGACCTGTTTTAGACCTGGTTTAGACCTGTTTTAGACCTGTTTGGTTTAGACCTGGTTTAGACCTGGTTTAGACCTGTTTTAGACCTGGTTTAGACCTGGTTTAGACCTGGTTTAGACCTGGTTTAGACCTGGTTTAGACCTGTTTTAGACCTGGTTTAGACCTGGTTTAGACCTGTTTTAGACCTGTTTTAGACCTGGTTTAGACCTAGTTTAGACCTAGTTTAGACCTGGTTTAGACCTAGTTTAGACCTAGTTTAGGACCAGGTTTAGAACTGGTTTAGACCTGTTTTAGACCTGGTTTAGACCTGTTTTAGACCTAGTTTAGACCTGGTTTAGACCTGGTTTAGACTTCGTTAAGACCTGGTTTAAACCTGTTTTAGACCTGTTTTAGACCTGTTTTAGACCTGTTTTAGACCTGGTTTAGACCTGGTTTAGACCTGGTTTAGACCTGGTTTAGACCTGGTTTAGACCTGTTTTAGACCTGGTTTAGACCTGGTTTAGACCTGGTTTAGACCTGTTTTAGATCTGTTTTAGACCTGTTTTACACGTGGTTTAGATGTAGTTTAGACCTGTTTTAGACCTGTTTTAGACCTGTTTTAGACCTGGTTTAGACCTGGTTTAGACCTGGTTTAGACCTGTTTGGTTTAGACCTGGTTTAGACCTGGTTTAGACCTGTTTTAGACCTGGTTTAGACCTGGTTTAGACCTGGTTTAGACCTGTTTTAGACCTGGTTTAGACCTGTTTTAAACCTGGTTTAGACCTGTTTTAGACCTGTTTTAGACCTGTTTTAGACCTGGTTTAGACCTAGTTTAGACCTAGTTTAGACCTGGTTTAGATCTAGTTTAGACCTAGTTTAGGACCAGGTTTAGAACTGGTTTAGACCTGTTTTAGACCTGGTTTAGACCTGGTTTAGATCTGTTTTAGACCTGGTTTAGACGTGGTTTAGACGTAGTTTAGACCTGGTTTAGACCTATTTTAGACCTGTTTTAGACCTGTTTTAGATCTGTTTTAGACCTGGTTTAGACCTGGTTTAGACCTGGTTTAGACCTGGTTTAGACCTGGTTTAGACCTGTTTTAGACCTGTTTTAGACCTGGTTTAGACCTGGTTTAGACCTGTTTTAGACCTGTTTTAGACCTGGTTTAGACCTGTTTTAGACCTGGTTTAGACCTGGTTTAGACCTGGTTTAGACCTAGTTTAGACCTAGTTTAGGACCAGGTTTAGAACTGGTTTAGACCTGTTTTAGACCTGTTTTAGACCTGTTTTAGACCTGGTTTAGACCTAGTTTAGACCTAGTTTAGACCTGGTTTAGATCTAGTTTAGACCTAGTTTAGGACCAGGTTTAGAACTGGTTTAGACCTGTTTTAGACCTGGTTTAGACCTGTTTTAGACCTAGTTTAGACCTGGTTTAGACCCGTTTTAGACCTGGTTTAGACCTGGTTTAGACCTGGTTTAGACCTGGTTTAGACTTCGTTAAGACCTGGTTTAAACCTGTTTTAGACCTGTTTTAGACCTGTTTTAGACCTGTTTTAGACGTGGTTTAGACGTAGTTTAGACCTGGTTTAGACCTGTTTTAGACCTGTTTTAGACCTGGTTTAGACCTGGTTTAGACCTGTTTTAGACCTGTTTTAGACCTGTTTTAGACCTGGTTTAGACCTGGTTTAGACCTGTTTTAGACCTGGTTTAGACCTGGTTTAGACCTGGTTTAGACCTGTTTTAGACCTGTTTTAGACCTGGTTTAGACCTGGTTTAGACCTGGTTTAGACCTGGTTTAGACCTGGTTTAGACCTGTTTTAGACCTGTTTTAGACCTGGTTTAGACCTGGTTTAGACCTGTTTTAGACCTGTTTTAGACCTAGTTTAGACCTGGTTTAGACCTGTTTTAGACCTGGTTTAGACCTGGTTTAGACCTGGTTTAGACCTGTTTTAGACCTGTTTTAGACCTAGTTTAGACCTGGTTTAGACCTGGTTTAGACCTGGTTTAGACCTGGTTTAGACCTGTTTTAGACCTGGTTTAGACCTGGTTTAGACCTGTTTTAGACCTGTTTTAGACCTGGTTTAGACCTAGTTTAGACCTGGTTTAGACCTGGTTTAGACCTGTTTTAGACCTGTTTTAGACCTAGTTTAGACCTGGTTTAGACCTGGTTTAGACCTGGTTTAGACCTGTTTTAGACCTGGTTTAGACCTGTTTTAGACCTAGTTTAGACCTGGTTTAGACCTGGTTTAGACCCGTTTTAGACCTGGTTTAGACCTGGTTTAGACCTGGTTTAGACCTGGTTTAGACCTGTTTTAGACCTGGTTTAGACCTGTTTTAGACCTGGTTTAGACCTAGTTTAGACCTGGTTTAGACCTGGTTTAGACCTGTTTTAGACCTAGTTTAGACCTGGTTTAGACCTGTTTTAGACCTGGTTCACAAAAAAACTAAATAAACTCGAGAAACTGAAACACAAACCCAGAAAAACAGGCTCTGCTTTTAATGACAACATTTATTTTCTCCAAAAGTCGGTAATACTGTAATAATTGTACAAAGACTGCATGTCATTTAGAAACAAAACATCCCCGAGTTTGATAAAAACAACCCAAAAAATGATCTGAGAATGAGCCGCTTCAGAACGCCGAGGATCCGGAGGCCTCGGCGTCGCCATAGCAACCGTAAAGCTGCACTGCGGAACTTTTCTGGCGGAGGGTTCGCTTTTTCCAACGCTTTTCGCCACGGAGACGTTATTGAACGCAGAGGTTCATGTTTTTCGAGGCATTTTCGAGGTGTTTTTGAGCCATAAAATCACCTAGGTAGAGCTGTTTAATGCCACACTGCGGAACATTCGAAGCAGAGCAATCATATATCCAAACTAGGCCAAGTTATGAGCCAGATCCGTGGAGAGGCGACCCTGCAAACAGCCAGAATCCGTGTTTTTTGAGGTATTTTTGCGCTATAAAACCACCTGTAATTGAAGTAAATTGTGTAAAGTAGAGCTGTTTAATGCCACACTGTGGAACATTCCAGGCAGAGCAATCACATATCCAAACTAGACCAAGTTACGGGTCAGATCTGTGGAAAGGCGACCCCGCTCACACTCAGAGTATGTGTTTTTCTATATATTTTGCGCTTTAAAAAACACCTATAATCGAATAAACGTAAAGTGGAGCTGTTCAACGTCACACTGATCAGCGACATCTCCATGGAAACAAGACGCTGACGGACCCGCGGGCCGTAAGGTTACGCAGTGCAGCTTTAAATGTACAAACCCTGTCTACGAGAGGAGTGAAGTATGCGCGGGTTTGTGCGTGAGGCGATGTGCAAAATCAGGCAAATCCCACTAAAGCTCATGGTGCGATAAAGCTGCAAAGTTAAATTAAGGCAAATCGTCTCCGATCCTTTTGTTTTTCAGACGATTGTTTCCGATGCAGTGCTTTTGATTGGGGTTTTTTTTGGTTTTAGAGGCCCAGACAGGACTATTATTACTACTTCTACTACTTCTCCTTCAAAATAAAACACGGCAAAGTCCTTCTTGCATAGAGTTTTTTTCCTTTTCATTTAAACGACGTAAATTCACACATTTAACCCGGCGTCAAGTCCCGTTTTTGCCCCATTTTTATCAACTAAAAACGGATCTGAATGAGCTCTGCGGACCATTTTAAAGCCGCGCCGTGTAACTTTTCCGGTTTAGGTTGCGTCGAATGCGTTTCTCTCTCGCTTTTCCGCGTCACCGCTTCGTCTATTTAAACCTTTCCGTGTTCACGGAATCAAAACTCGACCGAGTCACTGCGGAGAATCCGTGTTTTTCTCTACATTTCTCAGCGTTAAAACCATTTGTGATTGAATAAATGTAAATTGGAGCTGTTTAATGTCAAACTGTGGAACTTTCCGGGCAAAATTAAAGACAAATCCATGGAGTAAAACCCGAAAAGTGACACCGCGCGCCCGTTAATCGCCGCGTTACGTTTAACTCATAGTGTTTCAGGACTGTTTTGTGCACGTTCTAGCGTCATAAACAGTTTGGTTTTGTGCATAGTGAAATGGCGCGTGGCTGATTGCATTAAAATAAAGGATTGTGCGCGATGCGTTCGTGGTTCACGGACGTGTATTCGGACGGAGAGGCAAAGGAAAACACGGGTAGAACATGCAAACTCCGCTCCAAAGATCAGGAGTCTGACCCGCGGAATATTCCTCGTTTCAAAGTATTCAATCTGGAGGAGTTTAAAGGTCGACATCGCGGCAAAATCGAGTCTCCGGCGACGTTTTAAGACCTGTAAAAACGCCGCTGCCGCCTCAAAAACTGCACAGGGTTTAACGAATGTATCAGAGCGCCACGTAAATCACTTCACAGTGCGTCAAAACGTGCTTCAAATTAACACTTTTCGTCGTTGTTCGTTGAGAAAATGACCAGTCGGAATAAGAAAATAGTCCTTTTTTGACAAATAATAACCAAAAATGTGGATATTTGGTGCTGCCGCGTTCCTGCTGCGTCGTTTTTATGTCGTTTTTTGCGTTTCTTTTGTTGCTTTGGATGAGACTTTTTGGAAAACGTTGTACGGACAGCAACGATAGTTCTATTTTAGCGTTTAAAGTTGTGGTTTTGATAAAAAGATCTCACACATGCTGGAGGATTCACCATTATAGAAACATAAAAACAGATTTTGGTCACAGAAATACGGTTAAATTACGTTTGGCAGCAGCAAAAACCTCATATTTGGTGGAGCTCTGATACATTTGTTAAGCTCTGTACCTGCAGTTGTGTTTTGTTTTTGTTTTATTTTTTATTGCTGCTTATTCAGAAGTTTATTATTATTATTTTTTATATATTTTTTTTGCTCTTTGTTATTGTGAAAAAGTGACGTTTGAGCTGCTGCGTCCGAGTCATTTCCCTTTGCGGATCAATAAAGTTTGTCTAAGTCCAAGTTTCTTTCACACATGTTTGGAGACTAAAAATAAAGAGTGACTCAAAGCTCAAAATGCTCCGTTCCACCTTGTGACGTCATGAAGTGGTAGTTTTAAAGTGAACCCATTTGTGCCAGATGCTTATTGTTGTTCTTCATTTCATCAAATTTCATGACATAATTTACTAAAAGCCGAGAGTCTCACCTTTTAAATGCGGTTAATTTCATGTTTTTTACGAGCTTCCGAGGCTCAGATATTAAGATTTTCATAAACGAAATCAAAATTCTTCAAAAACTCTGAGGCGATAACGAACTTTACCCGAGAACAGCAGATAAGAGCCACGTTTTACCTTCAGTTCGGTAGAAATCTGCGATTCCAGGGCTGAAATCGCCCGAATGATTCTCGTGAACGTGTGTGGAGTTTAAAAACACAGTAGCAGTATTATTGCATGACATCACGAGGTGGAACGGCGCGTTTTCGGTCCGAGAGAAGAGCTCGGCGTAAATCCGCAGGGTTTGTACGTTAAACAAACACGTGCGAACGAAACAAAACACAACTCCAGGTCCGTTTGCGACGAGGAAACGACAGTAAAACGCAGAAGTCGGAGGCATTTCCGGGCGGCTTCAGGCATTCGCGGTTTCAGGCTGGATCGGCGAACGACATCACGACAACATTTCAATTTCGTACCGATTCAGAGACGATTGTTAAGGCAGGACGTCGCATATCGTCGTCAACAAATTCGTAAACATCGTCAGGATAAATTAATTGAAGAAAGTCGACGTTTGTGGATAAAATGGATCCTGCCCGTTCAGCTCAGATTATTTTATAGAATATTCCGACTCCCGTGACTTAAATGTAAAGCTGCACTGCGAAACTTTTCGGTCGGGGGTCCATCACCTGCTTGTTTCCATGGATACGTCATTGCTCGGCCTGGAATGTTCCGCAATATGACGTTAACGTGCGTACAACTCTTTAACTTTGGCTTAATTTGATGGGATTATAACTGTTTTAAGTGTAAATTAAAGCAATTTGTGAAGAAAAGTTGAAAAATGTGCAGAAAAAGTAAAGCGGGAGGATTCTGTTCAAAACTTTTCCATATTTAACGCATTTTTTCTGCTTCTTTAAACATTAATTCAATAAAAAGGTGTTTTCTTAGATTTGTAGTGACCAAATAATCATTTCTGTGAGTTTTACAAGGTAAAAGTTACAAACTTCCCTAATAATGTCACAATTTCTAACAAAAAAGTAAAATTTTAAATCTAAAAAAATGGCAAATTCGGAAAAATGGTGCGAAGGTTTTTGCAAAAATCTTAAAATATAATCACAGCTGGTTTTAAAGCTCAAAAATCCCTAGAAAAATAAAGGTTCTGACTGTGAGCGGGGGTCGCCTCTGCACAGATCTGACCTGTAACTTGATGGAAACGTTTAATGCCGTACGACGGAACATTCCAGACACGGAGAAAAGCGTTTGACGGACCCTCCGGCCTCCGGGAAAGCGACGCAGTGCGGCTTTAAAGGGGACGTGTAGTGTACGGAGCGATACTTCACTCCTCTGGATCTACGCGATTGTTTTTTTAAGGCTGATATAAAGTCGTTTTGTGTTTCTTGGACTCATTTATTCATATATATATATTTGTGTAGAGTTATTTCTCGTTAAAAAGTAGTGTTCACGTGAAAAGGTCGTTTAAAATGAGAGGAACCGGAGTCTCAGGGCTGTGTCCAAAACCAGCGCGTCCCTCGTTTTATTTATTGCACTTGAGAATTTGTCAAAAGTGATTAGATAATGAGCCATAAAAGAGTTTGTGGAACCAGGGCAGGAGACGGGAAGGGGGCAAAGGGGTCTGCGGCCCCGGGCCCCAGGGTTTTAGGGGCCCAGAATCTGCGATTATCACAACAGCAGGAAGTGCAGCGATGTTGAGTGGCGCAACTTCCGGTCAAAGCCTGATTTAGACCTGATTTAGACCTGATTTAGTCCTGGTTTAGGCCTGGTATAGACCTGGTTTAGACCTGATTTAGTCCTGGTTTAGGCCTGGTATAGACCTGGTTTAGACCTGGTTTAGACCTGGTTTAGACCTGGTTTAGACCTGGTTTAGACCTGGTTTAGACCTAGTTTAGACCTAGTTTAGACCTGGTTTAAACCTGGTTTAGACCTGGTTTAGACCTGGTTTAGACCTGATTTAGACCTAGTTTAGACCTGGTTTAAACCTGGTTTAGACCTGATTTAGACCTGGTTTAGACCTGGTTTAGACCTGGTTTAGACCTGGTTTAGACCTAGTTTAGACCTGGTTTAGACCTGGTTTAGACCTGGTTTAGACCTGCCCTGCTCGGACATTATATTCGCGTAATTTTTGGGTGCATTTACTTAAAACTTGGATTTTGGTGAGCAAACGTCGCTGTGATTGGTTAAATATGCGCATCACTCACTCAGGAGCCGACCAATCAGGAGCGAGGTGGGCGTGTCCATGTTAGTACCGAAAAACCCTGAATTTACCCATTTATCTGAACCGTTTAAAGCTGCACTGTGTGACTTTTTCGGGTTTTGCGGGGTCCGTCGCCTGCTTGTTTCTACGGAGACGTCACTGCCGCGCCAGGAATGTTCCGCAGTGTGACATTAAACAGCTCTACTTTACATTTATTCAATTAAAGCTGGTTTTAGAGCTCAAAAATACCCAGGAAAAACACGAAACTGGGCGTTCTGACTGTGAGCGGAGGTCGCCTCTCCACAGATCTGACCTCTAACTTGGTCTGGAGAGAAAAGTTTAATGACATACTGCGGAACATTCCAGACAAAACCACAACATCTCTGTTTTATTTAATCGTTTAAGCGTCTTTAGGGTTTATAGGGCTCTATAAATAACGTTTGACTGATAAAGAAAAGCATTTGACGGACCCTCTGCCAGAAAAGTGACACAATGCAGCTTTAATTTGTTATGTTACCACCTCTAAAACAAAATTGCACCATGGTTAAAATCAGGGGCAGCGCCAGGAGGGGCTACGTGGAGGCTACGTCCTTTAATCGGGGCGCAAACTTCATTCATTTAGAGCTTTTTACTGTTTGCTTCACTGTTTTGAACCAGTTTAAATGTATTGAGCCCCCGTAGTGATTTATAACATGTAATATTCTGATCTTTCTTTATTAGAGTCACATTTTAGACTCTTTTTGAACATTTTTAGTCGAGATTGAGTCCTGAAAATGGGGAAAAGTCTTTAAAGGAGCTATGGGGGTGCGTTGGCTGTTCTAGGAGACGCTGGCGCCCCCTAAAGCCCCTCCTGGCACCGCCCCTGGTTAAAATCAAAGAATTCTCATTTTCAGTCAGACTTTCACCCTGAACTCGCTGCGTTCAGACACAGCCCCGTGCTCCCGGATATTTCTGGATGGATTCTGTACAAAGTCCCGTGCAGCCGGTGGCGGCTGCACTACCTGTGCGCGTGGATGCCGTTGATGCTGGAGGACGGCAGGGGGCGCCGGAGCTCCAGCTGGGCCAGCAGGCAGAAGTGGTCGGAGGGGATGTGCGGGTGGGGGCAGCCCAGGATGTTATTGTCCAGGAGCCACTGAGAGTCCAGGGGCCCCAGGAGCCCGAGCACGGAGAGCAGGGGCCGCGAGATGAAGATGTAGTCGATCACGCCCTGCACAAAGACACACAAAAGGGTCTATTTTTATTTGATTTGACTTTATTTTAATTAAATTGAGTGATTTATGTATTTATTTATTAATAATTAGATTTCATTTACCGTATTTTCTGGACTATAGAGCGCACCGGTACAAAAAGATTTTTAAAAAGTCTATACCGGGCTATAAGCCGCTAATATCTATGTTGAAAAATGAGATATTTACTGCATCTACAGAACAATTTTGTACTGTAAATGTACATTTATGTACCTGAACAGATTCTTTCTGAACAGTGTCTTTTAACACAGCAGCAACTGTGCTGATTAAAACAGGTCCAAAACAGAAAAGAACCAGTAACTGACCTTCATTTCTCTTCATTGCTCCTTCGTGCTTTTCATGATGAAGGGGTGAGGATTTGAAAATAATTACCAGTTAGTAATTTCTCGTGCGTGTTATATCTGCAAAATAAAAAGTAGCGTATTCTTCTTTGCATTAATTTTCGGTCTGTCTTGTTTTTGAAATTCCGGTTAGAGCGCCCCTAGTGGTGGAAGAAAAATCCACAGATTAGCTGCACCTTTGTAAAAGCCGCATGGTTCAAAGCCTGGGAAAAAAGTACCTGCTTATAGTCCGGAAAATACGGTATTTATTTTATTTCATTATTATTATTTCTTTCTACTGAGTCTGTGGGAAACACTGTTTGGACACACAGTCAGACAGTTGCTGAAACGGGCGGGTTTTAATGTTCTGGAGTTTTCTGAGCGGGTTTGTGGGCGGGTGGAGCTCACACACGGGCGGGTCGGGTGGTGTGATCTCAATCCCTGTATCCAGCGCTGCCAGTGAGAGACGTTCCCGACGATGCCCAGTTATACATAAAAATGGACTCGGCACGTCCCTCAGCTCTGCCAGCTGCACTTCAGGTCTGTCTGGAGGCGATAAGGGCATAAGGGATGTCTGAAAACCTTCTCCAATTAAACAGCAGCAAAACAGAAGCCGTCATGATTCGTACCCCACATCAAACCCAGACACTCTCCCTCAGCAGGATCTCCATCTCTGGCCATAACATTCCCCTGTCATCCTCTGTTAAAAACCTTAGAATCACTTTCGACTCCCACGTTCGTCACCTCTGCAGAGTCTCCTTCCTCCACCTTAAAAACGTCGCCAAATTACGCCCCCCTCTCTCCCAACCAGATGCTGAGAAGTTGACCCTTTGTCTCCTCCAGGTTGGACTGTTGTAACGCCGTCCTTGTCGGGATCCCTGGCAAGAGCTCCTGCAAAAGCTCCAGCACATTCAAAACCGCGCTGCCCGGGTCCTGACAAGGAGCCGCAAATATGACCACATCACTCCCGTCCTCAAATCCACTGGCCCCATTCAACACAGAATCCACCACAAACTCCTCAGCTACAGCGCAAACAGAACTGCTCCTGCCTCCATGAACTCCTCCCCCTCCACACCCCCACACGAAGCCTCCGTTCCACCACCTCCTCCTGCCGCCTCCACCAGCCCAGGACCAGACTCTCCACTATGGGAGGCAGGGCTCTCCAGGCAGGTGCCCCACGGCTCCCAGAGCCCCTGAGGGCCTCACAAAGTGTGGAGGTCTTTAAAAAAGGCCTGAAGACTTTCCTATTCCAAAAGGCCTTTTAAAATGTTCTAGTGTTTTAAGTGTTTATTAAATGTAAAATGTTTTTAATTTTGTCATATGATGGGAATCTGTTGTTAACTCCTTGTTACTGTAGCACTTTGAGATTTCCTTGAAATGTAAAGTGCAATGCAAATAAAATGTATTATTATTATTATTTCTTTCTCGTTTGGCTCTTGGAGAGGGCGGACGCATTTTCTCTCCTCTCCCAACCCTTATCTTTCTCTGCTTTGCTCTTTGTCTCGTCTGCTCTAGTGTCTAGTCTTTTTTTTTCTTGAGTGACTCTCTCCGCTCTGATCTCCAAAACCAAATGAATTATGGATTTGATAAATTGGTCTCTGAACGCTCTTGACACCATTAACAAGACAAGCAGGGTCGGTTGAACCTGCGTACAGAAGATCGATCTATTCGGAACCAGGATTACGGGACTTTGCACATTGGAATTTACAGTTGGACCTGATTTTTCCGGAAATTCAAATACTGAGGCAGCTTTTCAAAGGCCCACTTGGCTGCCCGGAAAATGGAGCGAGGGGCAGAGCTTCAAGTACTCAAACTTTGTGACTCTGGGCAGAGGTCTCGGTCACTGATCGCTGATGGACATGCTTGGACATGGTGGCTCTAAATCGCAATTTTTGGATAAAATCTGGAGGAAACTTGGAGCTCTGCATAGAAATGACCTTGAGACCAATGGACAAACAGAGCAGTGTTGTGGAAATTGGACGCAGCCGCTCGCTCTAAAACCAAAACAACCCAATCTTATCTTTTGGCCTCCCCAAGCAGCACTGGTCACGACCAAGGCCGGGCTGGGGTCAAATCGCCCTGAGAATACAGCGGAGGAAGCCTGGCCCCTCCCCAACCCCCTCGCAGCTTCGTACCCCCGACCGGGTGGGCGGGTCTGCTGCATCCAGCGCCGCTCATGGCTGCAGGATCTGGATGCTGCTGCCAAGTCGGGCCTCCTCCACACCCTCCCTCACCCTGCTGCTGGTCCTGTGGACTGTCTGTACTGTGTTCTGACTGTGTTGCTGATGCTCAGAGGTTTTTTTATTTGTGTATCACTCCAAACGATGTCCCGTTCTGGGGCCTGGTCTGGGGCGGTCCTCTTTTTTTCCCCTCCCCCTGTCCTCATGTGATGCTGTCTTTTGTTTATTTCTATCTGCTGCCTGCCTTCCTGTCCGGTCCGTGTTGTCTTCCCCATGTAATATTGTTCTCTCTGTATGTTGTAATGTACAGACGGGGTGACAGGTCCAATCTCGATTGCTTTGTATGTCTTGTACATGTGAAGGAATTGACAAATAAAGGCGGCTGCTGCTACTGCTACTGCTACTGCTATTATTATTATGATTATGATTATGGTTATTTTCCTCCTCTGGATTTGTGATCCAAGAACACAGAACGCAGCAGAAACCTGGACTGAGGACGACACTGTTCCTGCACAGTGACCTCGATTAGACCAAATTAAACACTGTCCCACTTTAACTGTGGCTTTTAACTGTATGTTTTAAATCATACTTAGTTTATGTTGTTGTGAGGCGACCTTGGGTGTCCAGAATGGCGCCAAATAAATAAAATGTATTATTATTATAAAATTAAAGCTTTTATTTTGTGTTAAACTGACATCGGGTGTTTTTTCCATCGTTTGTTCCGTTGTTATTGCGCTGTTTAGGGCTCAGGTGGAGCAAAATGTTTAGCCCACAAGTTTAACCTCCCAGTGATTAGGAAAAGCGGAAAGAAAAGCATGTAGAAAGAAAGAGTGTATCATGTGTTACTAGTTTAAGGCTCAGCGGTGCCGACTACTGCTGTTTGTTCGTTGTTATTCGTTGAGACGCATAGAAAAAAATTAAGTGTTTTTTCAGCGCTTATAGTTAATGCAAAGTGTTTTTTCAGCGCTTATAGTTCATGCAAATGAGGCGTGCGGTTTGAAGTTTGGTTTGTGCAGAGACGACGTGAGCATCAGTCCTGCTCCTGTTGCTGCAGCTCGACTTCTGTCTTCAGTGCCAACATTAGACTCGAGGTTTATGTGGAACCGACGCTTATTTATCAGAATATTCACCTCTTATTTGGTGTTTTACGGTCTGAACACGACGTCAGGACGCGGCGTTTGGTACCTTGAAGTCGTAGGTGTAGTTGGTGAAGGGCATCAGGCTCTCGTAGGCGCTCTTAAGCTGGAAGCTGTGGGTGATGCTGCCGTCTCCGCCCGTCCCGTTGCAGCTGAAGTTGGACAGACACTCGTTGTAGCGCAGCTCCTTGAAGTCCTTGTGGTTCTCGGCGACGCCTCCGTTGCTCAGGTACTCCACCACGCCTGGAAACGAGAGAGCGGCGAGAGGAGGTGTAAGAGGTGCGGTTTAAGACGTAAAGTGAAGGGGAATAGGCTCCGTCCCAATTATCATGGCAAAAAGCCAGTTATTTCACAATAATCATTCAAGCTGCTGACAGTTTAAACATTTTATTGATATGAAAATGTTGCGTATAAACAGCTGTTATAAAATTGCACCTTGAAATAAATGAGAACGTCAGGGATAAACGGCTTTTTTCCTGGACATTCTGGTGATAAAATCCTCTCTTGGCGACTATCACGACTATAAAATGTCCCGTAAACATTTATTGCGTACCTTTTTTTATCACAATAAACAATATTATTGTCACAGTCGCTTTTATCAAAATAGTCAAATATGAAATAAACGACCTGTTAAAATTCTAATTCCTTAAAATAAAGGCTGCCCAGGTGTTTTTAGGTGTAGAATGCTTCAGTTTGTGGTGTTGAAAGATACACAAATGGAGAGGACGTCCAACACTAACACAGCACAGCCTCATGCTCCAACTAGTGATAATAGACATTTTTTCAGTAGTTCATTTTCTTCAGTCTTGTACTTAATCATGTACTTAATAGACAATCACTTATGAATTCATACCTTTTTCACAACGGCCAAAAGTGCCGCGCTGTAGGTTTGCGGTTGATGTTTTTCTGTGGCAAACGTGTGAGTAAATGTGTCGTATTCTCCACCAGCTTCATAAATCTGCCCCATCACCAAATCTACAACCGACAAGGTCCACAGAGGAGAAACATTCTTCATGAAGAATTTATCAGACGTCCCTTTTTTTCCCCCGGGACAGTCCCAGTTTTCAGCCCTGTGTCCCCCTGTGCCTGCAGATTTATCCAAAACCACTGATTTGTCCCAGTTTTGTACAAGAAATGTCCCAGTTGCATTGATTTTCAACCAGTCTGATCCCTGCCAACACTAAACAGAGGCGTAAACTGTCATTTGTTTTGGTGAAATCCAGAAAAGCTGCTTAAAAACGACCAAAACGTGTGATTATACTGGCTCGCTTAAGTGCAGAGTGCAGAACAGTTTTCCTTAATTACGCACTCGTTTCACAATTTCCCCAAACCAGGGATTTCCCAGTTTTTTTTTTATTTTCTGTTCGCCCTATTCTGAGCAAAACTAATGTTATGGTCCTAGAGATGTGTCACATTCCAACTGCACAAATCTGTCTGTGCAAATATCGACACCATGAAATAGATTTTTAATTTGAGTTAAGTTAACGGAGTCTGAGTGAACAAGTTCCTTCTGTTTTCTTCAGGACCAGAACAGATTTATGAAGCTGCCGGAGAATACGCCACATTCACACACACATTTACCACAGAAAAACATTCACCGGACGCTCCGCAAACCTACAGCGGGACACTTCCGGCTACTGTGAAAAAGCTCTGTTACTTAGGCAAAGCAGCACTAGTGGAAAACCAGTCAAAAAAGACGGAAAAGGGAGAAACTTTGAAACCTCCACATGCAGAACCAGTCCAGTGTCGTACGTTTCCGTGCAAAGACGCGGCGTCCTTTTGTTCCTCAGACTTTCCCCCGTCCATATTTGTACAGAATCCGTGTGTCGTTCGTTCATTCGTTTTTCAATATAAAACCAAAAATAAGAAAATGAAAAAACAACAGGTTTTTTTCATTATTTGTCTCCAAAACCAAAATGAAAAAAACAGTAACGATTCGTTTTTCCAGATTTTGATTTTGTGTTGAAATGAAAAATGGAAAAAACGGTTAACGTCCGTTTCCCGTTTTGTCCAATTTTGATCCTTGAGCGAGTTGCGTAAACCGGAAATGAACCTTTACTCGGAGCATCGACGCACACGGATAAGACGAGTGTAAAGCAAACCTAACGGCCGCTGGACTTGAGGATCATTATCGGACGATTAAACAGCTTTTTGAGGACGGAAAAACACACGCTGAGATTTAAACACACTGCGACACTTCGGTATTAAGATCCTCGGAAATGTCGGTGAGAAGATTCTGTTTTCAACACCAACTCCGGCGTAAAAGACGAACTGCTCCTGTCATCAGTGCATAAGGTGAGTGCTGCTGTGAGTAGAGCCAATGATTTTCCACGATCGCAGAAAACGACGGAAAACAGACGGAAAACAGACGGAAAACGGACGGAAAACGGATGGAAAATGGACGGAAAACACCGAATCGTCAGCGTGAAACTGAATTAACCTACACATTTCTTTAATTTTGCACAAAAATCGACCTGATTTCTTTAAAACATTTTTTAAAAAGCCACTAAAACTGATAATCGGTGCGTAGCAGACGTCTTTTTTTCCGGTTTTGGTTACGACAAAACCTGTGTGACAAAACGGAAAACGGCCGTTATCCGTTTTTTCCATTTTTCATTTAAACACAAAATCGAAAACTGAAAAACAAATCATCTGTTTTTTTTCATTTTGGTTTTGGAGACAAATAATGGAAAAAAAGTTGTTTTTTCGTTTTCTTATTTTTGGTTTTATATTGAAAAATGAATGAACCAATGACACACGGATCATCTTCAAATATGAAGCTGTGACTCTGTTTCTGAAGGTTTAGGTGCAGCTACAAAATAATTCTTACTGAGAAGGTTTAACGGTATCAGAATTTGGACAGCGCCCAAACCTCCTCCAGACAAAGCAATAACGTTATCCATTTTTCATTGTTGTCTATTCGTTTTCTTATTTTTGGTTTTATATTGAAAAACGAATGAACGAATGACACACGGGTTGTGCAGATAAACAACAGACTTTTCCCCACAATATCTGAGGTATTTCCCAAGTGTTTCCTTCCTTCATATTTTCCCGTGTCTCGTACCTGAGTCTGGCAGTGAGTTGAGGTCGGCGCAGAGCACGATGGGGATGGCGGCGGGGTCGGGGGCGGCGGCGGGGTCGGGGGTCACGGAGGCGCGCTCCCGGATGCTCTTCAGCTCCGACAGAAACATCATGGTCTGGATGAGCTTCACGTCGGAGAACTCCGGGTCCCAGTGCATGTGGGCGTTCGCCACCAGGATCAGCTGCCTCTCGGTGGACGGCTTCAGACCTGCGGCGGGCGCAACACTTTATTTTCGTTTGTGAGGTCAAATATAACGAGTTTTTCTGATTTTTACACGTAGAACACTGTGGATTTTTACCAAACTGTGAACTGTCTGCATTTTCTGTGACATTTTCTCATGATTTTAACACCCTGAACTTGATTTGTTTCTCCCTGGACTCAAGCAAAGTTTTATTATCAGATCATCAGGAAGTTTGTGTTAGCATGCTAGTTGTTTTTTGACTTAACCGTGACTGCAAAACTTCCCTCTGGCCTCTGAACGTCGTGCAAAGTGCTTCTAAAGTCACTGCTGTGAATAATTAGGACGCTCTGAATGCCTAAGGTGAGTGAGGAAGAACTCTGGACCTTTTAAAATGAAATAATTCAGTTTTTCACGTTTTTAAGACAGATCAGGAACAGCGTCTCCGTTCATCTAACATCACTTCCACCCACGTCCGTGTTTATGGCGCCTTCATGTCCTATGGTAATTATCCTACACACCAAAACACCCACTCGCAGCCTCATTTCCACTGAAAAGCTGAGGATTTTTATGATGCACAAGCTGCAGAGACGAGATAAACTTTGACCTTTCAACAACAAAAATCCTCTACTTCTCTAAAATCTCGACTTTTGATGCGTTCTCTTCTCGCTGCAGCAGATGAATCAGTCTGAAACTGTTTTAAATAACAGGTTCCCCTCCTTTATGAGGCTTCTTCCAGCTCAGATCGGAGCAGATGACGAGAACATTTCGCTCATCTGTGAATTCTGATTTGACCGTTTTATTTATGACGGGACCTGTGTGAAGTCGCCTCATCAAACTCAAACCTGCACAAAAACTCTGTCAGCCGTTTGTGCTGCAAAAAGTTTTGTTTGTGCGATTCTGGTTCTTCAGATATTTGCAGTTTTATTTTGGCCGATGACGTCGTCCAGAACCTCAGAATGTGAAACAGCCTCAAAACAGGAAGAAAATGACAGAAAACGTTTGTATTTGGTTTGTGCTGTTTTGTGCTGTGACAGTTTCATTTGTGTGAGTTTATTTCTAAAATTATTCATTATTATTTCTGTGGTAATTACAGGACGTCATTTCCGCTCAGCTGACGGAGACAAACTCCACAAAATCTAGTGGCGATAAATGATCTGAGGCTGTGGAAAAGTCTGTGTTATTATAGAAAATCTGAATCAAAAGCAAATGACTAAAGACTGAAACAGACTTTTCCTCAGCCTCAGGTCGTTTCTCTTCACTAGTTTTGTGGAGTTTGTCTCCGTCAGCTGAGCGGAAATGACGTCCTATAATTACCACAGAAATAATAATGAATAATTTTAGAAATAAACTCACACAAATGAAAATTGTCACAGCACAAAACAGCACAAACCAAATACAAACGTTTTCTATAATTTTCTGCTGTTTTGAGGCTGTTTCACAATAAAACTGCAAATATCTGAAGAACCAGAATCGCACAAAAACAGTTTTGTAAACAGTTTTATTTAATGTATTTTGTAGCTGCCTGAGGACTGCAGATGGAAAAGAGCTTGAAGCTAAATCTGGCTCAGAGCATCTTTTCTCTCTGAGTTTAATGTTTTATGTGCACTGCCCTTGGTTTAAATAAATTTAAAAAATGAATTAAAAAAATAAATTATTAATAATAATAATAATAATAATAATAATAATAATAATAATATAAAATAAATACAATTTTATAATTAAATTAAAATAAGATTTAAAAAAATACAATAAAAAAATAATAAAATAAGGATAAATTCTGGGTTCGCCATGTTTCACTTCACTACGACAACAAAAGCACTTGAACACAACACACTCGTAATAACACTTCACGAGTGGAAAAGAGCTTTTCCAGGGTTTCCCCAGGTTTGACTAGACCCAAATTTAAGCCTTTTTAAAGACCCTTTTAAAGACCTTTTTACGACCGTTTAAATGAAAATTAATAATGACCATTCCTCACTGCTTTAAATAACAAAAAATACTTTTATGATAAATTCTCATTCAGAGCTCATTTTTAGTCGTATGTGTTGCTGTAAAATGGCCCAAAAAATCATTTATAACTAAACGTTCACAGTGTCTTGTCTCACATTGCGCTCAGGAAATTTAAGTTCTTTGTGAAAAAAATAAGACTTGGACAAAATAATTTAAGACTTTTTAAGACCTTAATTTAGGAACAAGAAATTTAAGCCCTTTTGAAGACTTTTAAAACCCTGCGGCGACCCAGTTTTTCCCATACCACGTGAAGGCAACATTATTTGTACAATCTTATTATTGATTCTCTGCTTTTCATTTACTTTCTGTGAGTGGATTTTAACAGAACTATACATTTAGACGCGGTTTTGTGCACTTTCTTCAGTTTTCGTTCACAAAAATGATGAATAAACAGTACACGTCTCATTATCTCTGTGTTCTGAGCTGATTTAAACACCGCGACAAACACACGGCGCCTGTACCTGAGGAGAACACCTCCTTCTTCACCTCCAGCAGCACGGCCACCCCGATGTTGTCTTTGGTCATGACCCGGTTCAGCATGACCTCTGACCCCTCCGAGTTCGCCATGGCGACCTGGTTAAACTCCACCGTGTGTTTCTGCACCAGCGTGAACCTGGGGACACGTCGTTTACACGTTAGACTTCGCACCGTGTATCAGATCATTATTGATGCATTAATAACAGTTCCGCGCTGCTGTTCCCACATATTTACACTATTTTTCAAACATTCTGCTTTTCTGACATGAATAATATGAATGCGATGCTGATGTGAGCCTGTTACACTTTGTCGTAAGATGCTTGGGGCCGGTGCAGAGCTCTTGATCAGAGAAAACTTCAGCCACAGACGATATCAGAACAGAGGAGCATTAACTGAATATTCCACGTAAATTTTTTTTTAACGTTGATGGGAAAATCTGAAGGAATTACACTGAGGGGGATGAACCATAAAGTTAAGTGGTTCACACTGAGGACGGGCGTTCGATTACATGTTTTTAATCGATCATTGGGAGAATTAACGATCGATTTTCGATTAACCAATAACATTTTTATATTAAAATTATCATCATTGTTGTTATTATTACTAATCTGCATAAATTAACTCAACTTTACAGCATATAAACCTCATGACTCCAGAGCCTCATCAGTGTGAGATCAGAATGTGTTTAATGCAGATTTAAACATTTGTTTATGTTTTACACAAACTAAACTTAAAACCACATGCCTCATTTGCATGAAGTATAAACACTGAAAAAAGCAGCTCTTTCCTTGTGCTGCTGCTTCAGCTTCTGTGGGACTAAAGGACTCGACTCAGTGAATATGAGTGTTCTCTCTGTGACAGAGGATGTTCTGCTGATGCTGAGTCTGTTCTGTTGCGTAGCAGATGCGGCGCAGGAAGGACAAGCAACAACAGCTGATAACGCTGATGATCCAGGGGGCGCTAATGTTCCGGCAGGTGGAGGTTAAAGCAGGAGCAGCGTGTTCAGAGGGAGTGTGAATTAATGATTAAAAATGACAATGAATCAATGAAAACACAAGTTATTAAACATGTCTTATCATTATCATATACGCCGATATTATCATTAACATTTTCAAATAAAATGACGGATAATAAGATTTGGAGGAATTGTTACGACCCTGTGACGGGCAGTGATGAAGTCTAATGTGACGTCTGTATCAGACACGGGGAAACTGTCCTCACTGAGCCGTGGGAAACAGTCGTGTGTTTTAAAAAAGCGTAAAGGCCTTCAGGAAAATATCTCCTCTAAACCGGAGGCTGCGTGGGCCTTTTGTGCTTCATTCATTTCCGTAATTTTGTCATCACCTAAAGAAATAACCAGTCAAGTTCACTCCGGCAGCTCAATGAGACGACGCTCTCACAGCCCAAACCACACGTCTAAACAGAGGCACGTCGTAATGAAGGGAGGTCGGAAAAGAGCGGCAAACACCATTAATAAACCACAAAGAGTCTCCAGTAAATCTGTAGTGATCAATTTGATTCGTCACTGACAAAAGAATCATCCGGACGAGTTTGAGATTTACAAGAGCAAAGCCACAGCAGGAAACACTGGAGGAGACGTTTCAGAGAATTTCAAAGAAGAGAAAAGCCTTGAAATGGCGACAAGTCCAAGACAATAACGCAGAGGATTGTCGAATTCATCGCTTTAGACGATCAACCACCGTCTGGCGTGGAAAACATCGGCTTTTGTCGTCTAATGGACTTTTTGGAGCTAAGGCACGAACGTCCTTCACGACTCTACATTAAAGAGACGAAAGAGAAGAGGCGTTAACGGAGCTATAAAAAAATGTAATCGGATCGGAAGCCAAGAACTCTCAATCGGGACATTTCTAGTTATAACATCAGCTGATCACTAAAAGAACATGTACATTTTCTACACAACTGAGCCTGAATTAGGATCATTGTACTAAAACTATAGTACTTCTCCTGCAGTACTTCTCCTGCAGTACTTTTCCTGTAGTACTTTTCCTGTAGCACTTTTCCTGCAGTACTTTTCCTGCAGTACTTTTCCTGTAGTACTTTTCCTGTAGCACTTTTCCTGCAGTACTTTTCCTGTAGTACTTTTCCTGCAGTACTTTTCCTGCAGTACTTTTCCTGTAGTACTTTTCCTGTAGTACTTTTCCTGCAGTACTTTTCCTGCAGTACTTTTCCTCTAGTTCTTTTCCTGTAGTACTTTTCCTGCAGTACTTTTCCTGCAGTACTTTTCCTGCAGTACTTTTCCTGCAGAACTTTTCCTGCAGTACTTTTCCTGTAGTACTTTTCCTGTAGCACTTTTCCTGCAGTACTTTTCCTGCAGTACTTTTCCTGCAGTACTTTTCCTGTAGTACTTTTCCTGTAGCACTTTTCCTGCAGTACTTTTCCTCTAGTTCTTTTCCTATAGTACTTTTCCTGCAGTACTTTTCCTGTAGCACTTTTCCTGCAGAACTTTTCCTGTAGCACTTTTCCTGCAGTACTTTTCCTGTAGTACTTTTCCTGCAGTACTTTTCCTGTAGTACTTTTCCTGCAGTACTTTTCCTGTAGCACTTTTCCTGCAGTACTTTTCCTCTAGTTCTTTTCCTGTAGTACTTTTCCTGCAGTACTTTTCCTGCAGTACTTTTCCTGCAGTACTTTTCCTGCAGAACTTTTCCTGCAGAACTTTTCCTGTAGCACTTTTCCTGCAGTACTTTTCCTGTAGTACTTTTCCTGTAGCACTTTTCCTGTAGTACTTTTCCTGTAGTACTTTTCCTGCAGTACTTTTCCTGCAGTACTTTTCCTGTAGTTCTTTTCCTGTAGTTCTTTTCCTGCAGTACTTTTCCTGCAGTACTTTTCCTGCAGTACTTTTCCTGTAGCACTTTTCCTGTAGTACTTTTCCTGCAGTACTTTTCCTGTAGCACTTTTCCTGTAGCACTTTTCCTGTAGTACTTTTCCTGCAGTACTTTTCCTGCAGTACTTTTCCTCTAGTTCTTTTCCTGTAGTACTTTTCCTGCAGTACTTTTCCTGTAGCACTTTTCCTGTAGTACTTTTCCTGCAGTACTTTTCCTGTAGCACTTTTCCTGCAGTACTTTTCCTGTAGCACTTTTCCTGCAGTACTTTTCCTCTAGTTCTTTTCCTGTAGTACTTTTCCTGCAGTACTTTTCCTGCAAAACTTTTCCTGTAGCACTTTTCCTGCAGTACTTTTCCTGTAGCACTTTTCCTGTAGTACTTTTCCTGCAGTACTTTTCCTGCAGTACTTTTCCTGCAGTACTTTTTCTGTAGTACTTTTCCTGTAGCACTTTTCCTGCAGTACTTTTCGTACTTTTCCTGTAGAACTTTTCCTGTAGTACTTTTCCTGCAGTACTTTTCCTGCAGTACTTTTCCTGTAGCACTTTTCCTGCAGTACTTTTCCTGCAGTACTTTTCCTGTAGTACTTTTCCTGCAGTACTTTTCCTGCAGAACTTTTCCTGCAGTACTTTTCCTGCAGAACTTTTCCTGTAGTACTTTTCCTGCAGTACTTTTCCTGTAGTACTTTTCCTGCAGTACTTTTCCTGCAGTACTTTTCCTGCAGTACTTTTCCTGTAGCACTTTTCCTGCAGTACTTTTCCTCTAGTTCTTTTCCTGTAGCACTTTTCCTGCAGTACTTTTCCTGCAGTACTTTTCCTGTAGCACTTTTCCTGCAGTACTTTTCCTCTAGTTCTTTTCCTGTAGTACTTTTCCTGCAGTACTTTTCCTGTAGTACTTTTCCTGCAGTACTTTTCCTGTAGCACTTTTCCTGCAGTACTTTTCCTGTAGTACTTTTCCTGCAGTACTTTTCCTGCAGTACTTTTCCTGCAGTACTTTTCCTGTAGCACTTTTCCTGCAGTACTTTTCCTCTAGTTCTTTTCCTGTAGTACTTTTCCTGCAGTACTTTTCCTGCAGTACTTTTCCTGCAGTACTTTTCCTGTAGTACTTTTCCTGCAGTACTTTTCCTGTAGCACTTTTCCTGTAGTACTTTTCCTGTAGCACTTTTCCTGTAGCACTTTTCCTGCAGAACTTTTCCTGTAGCACTTTTCCTGTAGCACTTTTCCTGTAGCACTTTTCCTGCAGTACTTTTCCTGCAGTACTTTTCCTGCAGTACTTTTCCTGTAGCACTTTTCCTGTAGCACTTTTCCTGTAGTACTTTTCCTGTAGCACTTTTCCTGTAGCACTTTTCCTGCAGTACTTTTCCTGTAGCACTTTTCCTGTAGCACTTTTCCTGCAGTACTTTTCCTGCAGTACTTTTCCTGTAGCACTTTTCCTGTAGCACTTTTCCTGCAGTACTTTTCCTGTAGCACTTTTCCTGCAGTACTTTTCCTGTAGCACTTTTCCTGCAGTACTTTTCCTGTAGCACTTTTCCTGTAGTACTTTTCCTGTAGCACTTTTCCTGTAGTACTTTTCCTGTAGCACTTTTCCTGCAGTACTTTTCCTCTAGTTCTTTTCCTATAGTACTTTTCCTGCAGTACTTTTCCTGTAGCACTTTTCCTGCAGTACTTTTCCTGTAGCACTTTTCCTGCAGTACTTTTCCTGTAGCACTTTTCCTGCAGAACTTTTCCCGTAGCACTTTTCTTGTAGCACTTTTCCTGCAGTACTTTTCCTGCAGTACTTTTCCTGCAGTACTTTTCCTGTAGTACTTTTCCTGTAGCACTTTTCCTGCAGAACTTTTCCTGTAGTACTTTTCCTGCAGAACTTTTCCTGTAGTACTTTTCCTGCAGTACTTTTCCTGTAGCACTTTTCCTGCAGTACTTTTCCTGCAGTACTTTTCCTGCAGTACTTTTCCTGTAGCACTTTTCCTGTAGCACTTTTCCTGCAGTACTTTTCCTGTAGCACTTTTCCTGTAGCACTTTTCCTGTAGCACTTTTCCTGTAGTACTTTTCCTGCAGTACTTTTCCTGCAGTACTTTTCCTGCAGTACTTTTCCTGCAGTACTTTTCCTGTAGTACTTTTCCTGCAGTACTTTTCCTGTAGTACTTTTCCTGCAGTACTTTTCCTGCAGTACTTTTCCTGTAGTACTTTTCCTGCAGTACTTTTCCTGCAGTACTTTTCCTGCAGTACTTTTCCTGTAGTACTTTTCCTGCAGTACTTTTCCTGCAGTACTTTTCCTGCAGTACTTTTCCTGCACTTTGCTACTTTTCTCAGTACTTTTCCTGCAGTACTTTTCCTGTTTTCCTTTCTCCTGCAGTACTTTTCCTGCAGCCTTTTCCTGCAGTACTTTTCCTGCAGTACTTTTCCTGTAGTACTTTTCCTGCAGTACTTTTCCTGCAGTACTTTTCCTGCAGTACTTTTCCTGCAGTACTTTTCCTGCAGTACTTTTCCTGCAGTACTTTTCCTGCAGTACTTTTCCTGTAGTACTTTTCCTGCAGTACTTTTCCTGTAGCACTTTTCCTGCAGTACTTTTCCTGCAGTACTTTTCCTGCAGTACTTTTCCTGCAGTACTTTTCCTGTAGCACTTTTCCTGCAGTACTTTTCCTGCAGTACTTTTCCTGCAGAACTTTTCCTGTAGTACTTTTCCTGCAGTACTTTTCCTGTAGCACTTTTCCTGCAGTACTTTTCCTGTAGTACTTTTCCTGCAGTACTTTTCCTGTAGCACTTTTCCTGCAGTACTTTTCCTGCAGTACTTTTCCTGTAGCACTTTTCCTGCAGTACTTTTCCTGTAGCACTTTTCCTGCAGTACTTTTCCTGTAGTACTTTTCCTGCAGTACTTTTCCTGCAGTACTTTTCCTGCAGTACTTTTCCTGCAGAACTTTTCCTGTAGTACTTTTCCTGCAGTACTTTTCCTGTAGCACTTTTCCTGCAGTACTTTTCCTCTAGTTCTTTTCCTGTAGTACTTTTCCTGCAGTACTTTTCCTGCAAAACTTTTCCTGTAGCACTTTTCCTGCAGTACATTTCCTGCAGTACTTTTCCTGTAGCACTTTTCCTGCAGTACTTTTCCTGCAGTACTTTTCCTGTAGCACTTTTCCTGCAGTACTTTTCCTGTAGTACTTTTCCTGCAGTACTTTTCCTGCAGTACTTTTCCTGCAGTACTGCGGATGTACTCGTCGTGTAAACTGACTTGTCGGTCTTGAAGAAAACGGCGCATCCGTCCACGTGTTTTCGCTCCGGCTCCGACACCAGTTTGGCTCGAGACTTGGGGCAGAAATATCCGTCGTACCCGCGATTCTTCAGGGTCTCCAGGAAGAAGGTGTAGTACTGCTCCGTCTCCACCTCCTGATGGATGGAGAGAGGGAGGGAGGGAGGGAGGGAGAGAGAAGAGGGAGGAGAGGGAGGAACAGAGAGAGAGGAGGAACAGAGAGAGAGAGGGGAAGAGAGGAAAAGAGAGAAGGAACAGAGAAAGAGAAGAAGAGAGAGGGACAAAGAGAGGAACAGAGAGAGAGAGAAGAGGGAGCAACAGAGAGGGAGGAAGAGAGAGAGAGAAGGAACAGAGAGAGAGAAAGAGAAGAAGAGGGAGGAACAGAGAGAGAGAAAGAGAAGAGGGAGGAACAGAGAGAGAGAGAGAGGACGACAAAGAGAAGAAGAGGGAAGAACAGAGAGAAAAAGAGGATGAGGAAGAGAAGAAGAGAGAGACAGAGAGAGAGAGGAAGAGAAAAAGAGGGAAGAACAGAGAGAAAGAGGACGAGGAAGAGGAGAAGAGGGAGGAACAGAGAGAGAGAGGAAGAGAAGAAGAGGGAAGAACAGAGAGAGAGAGAGAGAGAAGGAACAGAGAAAGAGAGGGAGAGAGAGGGGGAGAGAAGAAGAGAGAAAGAGGGAGGAACAGAGAGAGAAGAAAGAACAGAGAGAGAGAGAGAGAGAAGAAGAGAGAGGGAGAGAAGAAGAGAGAGAAGACAAGGAAGGAACAGAAAGAAAGAGAGAAGAAGAGAGGAAGCGGGAGGAACAGGAAGAGAAGAAGAGGGAGAGAAGAAGAAGGAGAAACAGAAAAAGAGAGAAGAAGAGGATAAACAGAGAGAGAGAGGAAGAGAAGAGGCTGCTGTAACATCTGAAATAAACACAAATCCATTTCCACTTCCCTGTGTGACTGTGGTACTATGTGAGCTCGTGTACTGTGTGTATTTGTGTGTTTACAGGTGACGCTTCAGCAGAGTCAGAGTTTATAAAGTGCAGTGTGTCCGGTTTAATAAAGTAATAAAGTGCAGTGTGTCCGGTTTAATAAAGTGCAGTGTGTCCGGTTTAATAAAGTGCAGTGTGTCCGGTTTAATAAAGTAATAAAGTGCAGTGTGTCCGGTTTAATAAAGTAATAAAGTGCAGTGTGTCCGGTTTAATAAAGTAATAAAGTGCAGTGTGTCCGGTTTAATAAAGTAATAAAGTGCAGTGTGTCCGGTTTAATAAAGTAATAAAGTGCAGTGTGTCCGGTTTAATAAAGTAATAAAGTGCAGTGTGTCCGGTTTAATAAAGTGCAGTGTGTCCGGTTTAATAAAGTAATAAAGTGCAGTGTGTCCGGTTTAATAAAGTGCAGTGTGTCCAGTTTAATAAAGTAATAAAGTGCAGTGTGTCCGGTTTAATAAAGTAATAAAGTGCAGTGTGTCCGGTTTAATAAAGTGCAGTGTGTCCGGTTTAATAAAGTAATAAAGTGCAGTGTGTCCGGTTTAATAAAGTAATAAAGTGCAGTGTGTCCGGTTTAATAAAGTGCAGTGTGTCCAGTTTAATAAAGTAATAAAGTGCAGTGTGTCCGGTTTAATAAAGTAATAAAGTGCAGTGTGTCCGGTTTAATAAAGTAATAAAGTGCAGTGTGTCCGGTTTAATAAAGTAATAAAGTGCAGTGTGTCCGGTTTAATAAAGTAATAAAGTGCAGTGTGTCCGGTTTAATAAAGTAATAAAGTGCAGTGTGTCCGGTTTAATAAAGTGCAGTGTGTCCAGTTTAATAAAGTAATAAAGTGCAGTGTGTCCGGTTTAATAAAGTAATAAAGTGCAGTGTGTCCGGTTTAATAAAGTGCAGTGTGTCCAGTTTAATAAAGTAATAAAGTGCAGTGTGTCCGGTTTAATAAAGTGCAGTGTGTCCGGTTTAATAAAGTAATAAAGTGCAGTGTGTCCGGTTTAATAAAGTAATAAAGTGCAGTGTGTCCGGTTTAATAAAGTAATAAAGTGCAGTGTGTCCGGTTTAATAAAGTAATAAAGTGCAGTGTGTCCGGTTTAATAAAGTGCAGTGTGTCCAGTTTAATAAAGTAATAAAGTGCAGTGTGTCCGGTTTAATAAAGTAATAAAGTGCAGTGTGTCCGGTTTAATAAAGTAATAAAGTGCAGTGTGTCCGGTTTAATAAAGTAATAAAGTGCAGTGTGTCCGGTTTAATAAAGTGCAGTGTGTCCGGTTTAATAAAGTGCAGTGTGTCCGGTTTAATAAAGTGCAGTGTGTCCGGTTTAATAAAGTAATAAAGTGCAGTGTGTCCAGTTTAATAAAGTAATAAAGTGCAGTGTGTCCGGTTTAATAAAGTAATAAAGTGCAGTGTGTCCGGTTTAATAAAGTAATAAAGTGCAGTGTGTCCGGTTTAATAAAGTAATAAAGTGCAGTGTGTCCGGTTTAATAAAGTAATAAAGTGCAGTGTGTCCAGTTTAATAAAGTGCAGTGTGTCCGGTTTAATAAAGTGCAGTGTGTCCGGTTTAATAAAGTGCAGTGTGTCCGGTTTAATAAAGTAATAAAGTGCAGTGTGTCCGGTTTAATAAAGTGCAGTGTGTCCGGTTTAATAAAGTAATAAAGTGCAGTGTGTCCAGTTTAATAAAGTGCAGTGTGTCCGGTTTAATAAAGTGAGTCTCTGTGCTCATGTTTGGAGAGAGCAGCACAGACACATGATTTATCCTGCACACAGAACAGGATGTGTGCGTCTGAACTGCAGCCTGTGGAGGGTTTGGTGTGTGTAATATGTTTATACAGTACAGTTACAGTACAATGGTACAGTACACAGACCTGCAGACTGAGAATAGTTGTACAGTAGAGTATAAAAGTCCAGTCTAATCTGTGTTTTACTCTGTCTTTTACTGCACATACACAGAACCTGCACATGTATGGTACGTATAACAGTATAAGAGTCTAATAACAATGGTTCATACGTGCGCTTTATTGTCATTTATTTTGGGCCCAAGGGAAACAGTTTATCGCTGTGTCCTCCTCAGATGCAGCAGAAAACAGCTCCATGAGGATTTACAGCTGAAATATTCTAACAGAGGAGGGTTTTATCTTTCACTCACTCTTTATTTTACATTGACAGACCCAAGAATGACAAAGATATGAACTTTTAAATACTTCAGAATCGCTTTTGGCTTCACATCAGTTTTAATCAAACACGACGCAACTCACGATATACACGATCTATTTCTCAGACTCTGTCGCATAGGTTTTCCTCAGAAATCGGTCTGTTGAGACATTTCTATGTAATATAACGTTAACATATATAGTTTTAGTGTCCAGAAAGAGGATGTGAGAGCGCAGACTGGACAGTTATACTGTAATGTGCCGTCTGTAATGTTCATTAACATCGTAGTTCTTTTATTAGACTCATTAGTAGAAAAGGGTTTTTTTTGCATCTTAAAACGTATCGAAATCAAATTGATATCGTAACCCGTGTATCGAGATACGTACTGAATCGTGGGAAAACCACATCGTTGCATCCCTCGTTCATCCTGCACATATCGAGTACCTGGAGTAGTATAGTAGGTATAACAGTATAAAAGTTTAATAATAATAGTTCATCCTGCACATATCGAGCACCTGCAGTAGTACAGTCCATAAGTATAACAGTATAACAGTCTAATCTGGTTTATAGTACATGTTCAGAGCACCTGCAGTAGTACAGTCCATAAGTATAACAGTCTAATCTGGTTTATAGTACATGTTCAGAGCACCTGCAGTAGTACAGTCCATAAGTACAACAGTATAACAGTCTAATCTGGTTTATAGTACATGTTCAGAGCACCTGCAGTAGTACAGTCCATAAGTACAACAGTATAACAGTCTAATCTGGTTTATAGTACATGTTCAGAGCACCTGCAGTAGTACAGTCCATAAGTACAACAGCACAACAGTCTAATCTGGTTTATAGTACATGTTTGGAGCACCTGCAGTAGTACAGTCCATAAGTACAACAGTATAACAGTCTAATCTGGTTTATAGTACATGTTTGGAGCACCTGCAGTAGTACAGTCCATAAGTACAACAGTATAACAGTCTCATCTGGTTCATGGTGCACGTTTTTAGTACCTGCAGACTGATGATGTCTGCGTCGCAGTGGGTGATCTCCTCCATGATGCCCTTCTTCCTGTACTCCCAGCTCAGGGCCCAGGACGGGCAGTAGCCGTAGAGCTGCCGCGTGGCGTACTTATCACACAGCACGTTGTAGCACATGACCGAGAACACCGCTGGAGGAGGACGGAGAGGTCAGGAAGGACGGAAAACAAAAGAAAAGAGAGAGATAAGAGACGCAACAAATACAAGCCGAACTTTTAAGCACTGATCCACTTTTGATAAGCGTCAGCACAGACTTGAAACCAAAATGTGGTCTTGTACTATTTCTGATATAGATAAAGACCATTTGGATTTTAACTATTCAGATAAAGTGCACATTTTTTCAGTATCGATGCCATAGACTGGACATACAAGCCTGTAACTCGGTTTAAGATTAGACTGAAACCTCTTCTCCCTGACATTTAAAGGGGAACTTTGGCACGTTTGAAGCTAAAGTCCATTGCTACAGGCGGTGGAAGACTATCAAAACATCCTATTCCTAACATAGACTACATTTACACTGAAACGAATCACTGTATCGGAAACAATTTGCATCCAGACACGATCGCCTGAAACGCTCGTCACATGACCAGGCTGGTGTCACGTCGTCATGACACCACGTGGGCGGTAAAAACAATGAAGTGGAGCACGGTGTCTGAAGCTGTAGCAGCCGATTTCGAGCCGAGGAAGTCATTTCATGGACAGATGCCGGGGACGGGCAGGATTAGTCGATATTAATCGATGACTGATCATTAAGATTTTCGTCGATCACAATCATTTTAATGGACAAACTGAATGTCGGTGTCTGCCTGAGGAGTCGAGGCTGGACGGACGCTGCATTTACAACGAAAACGACTTGAATACGCACAAGTAGAGCCTGGAAAATTCGCTCCTGTAACCGTGAACATTGTGAGCCTCATTTGAGCCAAACATTAAACTTAGTCCACTTTTTGTTTTGACTCATCGTAAATCTGCAGGTTTGCGTGTTAAACATGTGTGAGTGAAACAAGACACGACTCCGGGTGTGTCTGCGGTGAGGAAACTCCACTGTAATCGTGTAAACGGAGCCTTTAAGTCCCGGTGTGTGCCGTGGCGTTTGTACCTGTGGAGTTGATCTGGTCCCGGTCTCTCAGAGTGATCCAGGGCCTCTGTGGGAGCTGCTCCGGGTGAACTGGCACAGACAAAGGACGCACGGTGAGCTGTGCCGAAGCGTGAGCCGGACAAAAGACTGCGGCGGCGTTTACGGCGAACGCGACGTTAAATATTCATGAACCCCGCGCATCACCCGAGCTCACCTGCCAGGTTGTCCAGCATGTAGTTGAGCAGTTTCCTGGTACCGTCCGGCTCCTGGTAAAGGTTTAAAATGTCCTGGGACAGAGGGTTACCTGGGAGAAAACAGAGAGGGTTCGAGTCAGCAATGGCCTCGTTTACACAGCGTTTTTTTATTTGCAAATGAATTGTTCTGAATGAAATAGTTCGGAATTAAAATACAGTGGTCCCTCGTTTATTCCGGGGGTTACGTTCTAAAAATAACCCACTTTTCTTTGTGTTTTGGTCGTTCTTAAGCTGATTTTTTTGTATTTTACCTAAACAAATTACAATTAATGCCTCTCTTTACTGTCGGCAGGGATCAGACTGGTCAAAAATAGGGACTTTTCTTGTGTAAAACTGGGACAAATCAGTGGTTTTGTATAAATCTGCTGGGACAGGGGACACAGGGCACAAACCTGGGACTGTCCCGGGTAAAAAGAGACGTCTGCTCACCCTAGATTAAATATTAGTGGCCTATAGAAGGTCATCTGAAACTTAGTGTTATACTTAATGACCACAGGAGCTACTTCCTGGTTTGCGGAGGATAAAAAAATCTTCATCATCATCAGTTTTTCAGAGCCGCTTTTACGACGTATCTAAATAAATACAGAAATAACTGGGAACATCTCGTGGGCTCATCATCGTGCGCCGCCGTTGTCGTAAAGATTTGTTCTGTCCATATTTTCTCTGTTTCATTCACACATGTTTAACACACAAACCTGCAGATTTAGGCTGACATGTGGTAATACAGGAAGTGCTCCACTGATGTCAGACCAGGAATTACCCATCGCTACTGACTGCAAAGAAGCTTGTCCAAAATTTAACATATAAACACTTAAATCTATCCGAAAATGACGAAAAGTAGTGAAATTATCTCATTGTCTGGACATTTTTACATGAAATAAACGGCCTCTAGACTAGAATGAGGCAGTAAGTGGATAATAAATCTGAAAACATGACAAAATATTGTTGCAAGCACTCGCTGCCCATTTGCTACACCCTGTTGGGGATCGGGCCTAAATATTCTGACACGAAAAAACAATGTTCCGCGTTTCTTTTAGGTACCGAGCTGCACATTTACATTTACGGAAAGCTTTGGTGCATTTCTACATCATGGCGACGGTCCCCAGTAGGTTTGGGCGGTAATATGGTAAACCGCGGTATCAAAAAGTAGCAACGGTAAGAGTTTCATCACCGTCATTGAAAAAATCTGCATCAGGACCTAAAACCACAGCAGGACTTTCTCCCTCCCTAGATTTCCATCCACACGCAGCGAGGAAGAAGAAAAAAACCCGACTGACGCTTCGTGTGCGATGTTGAGCCCAAAAGTTTGTGATGGAGACGTTTTATTGAAGCCGAGAGTCGAGAGGGGACGAGGCGCTGAAGAGGAGAAAGTTCCCGAGGGCGAAGTCAGTCTTTCACGGAGGAGACGGTAAAACCCAATTTATGGATCTGCACCTCTGAAACTTTCTAACGACGCCTCAAAATGCCGCAGACATAAGGGCTGTGATTGGTCCTCTGCACCGCTCTACATTTCCTCCGCTCATTCTAGACTTTGAGGAATAATGTGTTTAATGCAGCTTTGGCACATTTATGTTTTACACAAACCAAACTTCAAACCACATGCCTCATTTGCATACAGCTCATTTGCATGCAGCTCATTTACATACAGCTCATTTGCATACAGCTCTGATAGCGCTGATAAAAACAGCTCGTGCTCTGATGCTGATGCGATCGAATGAGCTGCAGAGTTTGGTTTGATCAGAACTTGTGCCTCATCTTCAAATCTAAAGCTGTGACTCTGTTTCTGAAGGTTTAGGAGCAGAAACAGAATAATTCTGAATTACTCACAGTAAAACCGTAAACCCGGGAAAATGTGAGACGGTTTAACAGGATCAAAATTTGAATATTCATCATTTCACTTCCCGACCACTAGGAGCGTCACTTTTTGATACCAACAGCCCCTTTACCAGCCTCTGGCGCCTAATGATAATAACAGAGTCTGTACAATTTTAACCCATTGAATTCCCCACTTTAAAAGGTGCTCTGTGTAACTTTTCCGGTGGAGAGTCCGTCACCTGCTTGTTTCTATGGATAAGTCACTGCTCAATCTGTATCTAAATGAACTTAAACAGCTCATTTATTACATCACATTTATTCTTTTACGGGCGGTTTTATTACACCTCGAAACATATGACATTTCGCGGGTGAATAATTTTGGAAATTCTGGTTGAAATAACCTCAAATTTTCACAGAATGTACAGAAACAGATCGAGATTGTATATTTACTGTTTTATTTTCGTTCTGTTTTCAGGTTGAGCCATTTTTGCGTCTGGGAATCTGCTCCACACACTCACCCAGGACTGTGCAGACTTCAGTGCGAAATCTGGAAAAAGTAATTATAAAACTAATAATAATAATACATTTTAAGACATTTTATTTATTAGGCGCCTTTCTGGACACCCAAGGTCGCATTTAATTGACCTACAATTAGTTATCAGCTATTTTCCCTGGAGATTTGTGGAATAAACTGAGACGTTCAACACTTAAACTCTTCCTTTTCACTGAGCTGGACCTGGTCGTTTTCAAGATAATCGCTTTTTAAAATGAAGTTATAATTGTTGGGACGCCCTGTGCGTAGAAAAAGAGGCGTTGTGACTGTGAGGAAAGTTCCGCAGTGCAGCTTTAGCGCTTGGGTTTCGGCTGGTCTTACCTTTCAGTCCAAGAGTCTGGAGCTGGAAAAGCCGCCCGAGTTCGTAAGGCAGGACTCGGAGAAGATTGTTGTTCAAGAGCAATTCCCTGCACAGAAACATCCAGGACTGAACCAGGACTGAACCAGGACTGAACCAGGACTGAACCAGGACTGAACCAGGACTGAACCAGGACTGAACCAGGACTGAACCAGGACTGAACCAGGACTGAACCAGGACTAAACCAGGACTGAACCAGGACTGAACCAGGACTGAACCAGGAACGGAAACGAACACGAGCGCAGCAGGTTCGACTTCATTTCACCACATTTTCTAAAAACACGTCGAGTCGGTTTGTAAAAGTGAAAAAAAAACTAAGCCTGAAGGGAAAATTCTCCTGCGTTTAAGGGACACTTCACTATTTAAAGGTGCAGTGTGTAACTTTTCAGGTGGAGAGTCCAAAAACACTTCAAAACCAGGACTGAATCAGGACTAAACTAGGTCTAAACCAGGATTGAACCCAGGACTAAACCAGGACTAAACCAGGACTAAACCAGGACTAAACCAGGACTAAACCAGGACTAAACCAGGACTGAAACAGGACTAAACCAGGTCTAAACCAGGACTGAATCAGGACTAAACCAGGACCAAACCAGGTATAAATCAGGTCTAAACCAGGACTAAACCAGGTCTAAACCAGGACTGAACCAGGATTAAACCAGGTCTAAACCAGGGCTAAAGCAGAACTGAACCAGGACTGAACCAGGACTAAACCAGAACTAAACCAGGACTAAACTAGAACTAAACCAGGACTAAACCAGGACTGAACCAGGACTAAATCAGAATGAAACCGGGACTAAACCAGGTCTGAACCAGGTCAAAACCAGGATTGAACCAGGACTAAACCAGGTCTAAACCAGGACTGAACCTTGACTAACCGATTTTCTGTGGGAAACACTCCTGGTCCAGTCTGTTTTTTCCATTATTAATTTAAACAAATCGTTTTCCGTTTTTTTCACTTTGGTTTTGGAGACAAACAATGAATTAAATCGTTGTTTTGTTCGTTTTCTTATTTTTGAAAAACGAACGAACGCCACAGGGATTCGTTGGTACCTGAGAGACACCATGTTGCCCATCTCGGCGGGCAGGCTGCGGAGCTTGTTGGACGACAGGTTCAGGTAGAGCAGGTGCGGCAGGCGCGCGATGTCGGGCGGCAGGCGGCTCAGGTTGTTGTCCTGGATGTGCAGCGCCGTGAGGTGGGTGAAGGTCCAGAGGGAACTGCTCAGACTGCGCACGCGACCTGGGCCAAGAAACACGAGGACAAGAGGGGTAAGAGTTCTGATTTCTGAAGCTAAAGTCCGTCACTAGAGGAGGTGGAATTCTGTCAGAAGCCAAAAAACGGCACAGATCAGTGTTTCCTCAGTGGAGATCTCACTGTGGCAGTGAGTCTGTCAAGACAACAAACTAGTGTAGTGACGGGGGCAAGTTCTGAACTAGTGTAGTGATGGGGCAAGTTCTGAACTAGTGTAGTGATGGGGGCAAGTTCTGAACTAGTGTAGTGATGGGGGCAAGTTCTGAACTAGTGTAGTGATGGGGGCAAGTTCTGAACTAGTGTAGTGATGGGGGCAAGTTCTGAACTTCCACGTAAAACACCAATTTGCTTCACACTGAAGAAGCTTAACTCCACTTTAACCCATCTGACAACAGCCACGAGTCTAACAAACCAAACGCTCTGCCTGGTTCACTCATTAGTGTCTGGAAACGTTAGAAAACAACTTTATAAGCACCTCACACTTCCCTCTGCTGATTTTCCACTGCACAGGCCAAAGCCCAAAAGACTCGATCGCCGATGTCGTTTCTAATCACGTTTATTTACAAGTGCATTATATTTTTTGAAAAATGCTAAAAATATACATTCCCAAACCATTTTCTTTCAACAACTTTCAGTTCTTCTTCTTCTTCACCGTCAGTAGTCGATTCTCACTTGTTGCTTCTGGCTGGAGTCGACCATCGAGTTCAGTCGTCCAGGCAGAATCCGTGACAAACAGATCATTTCACACAATCCAACAGCCCCTTGTGTTAAGCCCCCTGCGTGAAGTCGCCCCATCAAACTCAAACCTGCACAAAAACTCTGTCCATCGAAATTAATGATTCTTTTACAGGTCAAACTGGGGTCAGACCCACAGGAAGCTTCAAAATGCTCGAAAACGCCCAAAATGGAGTCAATCGTTTGTGCTGCAAAAAGTTTTGTTTGTGTGATTCCGGTTCTTCAGATATTTGCAGTTTTATTTTTGGTCGATGACGTCGTCCAGAACCTCAGAATGTGAAACAGCCTCAAAACAGGAAGAAAATTATAGAAAACGTTTGTATTTGGTTTGTGCTGTTTTGTGCTGTGACAGTTTCATTTGTGTGAGTTTATTTCTAAAATTATTAATTATTATTTCTGTGGTAATTATAGGACGTCATTTCCGCTCAGCTGACAGCAGTGACATTAGCAATTAGCAAAACTCCACAAAACGAGTGGCGATAAACGACCTGAGGCTGTGGAAAAGTCTGTGTTATTATAGAAAATATGAATCAAAAGCAAATGACTAAAGACTGAAACAGACTTTTCCTCAGCTTCAGGTCGTTTCTCTTCACTAGTTTTGTGGAGTTTGTCGCCGTCAGATGAGCAGAAATGACGTCCTATAATTACCACAGAAATAATCATGAACAATTTTTTTTAATAAACTCACACAAAACAGCACAAACGAAATACAAACGTCTTCTATAATTTTCTGCTGTTTTGAGGCTGTTTCACATTCTGAGGTTCTGGACGACGTCAACGGCCCAAAATAAAACTGCAAATATCTGAAGAACCAGAATCACACAAACGAAACTTTTTGCAGCACAAACGATTGACACAGTTTTGTGTAGGTTTGAGTTTGATGGGGGGAAACTTCACGCAGATCTGTCCTCAAACTCGTCATTGTGCTGCCGATACCAAGAGCCGATTCTGTGAGCTCTGAGCAGAAGAGCGGAGCATGAAAAGTGCACTTTAAACACGACCTATAAAACTATGTGGGACTCTTAAAGGTTTTTATAGTTCCCAGAGGATATCGGCGCTCGTAACAGCCTAACGTGGCCAAGTGGAGCGGCCGATTCTTTACTCGTGCATGAACTGAGACTGAATCCTGCACAGTAAATATGGTTGAACTCATCATAAATAAACGACAACACTTTATTTTGCTGAATGAAGGGTTGAACCGCCAGAAAAATTCCTTCTTACTTGGGCGTAATTGTCTTTCCGAACATTACACAAACTAAAACCATGACCACAGGTACTTTCCCACCAAACCATAATCCGAAAAACATGAAAATCTGTCATATGCACTTTTTTTTTTTCACACAAAACACAATAAACAGAATCCACTTGGTTAAACTGACAAAGAAACAACAAAAAACTCTCTTATAAGAACTTTTCCCACACAATTTTAGTAAGATTTTAGAGTTTTTTACCAAACTAAACAATGAAACTCTTTAAAGACGCACTGTGTAACTTTCTAGTGAAGAGTTCGTCACCTGCTTGTTTCTATGGAGATGTCCAATGTCCCACAGTGTGACATTAAACAGCTCTGCTTTACATTTATTCAGTTACAGGTGGTTTTAGAGCTCAAAAATCCCTAGAAAAAGAGGCGTTCGGACCGTGTCTCCGCAGATCCGACCCGTAACTTGGCCCGGTTTGATCTCCGTGAAGACAGAAAGGTTTAAAGTCACACTGCGGAACATTCCAGACAAAGGAATACAAGCAAACTCCACGGAGAAAAGCGTTTGACGGACGCTCCACCGGAAAAGTTACAGTCGAGTGAGTTCTTTAAAACCATCTTCTCGTAATAATACGTTTAATTTAGTGCTGCCAAACGATTTATTTTTTAAATCAGATAAATCACACTTCACCCATTACAAACGTATTTATTTACTGTAAGATACTGTAGCCACTTAGTTTTATAATCCTCATCTTTATAGAGTTTGTCTAGGGCTGGGCGATATGGACTAAAAATATATCTCGATATATTTTGCTATATCTCGATATACGATATATATCTCGATATCTATACAGGAAAAATACAGCCCCCCCCCAAACTACTGCAAAAACAAAAAAACTAAGTTTATCTGATTAATATTCATTAGAACTTCCAGTGGTACTTTACACAAACCTGCTTCAAAGTGAATAAAGTGCAGGATTTTTAAACCTGTATTTTCAAATTCCAAACTGGAGTTACATTCTCTTGTTTTAAAGTGGTCTCTGCACATTTACCAAATCAAACGCTCATTATGACAAACGGATTTATTTGGCATTTGGCACAGGCTGCAGAGAGAAGCTCCGCACGCTCCCGCACACCGGGATGAGTTTATTGGCGACAGCAGCGGCCTTATTGAAAAATGACCGCACTCAGTATTCAGACCTTGAGTCCATGACAAGACCGAGTCCAAATGCGCTCGAGTCCAAGACAAGACCAAGACAAAGCTCTCGCTCTGGCAGAGAAGTAAGTCCAGCGACAGCGTGGGTCCTGCTGCAGGGCGCTCCTCGTTTAAGGGGGCGTGGGTGTGTTTTGAAGCGGAGTTTGTTGGTATCAGTGATATCAGCCACACGCGGAGCTCGTGTGCTGGGCTCGTGCGCGGTCGGAGGTGTCGTGGTTGCGCTCGCGCTGGTAAAACGTGCATTAAGAAAGTTTAACTCGTCACGTTACGTCTGTGCGCAGCTCCTTATTGTGGCTGCAGAAGCATCGCACAGATGCGCCTGTTCGCACAACGAAATATTTACTCACAAATGCAAGTGAAATGGGCGCACTGTAGAGCCCTGGTCCTAGTCTTGGTTTAGTCCGCGACCGAGCCCCGGGCTTTGAGGCCGCGTTTAGTCCTGGTTTAGTCCTAGTATTGGTTTAGTCCGCGGCCAGCTCCGGGCTCCACGGAGGAGCTCGGGGGACATAAGCGAGGAGGAGGAGGCGAGCGCGGCACAGAGAAGGCGAGACAAGCGAAGCGGCGAAACCAGAAGTAAACATAAGCATTATAGCGATATATCGATATGTCAGAATTCATATCGAGTTTCAAAAATATCTCGATATATTTTAAATATCGAGATATCGCCCACCCCTGAGTTTGTCTAATTTTAAGTAAGTCTGTGCTTCTATTGCTGCTGCTGTTTTCTTGCTGTTCTCTTAACTGTGCATTACAACACTGAAATTTCCCCATTGTGGGACAAATAAAGGATATCTTATCTCAGGGGTCCTCAATTACAAACTCAAAAGCTCCACTTACCAAATTTACAGAGTTTCCAGGGTCCGAAAAAGTGTCGGTGGATTTTCAAACTTAGAGCTTCTTTGTGTGACTCGTGTTGTGTCTGAATGAGTGAGAAAAGCTAAAGGCCGAATTCTGGTTCTGTCGAAACTGTGTCGACCTCCTGCTCCCAACAACACAGACAATAAGGACTGGGACTGGTTTTAGACCTGATTAAGACCAGGACTAAAACCAGGTCTAAACCAGTACTAAACCAGGTCTATAACAGGACTCAAACCAGGTCTAAACCAGGCCTAAACCAGGACTAAACCAGGTCTAAACCAGGTCTAAACCAGTGCTAAACCAGGTCTATAACAGGACTCAAACCAGGTCTAAACCAGGACTAAACCAGGTCTATAACAGGACTCAAACCAGGTCTAAACCAGGACTAAACCAGGTCTATAACAGGACTCAAACCAGGTCTAAACCAGTGCTAAACCAGGTCTATAACAGGACTCAAACCAGGTCTAAACCAGGACTAAACCAGGTCTATAACAGGACTCAAACTAGGTCTAAACCAGGACTAAACCAGGTCTATAACAGGACTCAAACCAGGTCTAAACCAGGACTAAACCAGATCTATAACAGGACTCAAACCAGGTCTAAACCAGGACTAAACCAGGTCTATAACAGGACTCAAACCAGGTCTAAACCAGGACTAAACCAGGTCTATAACAGGACTCAAACCAGGTGTAAACCAGGACTAAACCAGGTCTAAACCAGGACTAAACCAGGTCTAAACCAGACCTAAACCAGGTCTATAACAGGACTCAAACCAGGTGTAAACCAGGACTAAACCAGGTCTAAACCAGGACTAAACCAGGTCTAAACCAGACCTAAACCAGGACTATAACAGGACTCAAACCAGGTCTAAACCAGGACTAAACCAGGTCTATAACAGGACTCAAACCAGGTCTAAACCAGGACTAAACCAGGTCTATAACAGGACTCAAACCAGGTGTAAACCAGGACTAAACCAGGTCTAAACCAGGACTAAACCAGGTCTAAACCAGACCTAAACCAGGACTATAACAGAACTAAATCCAGGTCTAAAACAGGACTACAACAGGATTAAACCACCTCACACAACACGCCACACGTGTCCTCCGGCAACACGTACTGCGCCCCTACGCCTCCAGTCCGTGAAAATCTGGTCCTGAAAAGAGCTCAGTCCAAACTTAATAATCACATGTCGGATGACGGGATGTTGAAAAAAAAGCGAATGTGCCACTGCTCCGACCACGGGGGGAAAACATGTCGGAGTTCAGGACGTTTGAGAACAAAGGGACACACGACTCTCCCACAATTAGACGCTAATGTCGGAGCGGCGGCCGGAACTATGAAAAAAAGCCAGAGAGAGAGATTTTTGTCTCGGTCCGGATGTCATTGCGTTTGGGTCTGGATCTGGAGTCCGCCAACTGAGTCCCTCTGTCTTATCTTATCTTAATAATTTTGATTAATCACAATTAATCACAGTTAATTATTCTCCAAAGGCCGAAATATTTGGACAAAAATGCAACTTATTATCATAAAGTTATATTATTGTAATTTTTCTATCGCTGGCAGTTTTGCTGTCGTGCTCGGTTTGTTGTTGTTGGTGCAGTAGCGTCGTTTCTGCCGCTGAATCAAACCCGTGTTTTGCTTTAAGACGGTGTTTTAAACTTGTGCTTCTGTGGAAAGAGAGTTCATCGCTGCGACATCTGCAAACTCCCTCAGTTTATCTAAAGTCGCGTATGGACCTGATCACTGACCTAATCACCTGCGCCGCCTTCAGGACCATCCGCACTTTCCACAGAGGAGCGTTCACAATAAACTGTGATTAATCTGCGTTAAAACAAACATTAGCGCGATTTTTTTTTGCGATTAATCGTTAAACGTTGACAGCCCTAATTTAATTTCATCGAAAACTAGACTAAAACCCAAACATTGTGTCACCAAATCCTGAAATAAAGATAATTTCGTGCGCGGTACAGACCAGAGATCTCCAGCTCCGCCCACTGGGACTTCTTGCCACTGGCCACTTCGTCGGCCGCCATGATGGAGTAACACCTGCGCGGGTCGGGGGGCTCATATTTTTCCTTTGGCATTACTGATATTCTGGAAAAAAAAGCACAAAAAAACATTTAATAAGAAGAATTGACCCATATTTTTAAATCACTGATGTCATTAAAGGTGCATTTTCTGCTGGAGGGCCCATCAAATGCTTGGAGAGATGTTCTTGCTTTGTCTGGAATGTTCCGCAGTATAACATTAAACCTTTCTATCTTCATGGAGACCTAAGCAGACCAGGTTATAGGTCAGATCTGTGGAGAACGGCTGTTTTTCTAGCTATTTTTGAGCTATAAAACCACCTGTAATTGCATAAATGTAAAGTTAGAGCTGTTTAATGTCACACTGCGGAACATTCCAGGCAGAGCAGTGACGTATCCATGGAGACAAGCAGGTGACGGACCCTCCACTGGAAAAGTTACACAATGCAGCTTTAAAAAACATGTAATAATAATAATATTTGACTGATATTTTGAAACATTAAAAACTAAACTCTAGAAATGAGTCTGCAGTTTTCAAATATCCATCATTTTCTCCACAATCAACACAATGTCCCGTCTTATTCTGTACAAAAACAGCGCCCCCTGTAGTTTAGATCTCTACAAACATGTAGAAATGTCCCTGTGTGTCAGATGCCCTCCCCATGTCTCCATGGAGTCTTATTCTGCATAAAAACAGCGCCCCCTGTAGTTTAGATCTGTAACATGTTCAAATAAAATGTTGATTCTTGTATTAATTTCTCAGTTCATATTTCCGTATTTTTTGTCAATTCTCCTGGACGTGTTTAAAATGTGAACTTTGAACAGATTTCTAGGTAAGAGCACAGATACAGGGGCAAAAAATTACTCAAGTAAAACTAAAAGCATAAAAGTACCTTCCTCAGTTTCTTCTATTGATTTCTTTGTCTGTATATATATAATTATCTGCCTCCATTTAAGTTTAATTCAAGTTAAAATAATAATAATAAAAAGCTTTGGAGATGTAGACAGACGAATAATAAAGTGTTATTCAAACAAGTGTGAATGAAACACAACTCCAGGTCTGTTTTTGAGAAGGTACCAACATTATAACATGACTTAAAGCTTTAAATACATAAATAAAACCTTATTTTTTTTAAATTCTCACTGTGGTGTATTTTGTACGATCATAAACGATAAACTTTTGTGCCTTCATTAACATTATTAGTAGTTTGTACGACCATAAACAGCAAAAAAAAATAATCCTTACATTCTTCATTCTCATTTTGCTTATTTTGATACGATCATAAACGATAAACTTCTGTGTCGTCTTTACCGTTATTTTTAGTTTGCACGACCATAATACAATACAAAAAAAGGAAGAAACTGGGTTAAAATTATATTTAGTCTGCATTGTATGTAATTTATTTTGCTTTATGTAAATATTTGTAAAGTTTCGTCATAAATGTACATAAGAAACCACATAATTCTCTGATTTTTTTAAACTATGTCATGAACAGGGGCGAGTTGATATAAATTTTTCTTCTTCACACTTCTTTTTGAGAACTAGAGGTGACTAGATCAGACCCACAGACCAGACAGCTGTAGTTTTCCCTGTAGATTTTGTAGATTATTTGACATCAATCTGCCAAGGAACTGAAGATGGAAATTAGCCACATTTGCTAATTTGCTATAATCTTTGCATATTTACATCTAAAATGTCCCTTTACAAATAAATAAATAAAATAACTTCCCTTAGCGTTAAACCCACCACTTCAAATAAAACTAGTTTGAGCCAGTTTTTGTAAATAATCTTAAATTAACTAAAGTGTAAAAATAAAAAGCCTCTGTCTGTTGTTTAGCTGAATCAGGATGACCGTACAAAATGTTATTCGTTTACTCTCTAAACGTGAATATAACTATTGATTTCAGGGTTAAACAGGAACTTTGGTCCAGTGTTACTTAATCAACATTACCAAAAGTGTTACATTAACAGACTGGACTCGTATAAACCCTGAGAAAATATAAAAATTTATTCTGTGACAGTCAGTTTTAACACTCCACTTGTTGCTGTGTATGATTATTGTTTCTCTCTGGGCACAAACTCGAAATAAAAACAATTAAATAAAAAAAAGAGCGCAGGGGGAGTCCATTTTGCGCAATATGGGAGCTTTAAAAATAGCTCTATGTACTTATGTATTGGATTACTGCTATAAAAAGAGCTAAAGGACAGTGAAAACTAAACTGTAGGGTTTCCACAGGCTGCACATGTGCGCGCCCCGACAGCTGACAGACGGTGTCCAAACATAGCGCCGCTCAGATCTGGAGTGACATTCAACGCAACGCGCCGCTATCCAAAAGATCCAAAGATCCAGCGCCTCCCAGGACTATTTTTAACTTTCTGCGCCTCTGGAAACGGGGGAAGGAACCTTGGACATGCGGGGGGGGGTAAACAGCGGGTCGGTTTAGGTCGAAGCACCGCGCTGGAGTCACTCTCGCCGCGGCTTCGGGACGCGCTGTGCCCGGCTCGAAACGGAGCGGATCCTCGGGGCGACGGGACCCGGGGAGGGCGCAGGCGGGGTCCGCGGGGCGTTAGCTTCGGTCCCCGGGGAGGTTTACCTTCATTCGGCGGCGGTAGAGCGCGGATCACCGGGAGAACAGTGGAGACATGCAGCCCGAGTCCTGTGCGCTCTGACAGACTCCAAACCGGAAGAACAACAAACGCACTTCCGGTCGGGGTGGCGGAGCGGCTCTGCGTGCGCGTAACCGACTCCAAAACTTAAAAAAATATATTATTATTATTATTAGTAGTATTAGTAGTATTAATAATAATAATTTTTAACGGTTTTATATTAAGTATAACTGGACTCTTGTGAGCTTCAACAAACTGTAATTGAATAAATGTATAATAGAGCTGTTTAATGTCACACTGTAGAACATTCCAGGCACAGCAATGACATGATCGCCATAGAAACAAACACCTTACACAGTGCACCTTTAAGTAAAACTACAGATATTGGAGCAAAAAAAACATTCAAATAAAAGTAAAAATATCACATGAAAAACTTTACCTAAATAAAAAGTAGAAGTAGTTGCTGTTTTTTTGTTTTTTTGTTTTGTTTTGTTTTTTGGAAAAAAATAGTTTAAATCTTTGATGTGAGCAGCTCCCCATCCCTCTCTGTCCCTCACATCTCGGCCAGATCCACTGACTATCTGCTCATGTTTAGGTAAATCTCATTAACGAGTCACGTGGTCTGTCCTTTTGTGAAAAGGGGGTGATGTGATATGGGTTTCTGTGCGCAGAGCTGCAGCTGGACCTATAAAGCACAGACTGGGTGGAGTTTGCACAGAGGGTTTTATCTATTTGGAGTTTCTGTGGCATTCTTTTATAAATGGATTACAATTGATCCAGTGAATGTGCAAATGCCAATACACCTTTAGGCAGTACATAAAAAAGATAATCAGAAGATTCAATTCAATTCAATTTTATTTCTATAGCCCAGAATCACAACAAGAGTTGCCCCAATGGGCTTCACAGTGAAAAACATGGAAACATCATCTAACATAGACATCAGCAAACATATTGTCCGATCCTCAGTCTCTCAATGAACAGATCCTTGGTGCCAGAGAGCAAAAAACCCACCGGCGGATGCAGAATATTTGAAGAATATTTGTTTTTTTGTGTGTGAAATAAATTTTTA